>LPNX010337317.1:622644-639244 GCA_001517045.1 Pseudotsuga menziesii | reverse complement strand
CCCGAACTCTTCTTGCGTGGCATCATCCAACCCGCTTAAACAATTTGCAGACATTCCAACGTCATTGAAGCTCCCAATTACTCTTGAGAAATCGGAGGGTGCACAATCCTATGATGGCTGGCCAGGATCTATCCCTACATAAGTTGATTGAATTTAAATAAATTGTTTAGTTCTCTGACCAAATAAGCGACTCTTACATTTTCCAATAATTGCTCTTAGTTATTGATAAATAAATGCAAATTGTACATTTATGAAATTGTAAACTATGAAATTGTATTTATGAAATTGTAAATTGATGAAATTGTAAATTGTAAATTGATGAAATTGTAAACTATGAAATTGTAAATTTATGAAATTGTAAATTCATGAAAATTTATCAAATTGTAAATTCATGAATATGAAATTTATGAAATTGTAAACTATGAAATTTATCAACTATCAAATTGTAAACTATGAAATCTATCAAATTGTAAACTATGAAAATTGTAAATTCATGAAAATTGTAAATTGTAAATTCATGTAAGTTGTAAATTGTAAATTCAAGAAAATTGTAAATTGTAAATTGTAAATTCATGAAAATTGTAAATTGTAAAATTGTGAATTATCTAACACTATGGAATTGAAATTTACATGAATATGAAATTTATGAAATTCTAAACTATGAAATTTATCAACTATCAAATTGTAAGCTATGAAATTTATCAAATTGTAAACTATGAAAATGAAAATCAAATTGCACAACTTTGAAATTTATCAAATTGTAAACTATGAAAACGAAAATCAAATTGCATAACTTTGAAATTATACCTATATCAATGGGATTTGCTTCCTCCATCATAGCTTCATTTGGAATTTCTTCTTCTCTCAAGATTGTTCTTTTTCTCCTCTTCATTTCTTTATCTTTCTCTCTTTTCTCTTCAATTTTGTTTTGATTTCTTTCATTTCTTCTTATTCAACGTTGGTTGCTTCCCATTGTGATTGATCAACAATCCAAATTGATACCTACAAAACAATCTACAATGCTAAATTTGTATTACAAAACAAACATTTTTTCAAAGAAATTATGCAATTTCGAAGGATAGAGTTATGTTTATATATAATTTCATAAAAAATTCGGGTGGGAAAGATGGTTGGGGTGTCATAAATTTTTGTAGTTGGAGTGTCGTTAATGTTTGAATTCACTCCCGGGATTTTGCTCCAAATGAGTTTACTAGGACCTCGACTGAGCTAATACCTCGGTCGAGGTCTTAACGAAGCCTTGACTGAGGGTTTGTTAAACCCTCGGTCGAGGGATTTACAAACCCTCGGTCGAGGCTTCGTTAAGACCTTGACCGAGGTATTTAAATAGATCTCGGTCGAGGTTTATACCTCGGTCGAGGGCTTAAGAAAATAGAATTAGCCCACATTCAAACAAATGAAAAATTTCTTGTGCCTTGCAGAGGTGTAAACCCTGCCATTCCTAGCACATAACTGAGCGGAGTTGATACCGATAAATTCACCAACAAATCTTCTATCCATTGAGATATCATACACGCATTTTGGCATTCATATGAAATTTATTTTTTAATTACTTCTAAAACTTATACTTAGAAAACCACAGTGCAACTTCGAAGGAGCTCAAAGAAAAATATGCAGAGTTAAAAATACACAGCCAAAAAATTCTTAAAAATGTACACATCACATATCGACGTGTCCTCTTCAAAAGGGTATCTTTGGTTTTTCAATTTTTTAAAAAATAGAAAAAATTCCTTTACGTGGACAAATATGTGTTTAAAACGATGCTGAAATCGAATGTGGTCACTTTTGAAAAACAATAAATAATTGTATAATGCGAAAAAAATTAACAAAAAAATATGCACATCACACTGCATTTTATGTAGATCATGCTCATATATTTATTTTTTTAGAATTATTAATGCAAGATTGAATTACTCTACGTGGACACGAGCCACTTATTAGCTTCTTCAAATTTTTAAGGTCACACAGTCCATTAAATGCAAAAATTCACACATTAAATGACATCGGAATATTTTAAAAAAAATATCACTATGAAGCCAACATAATATTCTACAATTTGTTTTTTTACTGCAAGTCAAAATTCACATGGCATATATGTGTTTTGAGGGCTTCTATCTAGCACATGAGTAAAAAATTAGGTTTTCATCGCCAAATTTGGCCAAAAAGTGTTACCCATCTTCATGGAATCACCCGCATGTGTTTTGTAGTTATATAATGAGCTTGCATTTTGTAGTTATATAATATGCACGCGTTTATAAATTCTACAAGGTGGGAAATGTAATTTGAATTTAAACATGCCAATTCACGTGCTTGCATGTCACCAATATCCTATGTGTATGGTTTGGAATTTGCTTTGGTTGTACCAAACCTATGCTATGGTACATGATAAACCATAGCTAATTGGGCATTTCCCCCATTTTCTGAAGAAGTTGTTGTTTACATACCCATTACAGTATGCTACACCTAGTCATTTTTTACGAAATCTTAAACATAAATAGCATTTTTTTTGTAGATTCTAAATATGTAATTTTTATTAAAAAATATTATATTTTCGTATTTCTTTTCAATTTCTATTGTGTCCTGACTCCTTAACTCAAAATACATGTCATTAGTTTTCTTCCCATAACTTTTTCAATTCGTAATCATTTTAAAAACAAATTATATGGTGCAGTAGAAGACACTGAACTCTACAATCTATAAAAAACCCATTTCATGATTATTTCATTAAGACCTTCAAAGGCTACACCCACAAAAGACATACCATTTTCGAGGAATGATCACTTAGATAATAAAAAAAAATTACTAATTTTATTTTCGAAAAATAGCGCTGCACTAGTGTTATATGCTCTCTACATGCCTGCAAAGTTTTGTATCCCGAAAGCATCATTTAGGACCTCAAAGGATGTACCCACAAAAACATATGCCTTATCATTTTCCTAAAAAAAGTGACTGTTAGAAAAAATGAAATTTGACATAGTTATAAAAAATTTCAATACATAAACCTTATATATTTGGAAACGTGATCCAATTTCCTACATTTAATCTTTTTTACTCAAAGTAAGATATTTTGTGTAAGTATCTAAAAAACAAACAATTAAGTTGAGGGATTGCTAATTTTTCAGTTTTCTATTGCATCTAACATGCCAAAAGTGACCCTCATTAGCTTGCACTATCCCAAATATGCTTCTAATCAATTTCTACATTTAGTACAACTTTCTCTTAACTTATTCTGATATGATTCTGGTCTGTTTTATCATTTATGGAAATTTCAATGAACACAATTTCTATGGGAATGGTGGGGAAAAAATATTTAAATCAATTTGTTTAAGAACTGTATTCTTCAAGATATTAAAATAGTGATAATATCCTTGCTAATGCATATTATTTAGTGTTATGTGAGATATGGATTTATCAAGCATGGTGAGGGATCAATTCATTTCATGTCATATATTAATTTCTTAGTATTATATGATAAAATAAAAAAATTTCAAATTTTTTTTATGACATCGTCTCCTCTATAAGAGTTTTTTTTCTTACATAATATATTGATTTCATTTTGAATACAAATGTTCATTCTAAGTCATTTTTCATAGATAATTCTAGACTGGTAACTTTATAATTCCAAAACAGATTTTGTCAAACCTTAAATAGATGAAGCGAAGTATACTTTAACTACGATAAAATATAGATACATATCATTAATTTTATTTTCCACCTAAAATATAACATACTATAAATATATAATGTTTCCAGCTTTCAAACCCCCTTCTCAATATTTTATCTATTTTTATATTTACTGATTGCTTCTATGCTTTCAAAATTCCATATATTTTTATTATTATGATTTTGTTGAAGATGAATGTGTTTTAAACACTAATTTCTTTCAAATGCAAGTGAATACTAATATCTAAATTAATTATGTTGAAGATGAATGTACTTTCAACACCAATTTCTTTCCAATACAAGTAAATACTAATATCTAAATTAAATTATGTTTTTTCTTAACCACACTAAACCCGGTGTGAAAATGTAAAATTCTCGACCTTTCTAGCTCACTAGTTCAGCCCATCTTCAGTAGATACAATATTGTTTCCCAACCAATATTTCAAATGGTTTCTTTATTAATAATGTATCTTAGCCTAATTTTTGAAAATATGTCGACCTTTAGAAACATTATTAAGATGTTGTTAATTTATTATTTTTTAATTGGTTAATGATAGGAGCCCATGTTCTCCTGAGTTTCCATCTGTCATCTCGATTGATATTGAAAGGGAGTTTCTCAATTTCAATCGCTTCTCTCACTCGTCTTCTTGTGTAATGGTTTTGGTCGATGTTGGTGATGACTTTGGTGTTTTCCATGAGAATGTGGTGTTTGGAGGTTATGGAGTGCTCCACTAATGCAAAATTATTTATCTGTCCATCAATGATGTCCACATTATGTTCTTTTAATCTTGTTTGTATAGATCGAAGAGTTTCTCTAATATACACCTTGTTGCAGCCACAAGGGATCGAGTACATACCTTTATTCTTCTCTGGGTCCGCTTGATCTTTAACATGGTCTAAGATTCCATGCAACATGATCAAAGGAGAGAAGGTGACCCTTATTCATTTCTTCCTCAGTATGTTGGCTATTTATTCTATTGTTCCCTAGATGTAAGGAAGCTTTATTGATTTTATAATCTCGTTTTGATTCTTTGCATGCCTTATTTCCTGTGGTTAACAAATATGACTACCCGTGAAAGCACAAATGATATTAATTATGCATTTTAAAATATATTTTTTATTATTCTTATTTTATTGATAATGAATGTGTCTTGGACACTCTACTCTTATTTCCAATTTCATTTCCTTTCTTTGTAAATTTTAATATTTAAATTAAATGAAATATTAAATAGTTTAAATTTATTTTGACAATAACATACAAGTACACAATATAATATAAAAAATTAGAATAAAATAAACTATTCATATTCATTTTTCCATGAGATTTAAAGACTTAAATTATACTATATAAAATTTATGAAATGAATTATTCATGACTTAAATTTATTATTTAAAATTTACGAAAGGAAAACTCTTTAATCTAGTAGTCGAAGCAAGGGTTCCTTACACCTTGGAATGAGAGACTTATTATTTCTATTTTCAAAAGTAGGGTTATGAATAATGTGTTTAATTATGGAACCATTATGATTAGTCCTCTCTTAGCTAAATTATAATGTACTATATTATAAAAGAAGATCAACAAATGGCTAGAGAGGGAAGGTAAGTGGGATAAAGGCCATGCAGGTTTTAGAATGCATCATTCAAGCATGAACTACTTCATTACACTTAGGATGATTGAAAAGGAATGATGTAATAATAAGTATGACCTATTTTGTTTCTATGTGTATTTTAGAAAAGTTTTTAATACGGTTCATAGAAATAACCCATGGAATAGGCTAGAGGATATTAAGGTTCCTTTTGAGTTGAGAGATGCCATGATAAGGCTATATGAAAAGGTCATTTTCAAGTTTAAGAATAACGAGGGGTGGTCAATAGATATTAACTGTAATATTGGAGTTAAGCGATGTTTCCCCATTCTCCCTTCCATTTTTTTTTCATTTACAAAGATAAACTAGAAAGGTGTTTAGAGGAAGCAGGTTGCGTCGACACGATCTTGGTTGAGATAGTTATTATCCTCCCACTTTATGTTGATGGTATTGTTCTTATGGAAAGGTGTCCCTCAGATATCGATAAGTAATTAAGAACTCTCAAATATTTATGCTCTAACATGGGTATGACTGTTGACACCAATAAGACAAAAGTTATGAATATAAAATCTAAAAAAGAAACCTACTCAAATTTTATCTATGATAATAGAAAATTGGAAGTAGTGAAGTCTTATAAGTATATCAAAATTACTATTCATCATAAGCTCAATTAGAAAGTTATAACATTGATAAAATGATTTACAAAAGGTGGAAAGCTTATTTTGGTCTAAAAAAAATTGTAAATAAGCAACCTGGTCATGTGTAATAACAAAAATTACCATTTGAAACTCTTGTCATCCTTTTTATCTTATATGGTTGTGAAGTATGGGAGTGAACCTTTCTAGAAAATCTTGGAGGAATATTGAACAAATCCAGAAGCAATTTATAACTTATAACCCCAAAATTAAAAGCAATACGCCTTATCCTATTCTCCTCATAAAAGTGGGCCTTTCGCCCATCTAGAGCATGGCTATGAATAGGTACCTGATGTACAAGCATAAGATAAATAACACGAGAAACAAGAGACTTCCTAACATTGCTTTAAAATCAATTCAAAACCAACTATGCCTCAAGCAGTGTTGGTGTAAAGATATCATTACTTGGTTAAACGATTAGAGGAATGATGAAAATGACACTTTGCATAATATTGATAGTGCAAGAAATATTTGTATTTCCAAGTTTAAAGAGAAATTGTGATGCAAAGAAAATTTATCGATCAAGAGAAAACTAAGATACTATAATGAGGTCATTAACACTAATTTAGAATATGAGAAGTATCTGTGGGTAGTAACTACTTCAAAGAAGAAAATTAATATAGTCACGATTAGAACCGACTCTCATGAACTCCATAGAGAAACTATGCGTTGGTCTATTCTTAAAAGTCCATGGAAGAAAGAGTTTGTAATCTTTGTAAGTCTTTGAGCATTGAGGATGAAAATCACTTTCTCTTAGAGTTCCCTCCTTACACGCACATTAGTTATGTGTTTCGTAGTATTTTCTACAATACAAACCTTTCTAACGTCTTAGCTTGCCAAGACTATAGTCCACTCGAAAAGATTCTCACCAAGCATTTTGAGCATATGAACAAAATTTTAAATCAACCCAAGTAATAGCCTTCTTAAGGTTCGATACTCGAAAGTTCATCTCACTAGACATTCGGTTCGATACTCGAAAGTTCATCTCACTAGACATTCATCGTCGTCGTCGTCATCATCACCACCACCATCACCATACCATCTTTGAATTATGTATTTTGTGATTTTGATTAATTTTTTTTGTTTGTATTTATTGAATTATTAAATTTATAAATTAAATTATTATATATTCATTTAAATTATAAACAATTTAAGAAGGGTATGGTTCAAATTTATTTATTATAGAATTTGCAAAATAAATTATTATATATTTATTAAACCTAAAACTTAAGATTTATAATAAATATTAAAATGTATGGTTTTTCTATTTAAAATATTTACTTATTTACAGTTTTATCTAATATATTCTTTTATAATATTATTTGATTATTTGAAAAAACATAAATTATATATATCAAATTCATTCTTAATTACTACAGAAATATTTTAATTATGTTGTTAGGCGTTCTTTCTCTAGTTCGTTTTTTAACACTGTAGTTACCATCGTCGGCCTCCCACCTAATGGCTTTGCTTTTGCGTGTCTTCACTGGTCTCAGCCCACCCAATTCTGGGTCTCCTCCTCCTGTTGAGATTCATGTGTTGGGAAAATGCGTCCAACATAACAAAGATCCTGGACACATATCTGGATTACAACCAGATCAATGACGATCTCACGTGGACGAAGTTGGAGGATGAGATCAACAACAAGCAGGAGATGACGGTCCTGGTAATGAGAAATGCCGCCAGGGCTCCACTGAGTGGCATGGATCTGATTTCCATCGAGCGTTCCCTCAGGCTCCGTGTGGTGGTCGACTTCTTCGACCCAGAGAAGCTTCACTAGGTCACCAATGGAACCACGTTGAGAAGCACGCTCTATTAGACAACCGACGTGGAGGTCGGAAATGCTGGATTGATCAACATCACTCATCTTAAGTGAAATTACTTGATGAATCTCCATTGCTTAAAAATCACTGGAATCTAATGAGTAATACTAAAACAAATTTGTCAACTTCGTAGAAGAAGTATCAGAAATTGAATGCAGATGAATCAGACATACCGAGAATATGTAGGAAACCCATGTTACCAGAAACGAGAAAATGGAAATGAAATGCAAACGAGAACGGTATAGAAACTAAGTTTGTAGGTTTCGCATACAAGAAACGATGAGAGAGAAAAACCAACAAAACTAAAGGTAAAGAAGAGTCACACAACCCACTACCATTTTAATGGATGTTACTCGTGTAATTAGAGCAAAGGTCACACTGTTGTGTCCTTTTTAATAAAACACTATGATCCACTGTTGGAGGTGGTTGCCACTAATCTATGAATGAAGAGATATAGTTGGTCAACTAGTGATATATATGAGTCCATAATCAAGTAGATTAGAATGGATGAATGCATATACCTTATCAAGTAGATAAGAATGGATGGATGCATATGATCCACTAGTGAAAGTGCCTGCCACTCATCTATGATTAAAGAGATAGAGTTGAGCAACTAGTGACAAATATTTAAGAGATTAGAATGGATGAATAGTTTGTGGCAAATCAAAATAACAATATTTAAAATAAAATAATTTTATACTATAAATTTTAGTGAATCATTTTAAAAAAATATAACACTTACAAATATGAATCATTTCTGGAAAGTATAAAAATTGCAAATGTTTTTAAAACTATACACTAAAAAACCCTAAAAGTTTCCATGCATACTAATATGAAATGATGTAAATATGGAAGAGTTTACATCATAGTTTAAGTTTTTATTCACAATGAAAACATTCTCCAATTTTGACATACAAGACACATCAACACATCATATAATTTGTTATGGGTTTAATAACACATGCATGGACTAGTGAAATTTTGAATGTAAGGAAGCTTCTTGCATTGGCTCCTTAAAATTCCTCTTTCACTCAAAAACTGTAGATTCCTCGTGCATGCTCTACCAATTGTGGTTAAAGTTCATTTTTCCTAAAAAATAATGGAAAATCACCAAACTTTAAAGGTGAAATCATAGATGATGAATGTATGGTTGACTCTTACTGAGGCTAACCTATGCTTTGTGCTTTAAATCAAACTCTAAATCTAGAAACTAATTTTCAAATCTAGTGAAATCTCTCATCTTGCCAACCATAAGAAGGTTTCCATCCCCACTAAACCCGAGGCTTTATTTTCCTCCTCCAATGTCATAATTGAACCTAAACCTAAACTTGACAATGATCCTTCATTTTCTCCATGTGAAGAAAAAAATATCCCTCTATCTAACAAATAGTACTTACCCCAAACCAAACACAATTTTTTTTTCACCCAAACTTTTTTTAACCCAAAATTCTTCGCATTTGAAATATAAAGATGCAATGAATAAGCTACAGAAATTGATGCCAATGCAGATTGTAATGCAAGTTGCTTTGTTGAATAGTTTGTGACAATCTACAATATAGAATAAATAATTGCAGCGTGAATTTCATAATAAAATTGATACAATCATGTAAATTCAATTTGTCTTCATATCAATATTTCCAAACAATATAACAGTATAATTCCCCATTTCCCTCTGAATTTCAAACTAAATCGAATTTTATAAAAATGAAACTTCACATTCTAATATCTAATTTCCAGAATTTCAAACTAAATCGCTGAAATTCAAACTGAATAGAATTTCATAAAAATGAAACTAGAAGTTCTAATAAATTGTTCATACTGGTTCATACCTCTCATTTGAACAACAAATTATTGAGTCCACCTGCTAATTGCAACCAACGCCTAAGGAAAATCTGAGATTGGCTATTCTAAAATCAACCCATTACAAAAACCCCCAAACCTGGCATAGGCTTCCAAGAAACCATTGCGTCTGCATCCATAGAAGGTTCTCAAGATGGATCGAGCCAGAAACTATTTAATAAAGAAGGGAATGCCGAAGCTTAGAAGGGTGAATGCGGTAACGAAGAGGTGACTTGAAGAAATCCATTGAGATTCGTGTTATATGTTGGCTGGGATCAATAGTCTAGACCTGTGACAAATCTGGACTTACTGTTGGCCTGGAGGTAGTTGGCCATGGCCTTGATATTCATATCTTTCTTTAACCCAAACAGCTCTCAACTTAGCGGGTTAAAAGTCAAGGATCTAAGTGCAGTACCAAATTATTTGCCTCAATGTGCATAGCCAAGGTGCTTGGGTTTTTCGCTGTTTAACAAGTTCAACGCCTACTATATTGGAAAGAATAATACTTAAAAACCAAGAGTTTGATCGTGGCCCGAAAGAATCAAAAAAGAGTAAACAGGCCGAAAATTCCCTTACCTTATCCCGATCTCCTTTACTTCCCATCCAGTGGCCCATCTCATCTGCCTCACCTAGCAATCCATCATCCCAAGCCAGCGATCCCTATCGAATCATCTGCGGACATCGGCGTGGATTAAGCGCGCCCCTTCCAACTTTGAGCCTCGATAAACAATGATTGTAGTAAATTGTTCTGTATCTATGTCTGGTGCTTATTGTGATATGGCTATTTTACTGCTTTGCAATTCCTCCATGGACTGGGTAGGGCAAACAGCAATCGTTTCTCTACTGTGAAACCAAAGGGATAATCAGCTTGAGCCTTGAACCAAGTCAAGAAGTGGCCTATGTATTCGAGCGGCTCTGCCAAAGAAGTGATCGATGCAGGGATAAGATGCAGCCGTGAGAAAAGATTGTGCATTCAATATCATTAAATTTGACATCAACTAATTTACCTTTTGTGTGCTGTACAAGTTAACTACAAATGATAGGCGTGAATCGGAGACCAACACGGACTTAGAAATGAGGCGAAACTAAAGCTAAATCTGTTTTCTGGAAAACCATCCTAAGAAACGATTCATTTATGAAGAAACCATTTTTTAGCTTTAGAAACAGGGACGGCGACGGCAGTTAAAAAATGCCAGTTTCCGTTTGGTCTTCGTTTCTATCAAGTTTTTTTGAAAAAACGTGGATTTTCGTCAAGTTTCTGGTAACATAGTAAGAAACAACTTTCGCTTGTGTATTTTGGGTGGAAGAGATGCACCCAAGGCTAATTTGCTTTGTAGCTTCAAGTTGTACCTCCTCAGGATCATCATTGACACTCAATTCCAAATCCAATAGTATTTGATACTCTTCCTCTATCATTGGATCAACAACCTACACTTGTCTAACATTTGTGGGTACCTGAATCACTTCTAAGTATCTCAAAACTCCCACTCGAAGTAGAAAAAGGGCTACCGGAGCTTTCCAATCCATCTTTCACACTATTTCCTCCACTCGAACCGGTAGGGATAACATGTGATGGAGAGGGAAAGGTGTGTCTAGCCACATAATTCAACCACCCATATATACTATAAAAAGGTTTCTGCTCGGAAGAATTTGAGAGAGAGGCCAGTGATTCTTAGGTAGATACCCTGACTCTTTGGCTTGGACCTGCTCCATCAGAAGACCTGCCCATTGGATTTTTTTGACCCATTTGCATCTTCCGAGTGATTACTACCAATGTGAAGTTTCATGAGTAGATGTCTTGTCCTTGATTCAGAAAAAGGAGCAGGGCGCTCACAGACCACACTCTACAAAATGTTTCTTTGTTCTCAAGTATAGAAAGAGCACCCAAACCAATAATCAATAGCCTCACAGTCACTATACCATGCCAATTTGCAGACAATAGTCAAGCCTTCTAAAACAATATCCCCTCTAATAAATGAATTGTAATATGCTTCACCCAATGGCACCCACCTCAATCCAACGTTACCATAAATGACATTAGTCATGAACTGGAGTGCCACATAGGAAATATTCTCTTTATCTTCAAATTCATTAATGTCAAAGTGTGTTCTAGCTAGGACTGGAAAATCCCATATCTCAGGAAAGGGACCAGGAAATTTGATCCAAATCCAAGCTATCCTTTTTTGTGTCCATCCTTACCCTTTTTGCCATTACCACTAATGCATACTGCCCAAACATAGAATTTTCATCTTAGAGACGCCAGAACCTTTTCTTGAAATTCCCCTCAACTTTTGAAAAATCCATTGAAATCACTTCCAAAACACAAAGACTAGCTCAGCCCTTAAGTAATAATAATCCCCTCAACCTTAGGCCCCCACAAAACAAGATCCAAATGAGTTGGTGGCTCTTAAAGGGCTAATTCCCTAAATGCCGAATGAACTCTAGCAGCTCTAAACTCCAATTCTAACCAAGTTGGAAGTACATAAAAATGCCCAAAAATCTTACCAAATTAGGGCAACACGACTTCTCTTTCCAATAGGGTGGATAATTGATTATTTACAGGTACCCTACCAGTGTTGTTAGAGGTCCACTACAAGTATATTTTCGTTTGCTAAATAACCTCTAGACTTAAACCAATATTTGACTAAGATAGGTAGAGTGCAATGTTTTCTTGCTTGAGCACCTTTGGGACTATTCTAACAGCTAAAAAAAATTATTTTCCCTTGCATCTCTTTTTTGTTTATTTGGATACAATTTTCAAACTTCAACAACCTACTACTCAAAGTCCTCGCGAGAAATTATGATACTTATCTTGGCATCACCAACTTCACTATGAAAATTCCATATCAATTCGTCGGAAGAAGAAACTTTAAAAACATCAAAAGTTTCCAATATTACTCCATTCATGACCCCAATGAAAGCTCGAACCACAGGCATGATTATAAAACTTGAAATCCAACTTGCAAAGTGTACTGGCTCAGAATTCTTCCTTACATGTCTTTGATTAGAATTACTAATGCAGATTATGGAGATGTTCTTGGGAATTCCAAGCCACCCATCAGTCCCTTCACATGCAACAAAATATCTACGTCATGATTGCAAATCTTATGATCCATTATGATCCATATTGTGGAATTAATTTATATTGTGTACATAAATTCATATTTAAATGGTATGACTCCCTTTGAAAGATCGGGCTCCTTTTTTGCTTCTCTCCTTATTAAGATTTATCAACATATTAAATAACTTTATTTCATGAAAGTTTATGATTTCCTGTCGAATTAATCAATATTACATGATTTCACGAAAGTTTAAGATTATATACAATATTATGAACATAGAATTTCCTATAATCATCGATTCTCGTATGACATTTTAACATGCTTCAAACCCTGCCACAATGCCATTGCTTCTGTTTATTTGTTTGACATTTCTCTCAATACTGATGCAAACTTTTCTCAAGATTCCCTTTGATCAAACACCCAATTCTGAAGCATGAAATTTCTATCGTTAAGAAAAATGTTATGGATGATATACACCTTAAGAAAACTGTTATTGATGATTTACACATTTGAGGATGAAAAAAATCTTGGCGTGGAGGTCTGGTTCGCATTTGCACCTTGGGAAGGTATCATCTTCACCTAGGTTTGCAACGTTATTACTTTGTTGTTTGAGTTGGAGGATTGACATACTTCTAATGGGTCTCTTTTTCTCTGTTTGCAGGTGGCACGGCTTCCATTGCACAGGTCGTGATGACTACCATGTTGTTAACAAAATACCCATCATGGGTAATCCTTGTACAAATAAGCTTTGAACTTGTTACCACTGCGTATATATGTTTAACAGAGATTTGAGCTCATTGTTTGTAATGATGAATGAATAAATTTTTTGGTTAAGGGTTTCAACTATGTAAAGTTTTGTTTATAATTAAAGGAATCCAAATATGCATATGAAGCTATGGGGTTTATGATGTTGAGTTTGGCGCCTTTGGGCCATGACTGTCTCAACTCTGCACTGTAATGTATTTTGGGTTGGTAGCTTAAACTTGTGACTTTGATGGTTAATGAAAAATTTGCATTTTGGTTTTAATGGTGGGTATTAATTTGTGGCAGTACCATTGCTTGCAATGGTGCCTTGGTTTGGAATCGCGACTGTGTAGTTTTTATTTATAAATTGTAGAAGGTATAAATGTGGGTATTCAAAATTCGGGTTTAGTCGTGGATAATGTCACTAGATTGGAAAGGATATGACTCTGTGTATTTAGCTGTTTGTACTTTCATTCTTGTTTTGGTATTTAAAATATTTGATTTAGCTTATAGCCGTGCCATTGCTGGAAATGGTGCTCTTGTCAATTCGGGGTGTGTATTTTCTTATGGTAAATTTTTATTTTAATTTGGGGATGGCCATGAGCTTTGGTTTATCATTGCGAAATGGATGTTATAGCTGTGATAGCATAGACAGTGGTTATTTTTACATGGATTATGTTAATGGATAATTGTTACTTCTCGGTTGTGAGCCTTGACAAAGAAATGTAGCGTGTATGTTTTATTTATATTACTGTGTGGAATGTTGACAGGGAAACAAGTTTGACTATGGTTAATCCTTCTTATATTTTAATATCGTTCACGTAGATTATGTGGAAAATTTGTAAGATATTACACTGTTGATAAACGTTGCAAATCGAACCCTACATGATTCGATGCCTGTCGTGGTTTTGATGTAACCTCTATTTTTAATCCATGAGCCCACAGGATTAGATCCTTGTGGGTTTAAAGTGATGTGTGTGGGTGGATATTTTGTTTTGTCATGAATGCCAACAAGATTAGATCCTGTAACCTCTTAATGGATATGATATTTGACAAAGAGTTTTGAATTAGGTTTTAAGTTTGATTCCTTGTGTTGATGGTAGATATTATGATTGGGGTTTATAATTCATGCCTAGAGACCTTGATAAGTATTGAGGGCTTATAATTCATGCCTAGAGACCTTGATAAGTATTGAGGGCTGGCATATGATGTGATGAAGTTATAAATTGGAAATGTTTGTTTGTAGTTTTATTTTATGATACATTATTTAAAGTTTCAGCAATTATATTTAAGTTATAGTATTATGCATAGATTTTAGGCTAAGCCTATAGATAATAGTTTTGTTGATTATAAATAATACAAGCCTACTGAAAATATGAAATCTTCTAGCATAGATAAGATATAGGTTTCATTTTAAATAGTTCTAGGTTGATAAAGTTTCCTCAGTTAGGGTTACAAAGATGTAGATACAAAATCTCTGATATTATTTCTATGTTTTGAACCTCGAAATAATAAACATGAAATATAACTTTACTTTTAAAAATCTAGACTTTGTTTACAGAATTACCTCTATTAGAGAAAACTGAACTTAACTTGTAAATGTATGAAATAGAATACATAAAATAAAAGAAACCAAACCCTCCTACAAATACAACTAAATTTGCTTAGTCCATCATATAAATATGGATACAATATATTTTTCTAACTAGAATAGCATGGTTGAATAGATAAAATAGCCTAACCTCTGTTAAAACAATCACATATGCTAGGAAATAATGAATTTAACCTGTAAGTGAAGAAAGAAGTAATGCAAAAAATATAACGTATATTATAGCAGACAAATATTAAATATCCATTGAGAATTTCATCTCCTCTTTTAATAAGAAAACCTGTGTAGTAGTTTGGAGGGGAAACATCAAGAACCTCATACCTGCAAGATGAATTTGTTTCAATGGTTGAAAATCCCAAACACTCAAATAACCAACATTAACAAATTCATAGATAGATCTGACCTATTTTCAGATAACCGAATAACTTGGGAACTACCACGTTCCTCCGAACCATGACCTAGAACCGTTTCTGGTTTCAATTCGGATCCCTCCGAGTTGGTTCCAACATGCAAGTAGCTTAGAGCTCCTAAGGTAAGGATTCCCTATCTAGGATATTAGGTTATGTATCAGTTTTCCTTTTTCCTCTTAGGAAAAATATTCTCCAAGAACTCTCTTGAAAGTAATCATCCAAAAATAGATAGATAGATGTACGGACGGATAGATCCCCAAGCCTCTCTTTGGTTTGGTTCTTTATAGACAAAATTTGTAGGAAAAGGGGTATTTAAATCAAGAATCATTTGATTTCTTGAAATAACCATTTTCATTTAATTTATGAAATTTTAATATTTACTTCGGAACTTTTGACTAGTTCCTATTTTGACTCTTGTAGGTATTTTAATATTTAATTATCATTAGTAATAATACTAACATGTGGATTCTTTCTTTAGTACTTATAGCTACTAGTACTATTACTATGCTTACTCTTTATACATATCACGTATAAATTATATATTTATATATATCCCATTTGCTAACATTTTGTCGTTCGGTATCATATAGCACGATCTCTAAACATATGACACTTTTTTGTTAGCTTAGCACTTTCTTTAATAAGGCCTTCAGGTAGGGGTTAGTTCCACTAGGTTAGGCCACTCTAAACCTCCTTGCATGTTGGATTCCCTCATATAACATGGTAGTTCTTCAGTACTTGATGAGATACAGAAATTTGAAATTTCATTCAATCACTTAAAAATAAGTAAGATGAGATCAATGTTTTATCAAAGTTGTTTTCACTCAACATATTAATTCTTTTCAGTAACTCCTAGTGCTTATCCAGATCCCATACTCAACGGTAAAAACAGGGAGTTACAAACTTAGTACAATTCCAGAGCTACTCACTCAACACTAATGCTAGGATGTACTTGTAGGATACACCTAGGGATACAATGGTAAATGATCTAATGTTCCGGAGCTTATGCTCAACATCAACTTGGAAGGTTCCAGGGCTTATGCCAAACACTTCCAATTTTATCCTTTCATGTGCTTCAGAGCTTCATGCTCAACACTAATGTTTCATAACTCATGTGTTATAGAGCTTCTCACTCAACACAAATATAAATA
>LPNX010337317.1:611535-622374 GCA_001517045.1 Pseudotsuga menziesii | reverse complement strand
TCAATATTATTTTATTATTTTAACTATTATTTTATGGTTTTAACTATTAATTTATTATTTTCCTTAGGAGGCCCATTTTAGACCCCAAAATTCCTCTAATGCATGTGCTCCAAAGCTTCTTACTCAACAAAAAACATCAAATACCCATGTGCTCCAGAGCTCCTCACTCAATACAAAACATCTCATCAATTATGTGCTTTAGGGTCCATGCCCAACAAATGAAATCATATATATATAACATATGCAATTGGCTTGCACCCGATATATCAAACAAATCATCATGTTAATGTGTAGTAGGGTCTTAGGACTAATATACAAAGTAAATCATCAAAGTAATCATCATATGCAATGGGGCATATGCCCATAAGTGTTAGGTCAAAATTCAGGATATTACATTGAGAGGGGCCTATGGGTAGGTGGATGCTAAGGGGATGAGGCAGATAGGTAGATTGGAAAACACACGAAGGGAATAGTTCAAATAGATGGATGGTGTATTCCTCATGATGGAGTATGCCTTTAGGACGATGAATGATTCGGGTAAGCCAAAAATTGATGTTAGTGGAATTTGAAATGGCTATATTGATCTTTAACATCTATTTGGAATCCTCAAGGATTGTAGAACTTGTGTAAATAGATATGTATTTGACGTTAAGCCATGACCTATTCTTTTTAATAAAAAAATTTAACTGTTCGCGTGGAAACAAATATAAAATGTAGAGGTAAAACTCAAGGATAAGAAATGAGTTCAATCGTGTGTAATGAATGATAACATAGATGGAAAATTCCATTGCTAAACTTATTTTTTTATAAAATATATATTAATGAGCATTAAAGCTAAAATTAGGATGTGAGATTGTAAAAAGATGTATATTTAGAGATTACAAAGTACTTCTAAGCTAAAAATATAATTTTAAAAAATGTTATTGAAAGGTTATGGTATTCATTTATATTTCAATTACGATTACTTAGAAGCTAAGTTAAAATATAACATAGAATGAAGTTCCTGCTTTTTTTAACATAGGAACTTAATTGATCCTTTAGATTCAATCATCTATAACTGATTACAAAATAAGCTAAACTATATATGTTGTTAGTGCTTATTTATATAATTTAAACATTTATATTTCAAATCAAATATAAATATATCATTGACAATATACTAATGTTTTTTATAAAAATTATTTAAATATAAATATATTTTTATTATATTTTAATAAACAAATAAATAATAATAATAATAACTTTTAAATAGAAACACAATCTAATATATATAAAATAATTTCTAAAATAATCTAAACATAAAATATTATCCTATTATTTATATTGAAAACTATTTCAGATTTGCATATACTTGTGTTTTAATTGATGTACTTTAAAATTCTAAAATAGATACATAAAAGATTTTCATGTATGACAAGATAATTAAATATAATAATTTTGAAAGATTAACTCTTACTTAAATAATTAAAATTCAATTTGAATCTACATATACTTGTGTTTTAATTGATAAATTCTAAAATAAATAAATAAAAAGCTTTCATAGTATAATTAAATGATAACTAACTACAAACAAATCATTATAATAAATTTCATTAATACATCTTCTAACACGTTTAAGCCAAAAATATATTTAAAAAGACATAATTTGTTTATTTAATTATTTTTTAATATAAAATATATTCTGGATATAATTACCTTTAATTTGACCATAAGTCTTTTTTAAAACACCTTTAAGAGAACTTCAAATTACTCTCAACCAAGAAAACAAAGACACTCACGTCAATACATTTATGTATAGAAAGGTTAGTGCCAGTGCGAGACCTTGAGCGGACTCGTCTCTCTGCTTCTTTTACAGACACGTTTATAATGTGTTTATTAATAAAATGGATGAAATTACTTATAAGGTATTTGTTATTGTCATTCGTTGGATCAATATTTGAGGTGTCGAGACTGAAGAAACAAAAATAGACTATAAAGCATTAAGCTTGGCTATAAGCATTATAAAGATAAAACAGAGATTTACCTCTTTCTCAAACTGAGAAAAACAAAGCGTTACCTCTTTATTAAAAGCAGTGTATTATCTCTTTATTAATCCAAGAATAAAATACTAACAAGCCTGGTTGACAGCTTCATAAGAGTCGAACAGAACATAACCAAGAACAGTGACAATGAATTGTTCATCCACCATAGGCCAAGCTTATGGTTGAGATTACCCTATCCTGAGGAGAATTTACTCCACCACCAACGACATTATTTTCCCTCAATTGAAAATTCTATAGTTAAAACCCCCAAACACAACTTTGTATTGGAAATGTGATTTGCATTGAGGCCACCACCCATACCATTGTGGACTTAGGATAAGCCAAGGTTCACGGCATATCAAATATGCCATGAATGGACCTTTATACATATATCATGGCATATAAAACTTTAGATACATTATTGCTAAGTCATATGACTTAATCCCTTCACATACAAGCATAATAGCATTCAAATCGTATGTGATAAAAACTAATCATGGGAATAAAATCCATTAAATCTTCAACCACAATAATAAAATTAACCAGTTAGACATAGGTTTAAATAAGCCCCAGCTATGCGTCAAACAATAACGCGAATAGTAGTAGTACGAATCGCTAAGATAGGACTTTGGTCCTTTTGTATTCAAAAACAATGGAGTAGTTTAACACAGGTAGCATGACAAGTTTAAAGAGTCCTAGCAAGTTTCGTCATCTATTTTGAACCTGCACAAAATGAAGAAGAGTTGCATTAGTTCAACATGAACTAAGTAAACCCTGTATCGTCAAGTAAAACCAGTTACCTCTCCAAGTGGTCCTATAAGGGATACAAGTCCCGCCACTCCACCCCTTGACAATTACAAGTTAATTCAGGACTTTCCATAAACAAACAAAAAAACTTATAACCAGTAGTAAGCTATAACTGAACACACACAGCACATGCATTATAAAAGATAATCAATGAACTGTGTAATCATCTAAATCATATCAAGTAATATAAACATATTATAGAATTTCATTAGTAATCACTTCAGGAAAACATCTAGAAACAACAAGAATAGCTTAAGACACTTCAGTTTCACAAACAAAGATCGACACATTCTGCAGAAGATAAGTTAATGTCCAGTTCATGTAGTAATTAACTAGCCTAATAAAAAAAATTTCAAATTTTGGGGATATTACACTCAATGTGTCAGTAATTCTCCCTAACTGCTTTTCTCCTCCACACGCAGCTCATTTGAATAAGCTCCTAGTGGATATGTTTACCGGATTTTACGTCCCTTAAAACTTGCATTAAACTCCCATTTCCATCCCGTGGAACAAATTGGACAAGTTGTGGAGGAATTTCATTTTGATCCTAATCCATTTGTGCAGCTTGCATTTCATGTCCCCATAACGTGGTGTTTAGTGATCCAATAGGGAGAGTAACACCATAATTTGCATCTTTTCCTGCTTCAGCACTTATATTTCTTAAAATGTGACAAAACTTTATTGAGCCAAACTTAGGAAACATAATTAAGATCCTCTCCAAATATGAGTTTAATTTTACATGACGCAACATCTGCCCATGAATTATAGAGCTGATGAGTATCAGAGAGTCTCCAAAAATGAGAATTTTCCTCTAACCCAAGAGGAGGGCTAGCTAACATCCTTTTAGAAGATCCACTACTTCTACTTGGTTGTTGGATTTGATCCCCAACCCCCAGTTGTTTATGATGTCATTGTTTCCTTTAGGGGAGGAGAGCACCCCTCATTCATCTACTGGTCCAAGGTTGCCTCTGGAAGCTCCATCGAAGAACATGCAGTTTATATTATGAGATTTCCTTCATATATCAAATTCGGAACTAGACAATCTTATTTTCCAATGTTGGGTGTTTTTCGGAGGACTTTGTAAGTTGGGATAGTCTAGTGGGGGAAGATCCCCTATCCAATTTCTTTCCCTCTCAAAAGAAATGGAATCCATATTCTTTCATAATGCTTTCAAGGTTTTCAATAGTATTCCTTTAGCATGTCTAGCTACTTGGACTGGGTTGGGAGAGATGTTCCTGAAGATAGCTCAATTCCTGGCTATCTAGATCTTCCAACAGATGTACGTAGGGAGATCCAACTAGATTTCTTTCCAAACTGGCTTATGTCTCAAAGAGGAAGGGTACATTTTCTGCCATCAGATGAAGAGGTGAGGTATATTGCTGGATTTGGGAGTTGGGATATGGAGGTATTTGAGGATTAAAGTCCATACTTGCGAAGAGAAGTTGCATTCCAAAAAAATATGATCAATGGTTTCCAATGCTTTGCAACAAAGTGGGCATCGATGAGGACCAAGGATGGCTCTTTGGACCAAATTTTCTCGAGTCAGAATTTTTTTGTGCCCAAGGAGCTAGGAAAAGAAATTTATTTTGGATAATCCAAAAGGAATCCAAACCATTTTCCAAATATTCTACTGAGATTTGGGGTGTTTTTTGTTTGAATAAACTTATATCCTAGGACACCAATGTATTCCCCAATTTTCCCCCATCCTCTCTTATCAGGGAATGAGATCTAAATTGGAACGCAACCTGAAACATTGTGTATAAGGGATCTCTTCGAAATCAAAATGGTTGGGGGGACCTCCGAGATGATCCAATTCTCCCAAATTCAATAATTTTACCATATTGAGATATCAAATAAGGTTTTGATATTTTTTCTCATAGTCCATTCTTGAATTCCATCTAGCTAAGTGATGTTATTGAGGGGAGGATGACCAAGAATGTTGCTCGTCTAGATAAATATCTTCTTCCCATTTCCTAGAATCCAATGGAGTTGGGCTTGGAAGAATTCCATCCATTGTTTGCTCAGGTTCCATAAAGGAGTTCCTTTTGGAAGGGGATGAATGTCCAAGCATCTTCTTCCAGAGCTAGTAAGATATTTTTTTCTAAAAGTTTGACTAACACAGTGTCTTTTTTTAGATAGATTTTTCCAAAGAACTTTTCCATCCATTGTGAGGTTTGATAAATGAGGGTCTCGAATATACAATCCTCCCTCTTTTTTGGATCTTCTAACCATGACAAGGTGGAACTTTTTTTTGTTCCCTTTCCCCCCTCTCCACATAAAAATTTTCATATTCTTCGAGGTTTTATTGGAAAATTATTTTGGAGCTAATAATACTGACAACTGATATACAAGGAGGGAGGAGGAATGAGTTTATTAGGACGAGCTTCCCATAGTGATTCATCCATCATCCTCCTCAGTCACTGAGCTTGGCCTTTATCTTATTATCCACTTCTTGCCAGTGATTTTCTTTATATACACCCGATGAGATAGGGATTCCTAGATACTTGAAAATTCCCCATTTGTCAAATCCTTGCATTCCCAGCATTCTTGCAATTTGTGAAAGAGCCATTTGTTCCACGTTCCAACCATAAATGGAGATTTTGTTAGAGTTAACTTTCCCACATGAGACCGGATAGTAAGAGTGAATGACTCTTTTGAATGCTTTTGCGATGTTCTTGGAGGATCCTCCTAAGAAGGGGGAGTTGTCAGTAAAGAGGACGTGGTTTATGGGGTCAACTCCCTGAGCCATTCTTATTCCTGGAAGGTTCCCAACCATCATTTCCATATGCAACTTCTTGCTCAGAGAGACGGAAATTAGAATATAAAGGAATGGTGAGAGAGGGAATCCTTACCTAATTGCTCAGGTAGCTTGAAAGAATCTTGCAGGCCTGTCGTTGATCAGGGGATCTATCCACGGAACCCCAATGCAATATTTTCTTTTTCTGATAAACTAAGTGTTGAATCCGAATTTTTCCATAACTCTATACAAAAACGAATGCTTGACTATGTCGAACGCATTTGTCATGTCCAATTTTATTATTTCGTTCCTTGCTGGATTGGATCATTTATTGAACTAGGATGGCGTTTTCCATAATATGCCTTCCTTTGATAAAGCCTCCTTGATTCTGGGAGACTACCTTATGAAGGAGATTTTTTAATCGGTTTGCCATTAGCTTGGAGCATATTTTGTAAGAGACGTTGCAAAGAGAGATTGATGTGAATCGAGCGAAAGAGCCTGGGTTGGCCTCTTTGGGAATTAAATCCAAGAAAGTAGAGTTCATTCCTTCCTCGATTTTGGATTTTTGTTGAAAACTTCTTATCATCCCTATCAAATCCTTCTTTATAGTGCTCCAGCCAGATCTGTAGAAGTGGGTAGAGAACCCATCTGGTCTTGGTGTTTTGTCTGGATCCATACTGCATATCACAGATATAATCTCTTCTTCGGAGAAGGGATTTATGAGATCCTCATTCTTTTAAGGAAAGATCAAAACCAATATGTTCTCCAGGAATTCCCTAGTGTCGACACCATCCACATCCCCTTCCTCAAGGAAGAGGTTTTTAAAATGGTTGTACGCTTTTTATTTTAAATGGTCCTTTCCTTTATCTATCTGTCCATTTTCCAAACGAAGTTGGTCAATATGATTATGATATTTCCATGCATTTGTTTCTTTATGGAAAAAAATATTGTTCCTGTCCCCATATTTTAACAAGGTGCCATGGGATTTGACTCTCCAGTACTCTTCTTCCTTACGAAAAGCTTGATAGGCATTGGATTATAATTTTACTTCATGGTCTAGATCGTATGTCTCTATGATTTTGTTAGCCATATCTATTTGAGCTGCTAGGATGGAGGAGACTGTTTCTTTCCTTACCTTGGATGAAGTCTTGTTTATTGTTTTCACCCATTCCTTTAGTGCTACCTTGGTATTTGTTTATCTTTAGTTCCCATACAAAACTCGGGGAACTGGAGACTGTTTTTCCCCAAGCCCTTCCTATAGTCTCAGAGAAGCCAAGAGTAGAGATCCATTGAGGGTTGTACCTAAAAGGGATCGGCCCTAACTTTTCAATATTTTGGAGAGAGAGAGTAGGATGTGTTTATGATTAAAAGTTAGATTAACCAGAATTTGGGACTGCAGTAGCTTCCCTTCCAAGAGGAGAGAAATTTGGAGTAAGAATCGATCCAGCTAGGAAGCAATATGCTTTACTCCCACTCTTTTATTTTTCTAGGTGTATCATCCTTGCTTGGGTTTTATTTCCATGAGGTCCCATTAAGGTATGAGATATTCAAGTTGTTCTATGAAATAATCCCTCCCATAGAAGCCCCCTTTTTTCCTCTGAGAACCTTATCAGATTTAAGTCCTCGGTGAGTATTATGTTGGGGGGGGAATAGATCTCTAGGATTCTTGCTAGAGTGTTCCAACATTCTTTCTTTTCTGGATAGTGCATAGGTATGTAAAGGTTGATGAGAGCAATATTGACCTTGGATGGAAAGTGTTGTAGCTCCATGAAGATACAATTTTGGGTTGAGAAGGAATTGAGGAGAGTAAAGTCACTCTTGTTCCAAAGAGTGGCAAAACCACCTGAAGCTCCTCTGGCACTGACGGCGTGTCCTCCTTATATTTTCCATGTCACTCTTCTAAGAGAGAGGAGAGTTTCTTCCTCCATTTTGGTCTCTTGGAGTAGGAGAATATCTATAGGGTCCATTCTTAACAAATATTTGATCGCTTTCACTTTGTTTGGATTTCCTAGTCCTCTACAATTCAAAAATATCATCTTAATTATTTACTCTGGGTGTGGTATAAGGATCCTCCTTTTTTGCTTCGTGTCATGGCTTGGTGAAGGATATTTCCATAGTGGATTGATTTCCTTGCATTTTTTGGCTTTCAGCTTATTCTTCCCTTAACTTTCTGTTGGATTTCCTCCCTTGTCTCTTAGAAAAATTTTCAAAGGGTTCTTCTTCTTAGGTGGATATAGCTTCATGTGTTCTTCTCTTGGCCATTTCTACATAAGATGGGGATGAGACCCGGCTTTTGGTGGGAGATATTGAGGTTAAGAGAGGTGAGGGTTCATGTCGTATCTATTGATCTTTCCTAGTTGGTTCCTTGGGTATTTCTCCCTCATCCTACTCTTCCTGGGTTTCCTCTCCTTCATGGGGTTCTTCGTCATTGTCCAAGAAGGTAAAGAGATTCGATGGTCCTTCTGGTGGTCCCTACAGAATATTGAAGGGCTCAGATTAGATTGAGACCTTGGGCCTGAAGGATCTTGTTGTCCTTATTTCACTTTATATCTAGATTTAGTTTTTCCACCTGCTTTATTTTGTATTATTTTCTAATGGGATTCTTTTCTTTTATCCATTGTTTCTTCTTCCTTATTTTTGCAATGCCTTGTGAAGTGACCATAATCTCTACAGTTTCTGTATTTAAATGGGAGTTGCTCATAATAAAGCTCTTGGATGTGGTACCAATCTACTATTGTGATATTGATGGCCTCCAAAATTCCTACTTCTATATCTACCTCTATACAGATCCGAGAACATAAATATTGATCATGCCTTTCTGCTACATCTATGAAATTTCCTACGGTGTTTCCTACTGCCTCCAAGGATTCATGACTCCAACAATTTAGGGGAATATGTGGCAATATCACCTAGACTGGAACTGCATATTGGACATCTTGTGACGGGTCAAATTCTGGGGTCCATTTGTTAAGATACAGGTCTTGTGGCCCCATGAAGTATGGTTCATTTTTGAATATGAGTTATTTGTATTATTTGCTTTCAAAAATGAAGATGAAAAAAAATTTTCCAACAAATAAATTGCTTGCTTCCTCCTTGATCAATGGTTTCCAGTTCCTTTTGATCCAAGATTATATTTCCCTTAGAGACAGCCACAGGCCTATAAACTAGCCAATCAATCATTTTTGGACAAGGTTTTGGGTTGTCTAGAAGGATCTAGCCATAGGGAGAGATACTGAGGGGATCTCTGCGAGCTTCTTGACAAACTTATCTTTCCTGGAAGATGTAAATTTCTTTCCATGGGCCACTACAAGTTTCTTGAATTCCTCAATTTCCTTAGGTGCATGAGCCTGCAGGAACACTAGAGGAGGATTAGATCCTCCTCCCTTAGCAATTGGATCCCACCTGCATGGATCCTTCCCACGAACCGACAACCTTCTTCATATGTAAAACCCTATTGCACCTGCTTGTGGAATCCACATCGTCTGATGTGCCTAGTATCCCGATCCTGCGATTCAACTTGATGTCGACTTGGATATTTGTTCCTACATTTTATATTTAAAAATAGACTTTTTGAGAGAAAATTACAATGATTAATATCCTATGACATGGTATTTGTTGCATTCTATCTTATGATTTTCTAAGAGGAAACTTTATTTGTTGTATACATATATGCTTAAATCATAACTGTGTTATAATTATAATTATATTTACAAAATTTAAAACAATAATTATATTTAAACATTGTCAATAAAGCATTAAGTACAAGATTTGTAAATTATACATTTTATGGCATTATTGTACAATAAGAGACAACATATCATAGTATATATCATGTATAAGTTGTCTCAAACATAAAACCGCGTAGGATTCAAATGCATCATACACAAATAAAAAAATAGCAAAAAAAGAACCTATAGATAAACAACAAAAAAATATGTGTTCTTTTGCACCTTTTGGCGTTCAATTTTAAAATTACTTGAAACAATATAAAATTCAAGTTGTCCACCTAATGCACAGGATTTGTTATCACTCTCCGTATATTTTTCTTAGAATTCTTTATATATTTTGGTGTCTTATTGAGAAGTTGAGAGCTAAAATTTCTTCAACTACATTAGTGGCCTCATTGAGATTTTTAGTCTAACCCCTAAGAGAATCAATTCCTCCATGCAACATCTCAATTTTCCATACAAGTTCTTTTTTTTCCATTCAACATAAATGTGGAACATGTCACTTCCACCATTCTATATTTTTTGACATACTATTCCATGTATATGTTGTAACTCTCTAAGATATTTACGACACTTGTAACCTGATTGTTAACTTGATTTCATATTTTCAACAAATGTTGAGCAGATGAAGAAGTTGGCTCTATAATTGGAGTAACTAGAAATGTGCGAGAATCCTCATTGGGAGGAACATGTTCTTTAACTTTATGGTGTGTGCTCCATGATAAGAAACAAGTTGGTCGTGGAACAAAGTGATCAAAATATTTTTGTACCTATAACTAAGACGTTTATCAATTGTGCATCTATTCTATGATGAGATATTGATGTTCAGTTCAATTTTTCCTTCAGCATTTTATTCCATTTTTCCTTTAGCTCAATCCATCCTTTTAGTAAAGATTTTTATCCCATCCATAAGAGAATAATTGATTTCACTTAGATAGAGCATGGAGGTAACTAACGTTGATCTGTTTGGATGTTGGGATGGTGGGTGGGGGAAATAGAGCCTCTTTTTCATTTGCATTTGCAACCTTAAAACTTTCTTTTAATTGCAGAAGAAGCACCCAAGTTGCTCGAAAACTTTGAATCCCACTTTCACAATCTATAATTGCTAATTGGTTCTTTTTAATGGGTGAAATAGGCCCAAAGAGGCATTCAAATTAGGGGATCCAACCTAATGACAAGGATCAACACCTTTTGAGAAATTAGATATGATGTGCACCTGAGTGTACCCAATGGTTAATAACATGTGTTATCTATGAGGAGGTTGCAGGTTCACTTCTTGCATGGGAAAGGGATACACATATTCATCCATCATAGTGAAGATAAAAGGGTAGGGGTGATTGCATGAAGGTGGGTAGCACTTTTTGGCTAAATTTGGTGATGAAAACATGATTTTTTACTCATGTCCTAGATAGAAGCCCTCGAAATGCATCTATGCCATGTGAATTTTGACATGTAGTAAAAAACCAAATTGTAGAATATTATGTTGGATTCCCAATCATTTATTTTAAAAATATTTCGATGTCATTTAATGTGTGAAGTTTTTCAT
>LPNX010337317.1:313292-609909 GCA_001517045.1 Pseudotsuga menziesii | reverse complement strand
ATATATATATGAGCATGATCTACACAAAATGTACTATGGTCTGCATATTTTTTCGTTAATTTATTTCGCAATATACAATTATTTATCATTTTTTGAAAGTGGCTACATCTGATTTCAGCATCATTTTATACACATGTGTGTCCATCCCATCTTTTTTTTCACTGTTTTCAAAAATTGAAAAACCAAAGATACCCTTTTGAACAGGATGCGTCGATGTGTGGGTTGTGCATTTTAAAGAAATTTTTGGATGTGTACTGTTTACCCTGTGGATTATTCTTTGAGTTGCTTCGAAGTTGTTGTCGGGTTTTCTAAGTGTAAGTTTTAGAACTAATTAAATAAAAACATATGAATGCCAAATAGCATCCATGATACCTCAATGGATAGAGGATTCAATGATGAATCTATCACTAGAAACTTCGCTGAGTTATGTGCCATGAATGGCATGGTTTACACCACTAGAAGACACAGAGAAATAATGATTTTTCTGTAAAAGGGATAAATCTCTATTTTTCAGGCCCTCAATCGAGGTATTCAAATCCCTCAACTGACATTTTAACAATATCCTGATCGAGAGTTTATTATACCATCGTTCAAGGGTCTAGTAAACCCTCGATCGAGCTACTGTTAAAACCTCTTTCTATAAATTTTTTTCTCAAGGACCTCGATCGAGGTTTTAAAACCTAGATCGAGATTTTATTAAAACCTAGATAGACGTCTTAAAACCCAGATTGAGGTTTTCTTAAAACCTAGATCGAGGTCTTAAAACCTAGATTGGGGTTTTCTTAAAACCTGGATCAAGGTTTTGATAAACCCTCGATCAAGGTTTTAACACCTAGATTGAGGGTTTAAGAAAACTTTGATCGAGTGCTTATTAAACCCTCGATCGAGGTGTTATGACCTTCATTGAGGATTTAAAAGTGCTCGATCGAGGTACGTTTTTTGTGTTTTTTTCCAAAAGCACCTTGCCAAAAAGTGTAACCCAGATCCACTAGATGCACCCGTAGGAATCCCCTTGATGTGAAGTCTCAACCTAGGTTTACCTATGAGTTATTGGCATATGTGGTTGTGCGTTATTGCATATAATATTGGGAGATTTATAAGTTCCAATGGTTAAAAAAATATATATATGAAGAAGATAAAAAAATTTAACACCTACTGACCAATAAGAGATGCAAAATATGAAATTTTGGATCACAAATTTTGATACACATAACATAAAATTGTTGCTCTCAGTTTTCATATGTCTTGATTAATGACAAAAAATTCAATATATTACTACTACCTCATCTCACATTTAAAAGACAAAAAGATTCTTTGTTAACAAACAAGCTTTTCTTTCTAATATATTGACAAAGAAACTTAGTAGAAGTTGCTTATATTGGAATTGGGAATTCTAATAACTAATTGTATCTCACACAAACGCTCAAAATTTCATTTTTGATTAAATGTGCTCAAATTCGAGTAAGCCCCTTGTCGCTATAGATTAATCTTGTTACAATCATGGTTTTGGTAGACTTCTCAAGACGATTCATAAGTTGGGTCAAATACTTGAGCCAAATCTAGAAGTGGAGGCTTTCCAATACTTTTAACAAATCTTGCTCAATTGCCAATGAAAAATACACTTTCTACTGAAGGAACTCATAACCATTCATCCACACCAATCCTTTTATTCCATCTCTTCAAATTATTGTATGCATAGCCTTGTTATCAACATCCCCATACTTTCTCAACTTGTCATATGTTTCCTTGATACTTATTTAAATTTATAATTGCATATGCTCCAATAGTAAGTTACCTCTTATAAAATATGCATATGCATTTTACCTTAAAACACACAAAACTCTTTATTGCTAGCTTTTCAGTGAATGCACTATAATTTTTTTAAATTGCACTTGGGCTTTATCCCCCACCTTTACCACAAGTAGGAATAACTTTTGATTTAGATACATAAATCTTGAAATTTTGTTTAATGATTTTCGATGCACGGTTGACTCTCAAGGTAATATATACAATGGGTTCAACATAAAAAATAATATACAATGAGTTCAACATAAATAAATAAAAACACTATTTTTTAAAAGATCTAGAAAAACAAACCCTCAGTTCGGCTATTTTATCATGAACTAGGTAAATGTAGAGCTTTAGCTTGGCCTAAGATAAAATGGAGAAAATATGGCTAAAACCCAACATACCTTTTATAAAGAAAAAATAACTAAATCTTCAAGGTAGTGCTTTTGAAACAAACAAACAAAAAATAAAGCAAGATTAATATATCCTTTATACGTTGTAAATAAAATCATTAAAAGAATGCTTTTGAACAAAATTAGAAATTTATTATACAAGGTTGGGTCTACAAGATGTTTAAACTCTTGTCGATGCACTCTCCAACAACAACTTATCAGCGTATTATTGCACCTTCTTGGGGTGATTTATAGTTAAGCAACAGTCCTATGATTATTCATCTGCACTTGCTAGCTTGGAGTCGTTGTTATGAGTGCGAGGAGTACGATCAATAATTGTCTTGTGGGAGGGATAGTTGAAAGCATGAGAGCGTGTGGCCCCATCTTGGTAATATCATGAGAGGGACAGCTGAAAGCATGAGAGAGTGCAACCCCATCCTAGTTATTCTTATTGAATTCATGGCCCTATTGGCCTGATTTTCTGACCTAGGCCAACAAGGAGATTATGCCCACACAATCAGCTTAAAGCAGCTTCTAGTGTGTTTGGAATAGCAAAATCTCGCAGGTTATGGTCATGCTACCAACTGAATTTTTCTCTTAAGGAGAAACTAAAATTCAGTAAAAATCTATCCTAATGTTATTTCTATCTAAATAAATCTTAAAATTAGTTTTCAACTACCTAAGTTATCCTACAATTGCCTTCTTAAGGAAAGTCTTCGATTTTTTGGAGGGTTTTATATTTAATATTCTAAATTTTAAAAGACTATTAAAATGATTCTAAAATTACACAAATTCTATTAAATGTAAACTATACTAAAATAATATAATCTTAACTAATCTTAACTATCCTATTTATCCTATCTCAGCTGAGAGCGATTTTGACTATTATATTAATTATTAATTAATATAATGATGAACATAAAAATAAGGGGTAAGATCTAAAAAAAAAATATTTAAACCATCCACACTAAATCAATCTCCTATAAAATAACTTGACAGAGAAACTGAAATAAACAATTACTTCAAATTTTCTGAAATGTCTAATTAATTAACAACTAATAACCAACATTAGATATTTGAATAAGAGATAATGTTCAGTATGAAATCATTGCAGAAATACAAATGATATCAAACAGACATAAATATATATATATCATTATATCTTGAATTCTTAGTAGAAACACTAATTGATTCAATTGTAATAACATATTAATTCAAATACAATATCGGGTTGACAAAGTGTAATACTGATTAATAAACACAAGCATAACCAAGTATACTGCATCAATGTTAGAAATAGAAGATTATATACTGAAATATAAAGAGTATCCAAAATAATACAGATCACGATATCAACTTAAGGATTTCCAGTCACATTCCACTTCCAAAGATAAAACTTCATCCAAGAACAAAACTAGTATCAAAATAATATTTCAAATGTGTTTCTCTTTAGTCACTCCATCCCCATCTCATAAAAATTACCAGCTTATATAATACTACTAGTCTTTCGATTCAGTTTTTCAATAAATGCTATATGCAAGACTATAGGAGTCCTATCGCTATCAAAGGGCATCGACTCTCTTCAACAGACACTTGTCACTAGAAGATAACAATAAAAACAACTAGCCTGAAACATTTACTGGTTTAAAGGAACTCACAAATTCGTTGCTGTGTTGAAATTCCAATCTTCAATAAAGATCCATGTTTTCCAACTGAAATCTAGAATATTAGAAACGTCCTGAAATTGTAGAGGATAGCGATGACAATCCTACCTATTTAAAACAAACGAAATAATCTTATTAAAAACCAATTATAACAGAAGCAACAAAAGAAGATATAATTTATATGTGTGTCTGTAAAATCTGGGATTTTACAGGCATGCACAAAAAAAAAATTATTACCTGTTAGCAAGAGATAAACCATATAACTGAAAATGGAAATAATCACCAGGTTCTATTTTGTAAGTCGACCACTCTTCTGGCTTCGGCTAGTTTGGCTTTGAGTCTAATGATCACTAGATTTTGTTTTTCTACTTGTTCAAGCAAATGTTGATTTGTACTTATCATTGATTTTTTTGCCTTCTTCTATTGGTTCTTTTTGATGTTCACTTCCTTCCACCTGTTAATCCAGCTTAATAATTCTTCTCTGAACGTCTTATCTTCCACCTCCTTTAAAGCTGCATTAGCTTGATACTGATTAAGTTCATTTTTCAATTCTATAATTTTAGTCTCGTATACCCTGTCCAGGACTTGTTTGGGAGTTTCTTCCTCTTTGTCATGACACGAATCTGTTGCCTGAGAAGAATCAGGTTTATCTATGTCTTGACGAGGTGATGGAAAGCTTACAAAAGATGGCTCGGGGCCTGAACCATAGGCATCCATACACAATGGAGAAACTTCTGCCTTACCCAAATCTGTAATGTCTTTAGCCAATTTTGCACTATTACTCTTTATAAGAGTAGGCTCATCCATATAAGTAGTTTTGGGAACCGACGATGGAACTTCGTCCTCAATATGGACAATCACTAGCTGAGTACTCTGTTGATTAGTCATAGGAACAGAGGCTGTAGGTGTATTGTTCATGCTTCTAGTAATCCTTCTCGTATGAGAAAATACAAGATTTTTTGATTCAAAACCACCTCTATCACAGCATACCTACACTAGTTGTTCTAGTTTATGCATGGACTCATTTCCATTTTTATGAGGAGTATTCAACTCAAAGAGGTTTTTATAATCAACAGCATTAACATCTTCGTTTTTTGTTAACCTGTCCCCTATCTTTTCATGTGTACTACAACGTTTGTCAGATGGGGATTAATTCAAGGTTATTTCAGAGTAACAAGGAGCTACATTCCTGACCACATCATCACCGATACCAGTATTTATGGTTGGATTGGCTTCCTGAAGCTCTTTATCCTTTGATTCAGCCTCATGACCATTACTAACTTTGGATTTTACAGTAGCCTTTCGTTTCCTACAGGTCTTTGGGGGAGGGTTTGGCCAATATTGAGTCGGCCCTAATTGACATTCAATCAAAAACTCATCCCACGATTTACCATTAAGAGATAGTTGATGTTGTATTATAATTTTGACTAGACCATGATGAAATAGACTTCTATCAAGATTACTGAAACTTTGAACCGAATGCGACATTTTTTTCAGACTTTGCAATAGGTAAAATAGAAGATTAAGTTTACATCCTTTTAATGCTAACAGTAGTCATAGGTGATAATAATTCAGGTGGGAGAATCGTCCATCACATGATACATACCTGACCAAGATCTCATAGAATTCTCGCCATTCTGCCTTCAGAAACTTAACGGAAACCCCAATTTTCAGTTTTGCACTAGCTGGAAAGGGAAACAGCAAGAACTGACATTTCTTCTTATTCACTTTCCCACCATTAAACCATCACTCTCTAGTTTGTGGAAGCTTCGTAGCCTCTGCAATTTTGTCTTCATCAATGATAAATTTGAAATCCCCAATCTATGCTATGTTTTCTTTCAAACTCAACGCAAACTGTTTAGTGACCTCCACATTATGGCTACTAAATCACCTGAAGAACTAACCCCATTAAACCTTTTCAAATAGCAGGGCAACTTTCTCATCTACTTCAACAAGCTCTGACCCTGAGATTTCAGAATGACTAAGCGGAGCCATGGCTTCCTCACTACTATCCTGATTACGAAATGGAATGAATGGAGTCGTGAAGAGGGAAGGGATAGGCACCCAGGTAAAAGACATGATGTGAAATGTCAAATCCTCACATGCTTCCTGTCTGACAGAGATGAGGGCTCTAAGTTTGGCCATTTTAACCGATTTTAGAGATGATGAACACTACAACCAGCGTTTTTCTATGATAAATGCATGACTAACCATGACTAACTATAAATCTTAACCAATTCTACATGTCAGGGATCATTCAATTCATGAATCATAAATCAAGACATTGATTACACATAGTTTGGCATGATGAACTCATACAGCATCATGAAATGGAATGGTTATCAGTCAATACAGCATTAAATCCTACTGATACGATTCATTAATACATTCACAGTTGTCAATTAAACGAAAGGTGTTAGCCAAATCTTAATGCCAACACAGCGATCCAAGTAACAGGTGTTATTTATTTGACATATGGGTCATGTATCCTCATAAAAACGGTCAATTGATGATCTACTCCAGGTTACACGTTAAAGGTGGTCGTCTTTATTAACATGACAACATAGTGTCAAGACAGTAAACCCTAATGTTTTTGCAATACAACTAACTAATGATCCGAATTAACAGTTACGCCATGTATATACATAGAGTCTCATTTTGAAATATAGTTTTAAGACTTTACAAAATCCCATCCATTAATATCCCAAATTGAATTTGATAGGATACTAAGCTTATAAAACTATGACATATGAATATTTCAAAATGATATACATTTATTTGCTTTTTCACTAACTATATATACATAATTTTACAAGGTCATGGTACGATATTTAAGTTACATATGAAATGTGAACTTTTAGGTCTAATAAGAATTTTAATTTAATAATTTACCTTTAGTTCTAGGGATTTTAAGAACTTATAATATCTTATTAATAACCAGCTTCAAACAAATTTAAAATGTGTTTTCGTTGAACCCCAATTAGCATACTATCCCTTTAAATTTCTTAAATCAACATATATAATCAGATAGATTAATTAATGATAGAACTGATTATATAAAAATTTATGAAACTGATAGCTGCTAATTATCAAGTTTATGAAAATGTTTTCATAAGCTTCTAATATGTCACCTTATTCTTCTACAATTGAGAGTACCTTCAAAATCGAAGATTCTGAAGGCACTCTTTTATAATTTTTAAAGGTAAATCATATAAGAGAGATGATCTCCCTTCATCTTAATGAAAAATGAAGGGGTTGTTGCTGACTACCAACAAATGGTGATGACCTGGGTGAACCAGTTATCTCTGCTTATGCAACTTATAATGATATAAACAAAATCTTAAAACTTATTAAAAACAATCAAAAATTCTTTATCTAAATAAAAACCATTATTTTTATTCATATTCATAAGTATAACTCAGAAATATTCTATCTTTTGAAACAAAGATTTGGTTAAAGATATACTTAAAAATATCCCGATTGAAACAAAGTACTTCATAGTAAAAATAACCTGCACCATCAGCATAGGATATAGAAATCTACTTTTCTGAAAACTTTCCAGAATCTGTTCCATAAACATAATAATTTTCTTTTGTTTGCTTTTCTTTTCTTTAAACAATAATTCTGACTGAAAACTACTATCTAGGTATGGTGTCCCAATGTGATAGTATCATTCACGAGAGCTATCTGGAATAAGCAAGCTGGCTCATGATGAGACCTCTTGTCTTTTAATTTTTAAATCAAAAGCCATCACCCTGGTGATCAGAAATGAAGTTATTCTAAACAACACTAATGATCATGATTAGGTCGGCTCGTGATGAGACCTCCTATTCTTCAGTCAAAATTTATGTTTTCTTTATTCACTTTAAAATTTTAAATTTTATAAAATGAGAGATCATTACCTAGCATGGTGAGCAAATGGTAATGTCAGTCATTAATATCACCAGAAAATGAATCAGCTGGCTCGTGATGAGACCCTTTATCTCTTGGTTTTTTAAACCAAAATCCATTACTAGTTTCCTAATAATGTTATACTAGTGATATTTATGATTCTGATCAGACCGGCTTATTACTAAGACCTTTTGTCTCTCATTTTAGCATTTTATTGATTGGAACAAACTCTAAAAATTTTTCAGATTGTAAATACTTTTGAAGACTGGTGGTAGAGATCTGTAAGGGTTTTTCAAAAGTACAAGCTTCGAAAAGACATTTAATAAGCTATCCCAACTTTTATAAGAAATAAAAAGGTGAGGAATAATCTGAGTAACACTTAAAAATAAAATAATGATAGGTATTTTATAGATTTAAGAAACCTTGATCATCTTGAACAAATTTTTAAAAGATTTCAGTCTAGTATCATAATTTTTAAGCTCATGAGCAAACTGACTCTTTTTAAACTAGAAGATTTATTTATTTACATTTATTTCTTCAGTTTCTAACTAAAGATTACTCACTGATTATACAAAAAATTTTGACAATCTGAAATATTTAGGCTAACACTCACTGATTATATACAAAAATATGATAGTCTAAAATATTTGACTAATAGAATTAAAACTGGCTGCAATAACAGAATGATGTTTGAAAGTTACAAAAGTTTTATGAATTTCTCATCATCCTTAAATTCTATGAACTATAATTCAGTTTATATATAAAAATAAAAATTTATTTACAAACAACAAACAAATTATATACATTTTAGGACCAAAAGTATTAACAGAAATATTTTTCCAGGATCAATCCATTCACTGGGAATGTTTCGAACTGACCTTCAAGTGTTTGTAATCGAAAGGTACTTGGACCTATCTTCTCAGCAATAACAAAGGGACCTAACCAAAGCTTCTGAAACTTAGTATGATCTCCTTTTTCCTCATGAACTTTATCCCATTTTAAAACTAAGTCTCCCACCTGAAATTCTCGATTGGAACTGAAGGATTGGTCGAACCAAGACTTCACAATTTGTTGATGTTTTGTAAAGTGTTGTTTTGATTTTTCTCTTTCTTCCTCAATCTTTAACAAAGTATTAATTCTCTTTTCTATTGCTGGACACTCTTCATCTTGAATAGACTAAGCTAACTGCAATGAAGGTAAGAATAAATTTGGTAGTAAAATAGCTTTAGTTCCATATACTAAGAAGAAGGGTGAGTTACCTATTGCAGCTTTAGGAGTTACTCTGTCTGCCCAAAAGGCATTGACTAATTTTGTATGCCAATCTCGATGGTGAACTGAAATAGTTCTTTTGATCATTTTCAATAAATTTTTGTTTGTTGATTCAGCTAAACCATTTCCATGAGGATGGTAGTTAGCTGAATACTTGATTCTTATTCCCTTCTCTAAGGCAAATTGAGTTAACTCAATTGATGGAAAATATGAATCATTATCAAAGACGAGGGAATCTGGAATACCAAATCTTGTTATGATAAAGAATTCTAAAAATAATATAACATGATTGGTATTTACAACCCTTAATGATGCAGCTTCTGCCCAACGAGTAAAATAATCAGTTGCAGTTATTATATACTTGTGTTGCTTAGATGAGGGAGGATTTATTGGCCCTACTATATCAATACCCCATTGCTGAAAGGGTCTTTCTACTGAAACATGTTGTAAAGGAAAAGCAGGCTTCTTAACCCTTCCCACAGCAAGTTGACATTCCTGGCATTTTCTAACAAAAGCATAGGAATCTTGAAATAAGGTAGGCCAATAATAGCCAACCCTAAGAATTTTATGCGCAGTAGTTTCTCCACCAAAATGACCTCCAGCTGGTCCAGAGTGTAACTCCTTCAGAATTACTTATGTTTCATCTTTGTCTAGACATCGAAGCAATACTCCGTCTAAATTTCTCCGAAAGAGAAAATTATCAATTAATAAATAAGGAGCAGATTTCAATCTAAGTTCTCTTTTCTTCCTTGGTTCTAGGTAATCAGGGGCAGTCCCTATTTCCAAAAGTATTTTAACGTCTGTATACCAGGAATCTTGTGGTGGAGGATAAAAATAAATTTCTCTGGTAAGTAAAACCTCATCAATGACAATTTCAACTTTATAATTAGGTAGATGAGCAGCTTCAGCAGCTAATTTACATAATCCTTGACCTTTGAATATCGTTGAGGGTTTAATTTCTAAGTCATATTCTTGAAGGGCTGTCATCCAAGGTGCTCTTTTCTCACCTAAGTCCTTTTGCACTAACAAGTTTCTGACTGAGGAATAAGGGACTATTATTTTTGTTTTAGATTTCAATAAATATGGACAAAAATGTTTAACAGCTTTAAAAACAACAAAAGCTTGTTTATCAACTTCATGGTAATTAAGTTCAGCACCTTTGAAATTTAAACTCATGAATGAGATTGGTACTTCGTTATTTTGCTCATTTAATTAGGTTAAAACTGTTGCATATGAGATATCAGAAGCGAAAGTATATAATACGGAATCTTTGTTAAAATATGGGCTTAGAAGGCTAGGAGCTTCTGAGATGGCTTCTAAAATTTTCTGAAATGATTCTTTTTCAGTTTGTCGCCAATTAAAAATAGCATCTCTCTTAATCATTTTCTGCAATGGACGAATGGTTTCGGAGAAACTAGCAATGAGTCTCCTAACAAAATTTATTTTTCCGAGAAATGATTGCATTGCTTTCTTGCTAGAAGGGTAAGTTGTTTTTGAAATGGCTTGGGTTCTTTCAATGTCAATCATGATTCCATGTTTTGAAACCACATATCCTAATAGAATACCTTCTAAAACAGCAAATATTGTTTTTTTAGGATTTAAGGATATTCCATATTTTGTACATTGTTCAAATACCTTTCTAAGATGATTAAGATGATCAAGTCGATGTTTAGAATATACAGTAATGTCATCTAAATAGACAACGACTGAATGGTTAATTAAGCCTCTAAAAGCAATATCCATTGCTCGTTGAAAAGTTGCCCCAACATTGATTAACCCAAAGGGCATCTTGCGGTAAGAATATGTTCCCCATGGAGTTCTAAATGTTGTTTTCAATTGATCATCTGGGGAAACTAATATTTGGTTGTATCCTGAGAAACCATCAAGGAGTGACAGTATCTCAGACCCAGACACCTTTTGAAGAATTTGTTCAATGGGAGGAACTGAGTAATTATCCTTTTCATAAGACTTATTAAGATTTCTAAAATCTACACATAACCTAATATCTCTGTTTTTCTTCCTTACTAGAACTAGATTTTCCACCCACTGAGTATGTCTGATGGGAAAGATAATCTTGGCAGCTAACAATTTATTTAGTTCCTTCTTAATGGTCGATTCTAGTGATATTTTCTTAATTTTTGTTGAAAAGGTTTTGACTCTTGTTTAATTGGGATTATGTGTTGCATGACTTATGTGTTGAAGGTTTTCAGGTCATCATATGTCCATGAAAAAAAAAAATTATAAATGCTGTTTTTTCTGCAGGGTTGCAATCTATACCTAGATTTATAGTTTGAAGATTTAGTTTCGTTCCTAGATTTAAGATTTCATACCTCATTCGAGAGATATTAGTTTTACAATTAGGGAAAGATCTAAATTTATCTTGCAGATCAAAGAACTTTTCTAATCTTAGTACTGAATTAGGGACTGGTTTTACCTTTTCAAAAGATTTTTCAACCGAACAAAAATCATTTATTACCGAAAAATCTCGCAAATTTTTGTCATGGGTAACTTCGTCTATGGTAAATATTTAAAGGTATCCTTATTCATCAGAAAATTCAGCACCTGCACATCATTATCAAATACACGCCAGTTAAAAATATTATCTGGTATAGAAGGCCTAAAAATTAGTTCAACTGAAAAGAAATCTGGTGTAAGATTTTCTGACGGAATTAACTTTGATGCTACATTTTCTAATAAATCTGCCTCTTGATTTTGACTTCTTGGTACAGAAATTATGTTAAATGCATCAAAATGAGAAATAAGGTTCCATACCTCTCGTTGATAACTCTGTAAATGTTCAGATAGGCAGTGAATGGAGTTACGAACCTGTCTGACGATGATTTTAGAATCACCATATGCAATTAATTCTTTGATATCCAAGTCAATCGCTTTTTTCAAACCCTGTATTAAAGCTTCATATTCCATAGTATTATTTGTACAAGTAAATTCCATTCTACAAGCTATACATGATTTATTTCCCTGAGAGTCTACCAGTAAGAAACCAGCTCCGACTCCTTCTTTAGATTTCCCACCATCAAAATATAGAGTCCAAGTAGAACTATTAACAACTACTTTGCTTTCTATAATATTTACAATATTAATATTATCTACATCATTAATAGTTTCTTTGAATGAGTCAGGAGAAATATATGTCACATTTCTAATTTTTTATTGCTGTTTATTTTCAGAAAAGGCATAATTTTCAGCTTTAAAATTACCAAATCCCAAATCATACATGTAATTCCCCATAATGAAATCTAAAAATAAAACAGGTTCGCTAGGATCATGTAGTTCTATGACAATATGTTTCATATATCTCTTTCTATTTATCTTTATCTGATTTGACTTTCCGTTCTTAGATAACCATAATGTTGACCAGTCCGTGGCAAATAATCCATTCAATTGTTGAAACCAGTCCCTACTTAAAAGTATCCCGTATGCATCAGGAATATTTGCAACAACAATATCTATAATTTGATAAACCGAAGGGTTACAAGCAATCCTGACTAAGACATCTTTCATTTCCCCTACAACCTTCACATTTGTCCTGTCCAATTGAGTTATATGTGAATTTGATGGAACATATTTTCCATTCAATTTCTTGCATACTGATAAAGGCATCACATTGGAGGATGCTCTGGAGTCTACCATGCAATTATGAACATTCCTATTGAAAATATCAAAGGTAAGTAAGAATGGAGGTGTGGTTGATTTAGAATTCTTACCTATAAGCGAGGCTTTATCAGTCGTTGCTTTTCCTTTATCAGTTGTTGTTGAATCATTATTAGAACTATTTGCAGCGACATTTTGTTTTGCATTAGGAATAATTGAACTCATGGCGTGATTTATAACATGACTGTTAGGCATTGGGTAAATTTGAAGAATATCGTACATACTGATGTTTGCATATGTCTTCTTTAATTCTTCAATTATATCATATTGTAAATCTAATTTTGGAGCATTTTGAATAGTCTGGGTAATTTTGGTTGATTGTGTATGTTTGCCAGATTGAGTTTGTTTATTAGGCTGTGCATTATTGTTGTCATTATTTGGGGTAGAACTTGACGAGGCTCCAGGAGTGTTTGTGAATGTTCTACTACGAGTATTATAGGCATGTTGACCTGTAGGCAGACTTTTACTCTCATATTCTTTTACAAGACTGTCCCAGAAATGACCATTAACTTGTTGAGGCTCCTCTGATTCTTCATCATCTTCAGATTCCTCTTCTTCTTCGTTTTCAGTTATTTCTTGATTAGAAGGAGTTTCAGATAAAGATAAAACAACTCAAATGGTATTAAAAATTTCTTCATTTGCTGCTATGTCAGGTGGTGTATTTTTATTAGTTGTATTTGGGTTTTGTCTAAACCGATTTCTGAAATATCCCCTAGAAGGAGAAGCTTCAGAATTGGTTTTGTTTAGCCCTACAACTTCATTGGTTAATGCCCGAATATAATTTTACAGCTGTTCTATATCAAATGCTTTATCTTTTTCTGGATTAAGTTTTTCCATCTTCCTACGGGGAAAAGTCTCAGATTTCCCACTTCTATCTGGTTCATAGGACATAGAATCTTTCTCAACTTTAATGGCTTCCTCGAAAGATTCTACTAACGTTGTTTTCTCATCCCTCTTAACAAACATCCCAGAATATTTTGGTAAAGCTGACGTATAATTTTCAATAATTATATCCTCGGGTGGTTGAGAAGAAATTGGAATTTTATTTTTTAATGTCAGAAACCTCTGACTAAAATCTTTAATTCTTTCTTTAGGCTCCATTTTAATCCTGGATAACTCTAGGGCTAAAAGAGCAGGTGTTTTATCTTCCCCAAATTTATCTAAAAAAACTTTATTAAACTCACCCCAGTTTGTGATTGATCCCTGCACTAATGAAAAGTACCAGGTAGAAGCTCTTCCTTCGAAAGTTAGAGGAAAAAATTGACAAACTACATCTTCATGCTAAACGTTCAAGGTTTGAACAGCTAACATGAATTTGTCTACCTGCACCTCGGCAGGTTCTTTGTCATCTGGGTTAAACTTAGGAAGAATTTTATCTGAGTGTTTAGGTGAAGGATGTTGTACACCAGGGACATCTACAATAGTTGTTCTTAGCCAAGGGAGTTGGGGATTAGGTTTATTACATGGAGGATTGCCTCTGCCCCCCACATGTACATTTCCTGCCATAGGACTTCTTTCAGAATTTGAGGAACTTCTTGAATTAGATGATCTTGGACTATCAGGTGGTGATTCTGGAGGAGAAGGTGGCTGATCAAAACCGCCTTCTGCAGTTAATCTTTTAGAAGTGTTTTTTTGAGTAGTTTGTCTCTGAAGACTTCTAATTTGATCACGTGGACTGCTATCAGCTTCTTCCAAATCTTGAGTAACTATGGTCAATATTGGATTATGTCGTTGTTGTCTAGGTAGACCATAATCTATTGGAGATACACCAAGTTGATTAGTGTATGCTCTCGTAAGAATATGTCATGATTCTTCTAAAGTTTGAGTGCTTTGTTCAGGCGTAAATGGAGATGTGATAAGATCACATTCGAGGATGCTCCTAACAGTCTCTATAAACGGTGATCTACTGACTTCTGGAGGATGTTGACTGGATGAAAGTTTTTCATTAGTTTCACCTGCCATTACTCATTAACATGCCCTCCTTCTAGAGCCATTTGTTGGCCTGATTTTTTGACCTAGGCCAACAAGGAGATTATGCCCACACAATAAGTTTAAAGCAGCTTCCGGTGTGTTTGGAATAGCAAAATCTCGTAGGTTATGGTCCTGCTACCAACTGAATTTTTCTCTTAAGGAGAAACTAAAATTCAGTAAAAATCTATCCTAATGTTATTTCTATCTAAATAAATCTTAAAATTAGTTTTCAACTACCTAAGTTATCCTACAATTGCCTTCTTAAGGAAAGTCTTCGATTTTTTGGAGGGTTTTATATTTAATATTCTAAATTTTAAAAGACTATTAAAATGATTCTAAAATTACACAAATTCTATTAAATGTAAACTATACTAAAATAATATAATCTTAACTATCCTATTTATCCTATCTCAGCTGAGAGCGATTTTGACTATTATATTAATTATTAATTAATATAATGATGAACATAAAAATAAGGGGTAAGATCTAAAAAAAAATATTTAAACCATCCACACTAAATCAATCTCCTATAAAATAACTTGACAGAGAAACTGAAATAAACAATTACTTCAAATTTTCTGAAATGTCTAATTAATTAACAACTAATAACCAACATTAGATATTTGAATAAGAGATAATTTTTAGTATGAAATCATTGCATAAATACAAATGATATCAAATAGACATAAATATATATAGCATTATATCTTGAATTCTTAGTAGAAACACTAATTGATTCAATTGTAATAACATATTAATTCAAATACAATATCGGGTTGACAAAGTGTAATACTAATTAATAAACACAAGCATAACCAAGTATACTACATCAATGTTAAAAATAGAAGATTATATACTGAAATATAAAGAGTGTCCAAAATAATACCGATCACGATATCAACTTGGGGATTTCCAGTCACATTCCACTTCCAAAGATAAAACTTCAGCCAGCAACAAAACTAGTATCAAAATAATATTTCAAATATGTTTCTCTTCAGTCACTCCATCCCCATCTCATAAAAATTACCAGCTTATATAATAATACTAGTCTTTCGATTTAGTTTTTCAATAAATGTTATATGCAAGACTATAGGAGTCCTATCGCTATCAAATAGCATAGACTCTCTTCAATATACACTTGTCACTAGAAGATAACAATAAAAACAACTAGCGTGAAACATTTGCTAGTTTAAAGGAACTGGCAAATTCGTGGCTGTGTCGAAATTCCAGTCTTCAATAAACATCCACATTTTCCAACTGAAATCCAGAATCTTAGAAACGTCTTGAAATTATAGACGATAGCGATGACAAGCCCACCTGTTTAAAACAAACGAAAGAATCTTATTAAAAACCAATTCTAACAGAAGTAACAAACGAAACTATAATTTATATGTGTCTGTAAAATCTGCAATTTTACAGGCATGCACAAAAAAGGTTTTATTACTTGTTAACAAAGAGATAAACCATATAACTGAAAATGGAAATAATCATTAGGTTCTATTTTGTAAGTCGACCACTCTTCTGGCTTTGGCTAGTTTGGCTTTGAGCCTGATGATCACTAGCTTTTATTTTTCTAATTGTTCAAGCAAATGTTGATTTGTACTTATCATTGATTTTTTTGCCTTCTTGTATTGGTTCTTTTTTATGTTCACTTCCTTCCACCTGTTAATCCAGCTTAATAATTCTTCTCTGAACGTCTTATTTTCCACCTCCTTTAAAGCTTCATTAGCTTGACACTGTGTAAGTTCATTTTTCAATTCTATAATTTTAGTCTTGTATACCCTGTCCAGGACTTCTTGGAGAGTTTCTTCCTCTTTGTCATGACACGAATCTGCTGCCTAAGAAGAATCAGGTTTATCTATGTCTTGACCAGGTGATGGAAAGCTTACAAAATATGGCTCGGGGTCTGAACCATAGGCGTCCATACACGATGGAGCAACTTCTGCCTTACCCGACTCTGTAATGTCTTTAGCTAATTTTTCACTATTACTCTTTATAAGAGTAGGCTCATCCATATAAGTAGTTTCGGGAACCGACGATGGAACGTCGTCCTCAAGATGGACAATCACTGGCTGAGTACTCTGTTGAGTAGTCATAGGAACAGAGGCTGTAGGTGTATTGTTCATGCTTCTAGTAATCCTTCTCGTATGAGCAAATACAAGATTTTTTTATTCAAAACCCCCTCTATCACATCATACCTGCACTATTTGTTCTAGTTTATACATGGACTCATTGCCATGTTTATGAGGAGTATTCAACTCGGAGAGGTTTTTATAATCAACAACATTAACATCTTTGTTTCTGGTTAACCTGTCCCCTGTCTTTGTAGGTGTACTACAGCGTTTGGCAGATGGGGATTGATTCAAGGTTATTTCAGAGTAACAAGGAGCTACATTCCCAACCACATCATCATTGATACCAATATTTATGGGTGGATTGGTTTCCTGAAGCTCTTTATCCTTTGATTCAGCCTCATGAACATTACTAACTTCGTATTTTACAGTAGTCTTTCATTTCCTATGGTTCTTTAGGGAAGGGATTGGCCAATATTGAGTCATCCCTAATTAACATTCGATCAAAAACTCATCCTACGATTTACCATTAAGAGACAGTTGATGTTGTATTATAATTTTGACTAGACCATGATGAAATAGACTTCTATCAGGATTACCGAAACTTTGAACTGAATACGACATTTTTTTCAGACTTTGCAATAGGTAAAACGACAGATTAAGTTTACAGCCTTTTAATGCTAATAGTAGTCGTAGGTGATAATAATGCAGGTTGGAGAATCGTCCATCACATGATACGTACCTGACAAAGATCTCATAGAATGCTCGCCATTCTGGCTTCAGAAACTTAACCAAAACCCCAATTTTCAGTTTTGTACTAGCTGGAAAGGGAAACAGTAAGGACTGACATTTATTCTTATTCACTTTCCCACCTTTAAACCATTGCTCTCCAGTTTGTGGACGATTCGTAGCCTCTGCAATTTTGTCTTCGTCAATGATAAATTTGAAATCCCCAATCTGTGCTACGTTTTCTTTCAAACTCAACGCAAACTGTTTAGTGACCTCCACATTATGACCGCTAAAGCACCTGAAGAACTGACCCCATTCAACCTTTTCAAATAGCAGGGAAACTTTCTCATCTGCTTCAACAAGCTCTGACCCTGAGATGTGTCAGAACGACTAAGCGGAGCCATGGCTTCCTCACTACTATCCTGATTACGAAATGGAATGAATGGAGTCATGAAGAGGGAAGGGATAGGCACCCAGGTAAAAGACATGATGCAAAATGTCAAATCCTCACATGCTTCATGCTTGACAGAGACGAGGGCTCTAAGTTTGGCCATTTTAACCGATTTTAGAGATGATGAACACTACAACCAGCATTTTACTATGATAAATGCATGACTAACCACGACTAATTGTAAATCTTAACCAATTCTACATATTAGGGATCATTCGATTCCGAGGAAAAAAATTAGGGATCATTCGATTCATGAATCATAAATCGAGACATTGATTACACACAGTTTGGCATGATGAACTCGTACAACGTCATGGAGTAGAATGGTTATCGGTCAATACAACATTAAATCCCATTGATATGATTCATTAATACATTCACAGCTATCAATTAAACAAAAGGTGTTAGCCAAATCTTAATGCCAACGCAGCGATCCAAGTAACAGGTGTTATTTATTTGACATATGGGTCATGTATCCTCATAAAAACGGTCAATTGATGATCTACTCCAGGTTACATGTTAAAGGTGGTAGTGTTTATTAACATGAAAACATAGTGTCAAGACAGTAAACCCTAATGTTTTTTCAATACAACTAACTAATGATCGGAATTAACAGTTACGCCATGTATATACATAGAGTCTCATTTTGAAATATAGTTTTAAAACTTTACAAAATCCCATCCATTAATATCCCAAATTGAATTTGATAGGATACTAAGCTTATAAAACTATGACATATGAATATTTCAAAATGATATTCATTTATTTGCTTTTTCACTAACTATATATACATAATTTTACAAGGTCATGGTACGATATTTAAGTTACATATGAAATGTGAACTTTTAGGTCTAATAAGAATTTTAATTTAATAATTTACCTTTAGCTCTAGGGATTTTAAGAACTTATAATATCTTATCAATAACCAAGTTCAAAGAAATTTAAAATTGTTTTCGTTGAACCCCAATTAGCATACTATCCCTTTAAATTTCTTAAATCAACATATATAATCAGATAGATTAATTAATGATAGAATTGATTATATAAAAATTTATGAAACTGACAGCTGCTAATCATCAAGTTTATGAAAATGTTTTCATAAGCTTCTAATATGTCACCTTATTCTTCTACAATTGGGAGTACCTTCAAAATCGAAGATTCTGAAGGAACTCTTTTATAATTTTTAAAGGTAAATCATAAAAGAGAGCTGGTCTCCCTTCATCTTAATGAAAAATGAAGGGGTTGTTGCTGACTTCCAATAGGCCCTCAACCCAGAAGTTTTAAAAGTTCAACCAATGCAAATTCATGAACGTTTCCTTTCTCCAACTGCAAGGGATGCTCAACAGCACTTCCAAGAACCCACTCTGATGGCAGTTCAGCAACACATGGACATCCAATCATCCCCTCCCATGGCAGGGCAGCAACAAATTGTCTTCCAAGCAGAAGCAACCCCTCCCATGACATTGCAGCCACATATGGAAATCTAGTCGGCCCCATCCAATATGACAGTGCAACAACAAATAGGCAAGATGTTTATGAATAACTCTGTGGAAAATCTAGCTATAGGTTCACCAAGGCCAAACGCTCATGATGTCTCCCTTCATGCAGGTCCAAATCTAGATATAGGTTCACTAGGGTCCAACCCTCATGATTTCTACCCTCTAGCAGAGCACTCATGGTTCTAAATTAACTCTCTTGGTTGTATTTGTTAAGGTTTTGATTAAAGGATTGTTCTCATCTTCACGGGGGAAGAGTGTTTCTTCATTCAACTTTTGGGTTGATCCTAACATAGGTTCTAGACCCATCCTTCCTGTGTAGGGATTCATAGTTGTTAAAAATAAATAAATAAAAAATATTTACTTAATTCTTAACTTAAAATAAAAAAACCTTTTAAGAAAAAAAATTTAATACCCAAAAAGTATGATAAATGGACCAACAAAAAAAATTGGGTTTCATAAACTCTTTGTATGCACCAATGTCTAGGTATTATTTTACATTATTATTTATTTCAACAAATTTAACCCATGCATGAGTACAAAAATGTAACATACCAAAGTTATAAACATAATATAATTAAACCTAAATAAATAAAAGTATTTACTTTATCTTAGTTTCTTCTAGACTTTGCTTGTGTTAACCTAAGAGATTACTAAGATGAAACACCAAAGGTTTTAGAACTTAAATCCTCAACCCCAACAGAGTTTAGGAAAAATTTACAGTTACTTCCCAATCGCTAAATGATTCATTAATAAAGATTGGGAAAGACTCGCCATTTTAAACCGATAAACTTACTTAGCGTCAAAGTTAACTCATATTTCCTTCCAGGATCCCTATCCATCAGTTCAAGCGACTAAATATAGTCTTAAATCGACCTATATTTCTAAAGGATACTACTAAAAGGGAGGAAGAGAGGGAAGCAAAATTACCCAATTCAACTATAGCCCAAAATTTACATAGAAGAGATTTAACTAAATATTATAGCATTTCAGATCCGCTTCTGCAAGACAGTTGGAACGCACCAGCATTAAGGGTTGACTTTGGATTTAGTTTATACAAAATACTCATACTGTCGGATACTACTATTCCTTAGTTGAGGAACTGCGATACAGTATTATGTAGACTTTGTTCTAGTATTACCGAAGGTAAATGCTTATGGTCTTTTGACGAATCTATCAGCAATACGGTTTACAGTTTCATGGCATTGGTTGTCTTGAGACATTGCTTTTAGTTTCCAGCCTTCACAGTAGAGATAGATAGATTAAATCGAAGTCTGGAACATTCAAATATTGTACATCATTCCTCCAATGGGTAAATATTTTACATGATTTTGTATTAATAACTGCATAGGTTCTTTTCCTTTTAGCTATATATTAATAGTGACGTTAACCCTTCATTTGCAGGTGTAGTCCCCATGGGATTTGACCCTCAAATCCATAGGTAGGTTTTTGGGTTTAAATTTGCGGTTATTTCCTTGTTTGTACTTTGATGGAGGCAAAGCATAATGGTCATGGCCATTTCTTCATTCTGTTCAATTATCAGTTGGCCTTCTTCTTGATGTTGCTTGGTCGTTGTCAAGAGAGAACTCTTGGTCGAGGGTTTAACTTCCCAAACCATTTGGATTTTCACTCTAGGTAATTTTTTGTTATAAAATTCTCTAGGGTTTTGGACACACCTCTCAGTTCATTTACAGTTGGGATTTTAATTAGGTTTATGTTGTAATTTAAACCCAGTTACAGTTGGGTTTCTGTTCTAAGTGTTTTTCGTAAAAGAAACTCTATCATGATAAAAGATAGTACTGGTTTTTTTTAGAATTGTTATACAGTTATGTGGGTGGTAATTCCTTGTCGTTATTCGGCAACTTGCTTCAAAACATAAGGATTTGATTATTATTTTACATGAATGTTCATTTGGTTGTATAGATTATTTTATTTTTGTAAACTGTATATCTGTCGCAATTTTTTTGTCTACGTGAATTGATCAACTGAGTATTAAAACTGGAGTTTCTACCCTATTTGTTTCATTATTGTTATTGTCCATGAATTAATATTAATGGAATTACATATCTAGATTTATTCTTATGAGTTATGGCCCTTACTCCTCAGTGAACTTCAATGCAGTAAGAGTTTTTTGATATCAAGGAAGGGATTTTAGTTTTAAAATAAAATATATTTCAATTTATTCCTTTGTTATCAAATCACAGGTTATCAGTAATATTAGAGGAAGGCTTCCTCGTCTCCTATCATTGACTATATTCTAAACAAAAAGACTATATTCAGAATAAAATAAACCCTAGGTTAATATAATTATAAGTTAAGAGGAATATAAATAGAGTGATTGTAATGCAAACATTTATAAGGAAAAGGTTAAACCTAAATTCATGAGTGCATTGGAATTACAAGCATCATTAGTAATAAATTAATCATATATCAATGACTGCACTGGGAAAAACACTAGTTTTCGAAAACATATCTGGAAACTGTAGTTCTAACAGCCACACAACACCATGTCGTTGGAACCTGTAGCAAGCACGCTTGTCTAGTTCCACCCCCTTTCCGAGACTCTTGGGTTTAAAATAGTTATCCTACAACTTCAAGTTTCCACCAGTAACTATATGGGGTAAGTTATTCCAGAACCTAGAATTCTCTTATGCTCACTAACAGTTCTAGTATAGATCCTAACACCTTTAAGATGCTCTATGGAAGCTCTGCGCTATTTCATGGATACCTTTTATAGAGCCTTCACATCTTGTGATCACTGGCAGCTCTTTCTTATATTTCTCTTTTCTTATAACTTTTATCCCCCTTGCATGCATTTTCCCTTTCCTAGGACTTTTATGGCAAATAAATAACTCCCCCCAGCTCTGGCCACTTGTCTTTTTAAAGAATGTTGAAGTTTGATAACTATTTTTAAACCCAATTTTCTGTCAATTAATTGTGTAGCTGTTAAAACTCTCAATTTCCAGTTATATTCAAATAAAATTTAGTTTACTTGTTTTATTGAAGTAAATAACAACAACATATCAAAATTAACAAAGAGGTATTACAATCCTTCCCTCCTAAAAACTTTGCACCATCCTCAGTGCTTAATAAGTATTATTAAAGTTTTGAAATGAATCAGGAAAATTATGTCTCATAATTTCTTCTCTTTCCCAAGTAGCTTCTTCCTCTGAATAATGTTTTCATTGTACTTTAACTTGTACAATAATCTGTTCCTGAAGCTGAATCTATCTTCTATCAAGAATGCACATTGGTTTCATGTGGAAATCGCCTTCTACTTACACCTGTACATTATCCCAGTTAATAATATGAGATTGATCAACAACATATTTTCTTAACAAAGAAATATAGAAAACATTATGAATTCTTAAATAAGGAGGTAAGGCCAATTGATAAGCTACATGCCCTATTCTAGCCAAAATTTCAAAGGGTCCCACATATCTAGGTGTCAACGATGCATAGATTCCAGATCTTAGCTTGTTTTTCTTTGGTTTGACTCTCAAGAATACATGTTCTCCTACTTTATACTCTTCAGTTTTTTGTTTCTTGTTCACATAACTCGTATATCTATTGTCTTCCATTATTAAGGTTTTTTTTATGTGTTGTACCATTGCCTCCATTTGTGTTAACATATATGGCCCTAAATTCATTCTGTCATCCATATTACCCCACCTTAAAGGTACTTTATGTATCCTATCATACAACACATCAAAAGGACTCATTTTTAAAAGATGCTTGGTAATTATTGTTATATGCAAATTCTACTAGATGAATATAATCCTCCCATTTACCTAGTTGATTCATCACATACACTCTCAACATGTCTTCCAAAATCTTATTCACTCGCTTTGTCTGTCCATCTGTTTGCAGGTGATAGGTTGTACTGAAGTTCAACTTTGTGTCCATACCTTTAAATAATGACATCCAAAATCTGGAAGTAAATTTATTAAATTGAGCATATAGATCTATGGATCAACACACAACTCACAAAATAGATCACACAAATTACTCGACAATTGAAGAATGAAGTAGTGCAAAAATAGCTTGCAACTATGAATGCTTTCATGAATCAAAATTAGTTTGATAATAATTGCAATGAAGTGTAATGGATAAATAGCCACATGCAATTCAAATCCATGTGAGGAAATTCAAATTGATTGGACTCTACTTGACTGAATGGTTAACTGACCTTGTCTAAATCATTATCGAAGTTCATAGAAGTTCAAAATCCAAACTCAAGTGTCTAATTCAGTGTTGACCAGTCTAACTGGATGAGGTAGGTGAGTAAATGCGCCTCACCTGCATGTAGCCATGTAATCCTAGCACTAAATAAATAGAACTGAGTGTAGGGAACTAGAACTGAATGTAACTGACTCTTAACTGAGCTTGACTAGTCACCACCTGAACTAAACTGATGGAGGTTGGTATTGGCACTCCTAGTGGCTCCTAATTTGTAGGGATTGATCTAGGAGGCTCCTAAACTGATGCATGCAAGTGCAATCAGTAGTAGTTGGCCCCTACACTTTAGTAACTGGTGCATGGGCCCCAATTGTGCTAGTTACTAAAAATAGACTGAAAGGACTCCCGATTTAGACATGAATCCTGATTTAGACATAATGACCAAATTGGATAAGGGAGGATTAATAATCCTAACAAAATTTAGCATCACGATCTATGATTACTATTTTTGGAATACAATGTAGCCTAAAAATTTCCTTCAGAAATATATCATCAATATTAACAGCTTTATAAGTTGACTTTACAGGTATGAAATAGGATTCTTTACTTAATTTATCCACTACAACCATAATGGATTCATTCTACTTCTTTGTTCTCAGTAACCTTGTAATAAAATCCATAGTTATAGTTTCCCATTTCCACTCTGGTATACGTATAGGCTGCAATAATTCGACTAGGTGTTGGTGAATGTCCTTAACTTGTTGATAAGTGAAACATCGGGCCACATATTTAGTTGCTTCTCTTTTCATATTTGTCCAATAAAAATATTTCTTTAAAGTAGATATAAATTTTTGATATTCATGGTGTTCTGTATACGGGTTATCATGCAATTATTTAAAGATGAACTACTTTACATTGTATTGATTAGGCACATAAATTCAGTTTTTGAAACTTAGAAACCCTTCTGCATCAATTTGATACAGACTTGCTTATGTTCTAGAATTTTCTTGGTTACGTTTTTCCACCAAATTTTTATATTGCTCATAATTAGTTGATGCTTCTTTTAATAAAGTTTTTAATTCAGATTCATAATTGTTAATCAAAACTGAATGCATCTTATGTTGTTGTCGACTTAATGCATCTGCTACTATGTTTTTTTTTCCTTTTATATGTTTAATTTCAAAATCATACTCACTTAGGAATGCAAGCCACCTGGATTAACGGGAATTTAACGTGGTTTTATAGAATAAGTATTTTAACCCAATATCATCTTCTAGTAACAGAAATTTCTTTCCTATCAAATAATTTCATCAAATCTTAAGGGCATAATGATAGTTTTTAACTCCATATCATGTACTATATAATTTTTCTCACGTTCCTTTAGTTTCTATGATTCATAATAGATTACATGATCTTCTTGAATTAAAAACCCTCCTAACCCTTCTTTACTTGCATCAGTGCATACCACAAAGTCCTTACTTGGACCAGCAATTTTTAATACTGGTGTTGTTGTCAATAATTGTTTTAGTTTCTCAAAACTATCTTGACATTGTTGATTCCAGATAGATCAAACGCTTTTCTTTTGCAAAGTGGTTATAGGGTAAGCTATTTTGGAAACATTTTCTATGAATCTACGATAGTATCCTGTTAACCCCATAAAAGATCTTATATCATGTACATCTTTTGGTGCAAGCCTTTCCAATATAGCCTTGTTTTTTGTAGGTTCAACTGATATTCCCCTTTCTGAAATAGCATGTCCTAAGTATTGTACTTATTTTTTATAATAGTCGCACTTACTTAGTTTTGCATATAGATGATGTTCCTTTAAAGTTTCCAAAACACTCAAGTTCCCTTCATGCTCTACCTCACTAAGTTGAATATACTAGAATATCATCAATAAATACTAAAATAAATTTATCCAAAAATTTACTCAGCACATTATTCATCATATTCGTAAATGTTGTAGGAGCATTTGTTAAACCAAATGGAATTACCACAATTTCATAGTGTTCAGAATGCAATTTTATGGAATTTCCTCATCTTTAACCCATACCTGATGGTACCCCGATCTAAGATCAATTTTTGAAAATATTTTTTCTCTACCGATCTAGTCAAACAGATCATCTATTCTTAGTAAAAGATATTTATTTTTAACTGTCATCTTATTTAATTGTTAGTAATTTGTGCACATTTTGAAAGTTTCATCCTTATTTTTAACAAACAGCACGGGTGCTCCCCGTGGTGACACACTAGGCTAAATATATCCATTGTCCAATAATTCTTGTATCTGCATTCTTAATTCTATCAGTTCTGGAGTAGTCATACGATAGGGAGCTCGTGATACTGGTGTTGACCCCGACATTATAGCTATGATAAAATATAAATCTCATTTAGGTGGTAATACAGGTATTTCCTCTGCAAATACATCCTAAACTTCTTTCAGAATAGGAAACTAATCCATTGTTATTTTTTACTTTTCAGGTTCAATTTCTTTAAATTTGATGGCATAAAGTTGACACCCTTTTCTAATGCATTTTTTTAACTGTACCGCAGATATTTTTGTGTAGATATAGGTTTGTAAATTGCTTTTACTTTATGAATTTTACCTTCTTCATCAATGCAATCAAAATTTTTATGTAAACAATCAATAATGGATTTATGAGCTTCTAACCAATCCATACCTATAAAATTACCATACGACCCTAACAGAAGTATGTTTAGATTAACCGTACTATCCAAGCTATTGAAACTTAATTTGCAATCCTTAATTATTTTAGTAACCTTTATTTTCATTCATGTCGGTAATTGTACCAACCATGCATTTTTTTTTCCTTATTAAGTTTGCATTTTTCATGTACTCTTGGTGCAATGTAACTTAAACTAACTCCTGAATCAATAAGTATAGAAACAAATGTATTTGAGATTTTACCTTCTATTTCCAGCATAGTGGTTGATGATCCGTCGGCCTATCTTCCAAAGCATCATTAACTCTAGGTATGTTCCTGGATATGTCATTGATAGTGGAAGCTTCCTGTAGCATATTTATGGGAGTAATTTTTTTATTGGGATTGTGAAGACAATTTTTGTACATATGAGGTCGATTATAACTCCAACACTTAGCTTCTTTCACAGTTTTATTCCACCCACCATTGGAAGTTTCAGTACCCTTTATACCAATGTTGGTAGTTGTAAGTGGTTTATTGTAATTATTGTCACTATGGATTCTTGTTCTTTCCTAAAATGAGAAGGTGTAAATCCTTTCTTTTGTTGATCATTATTTTTCATTATTTTTAGTTTTTCAATTCTTAGTCAATTCTGATCTTTGTTTAAACAAATGGTAACACAACTTGACTTTTCTGATTGCCTCATCCATGGTCTCAGGCATATCAAACTCAATATTTTCCTTATATGCCAAAGGTAAACAACTGATAAACCTATAAACTCTATCATTTTTGTCCCTTAAGTAAGGTACATAGCATTGTAAATTTACGATCTTGGTTACAAAGTCTTCCATAGTTAACATTCCTAATCGCAAATCATCGAATTCTATGGATTTTTCATCGTAATATTCTTTTGACATTTTTTTTAAATAAGTTTTTAAAATCTTTCCAACTTAACTCTTTACTACATATATTATTTACACTTTTAGCCTCCTGCTGCCATAGGGTAGCTTTTCCACTCAGCTAAAAGATTGTTGAATGTTCCCACAAATTATCATCATATCTATATACCTCAAAATATCGTTTGATATTTAGCAACCAAACTTCAACTGCTTCCTCAGACTCTCCATCAAACATCGGGGGCCTTAATTTTTGGAATTCTTCTTGTAACTCTATAGGTTGTTTTTTTTTTCAACTGTTATGTCATTATCTTTCTTTAATTCTTGGGCAATCGCAAGAATTTTTTCTGTAGTTTCTTCACTACTGTCACCTTGTACTACACCTTTTATCTTTTTTCCATTACTACAATAATTTTGACCATCGTTCTTCTGTGGGTCTATCAAAATTTTGAGAATGAGTTCATTTATCTCATCTTGATATGGTTTAGTATCCATTAATTTAAGGTTATATGCCTTAAGGATTTCCAAATATGCTTTTAGACTCCTCATTGTCTCTAATATTTCTGACTGCATATATGTGCTATGTTTCACTCCAAGTTCTACATAAAAACTTGCATTCTCTAATGTTGGCATGTCTTCGGGTACTACCTCACCTTCCATATTATGTCCAGGTTCTGCCATTGCTATGTATGCATGTAAAAATATGTTTCATTTTGTTATTTATGGATATTAATAGTCGAAGTTCTTTATAGAAATGAACTACACAATGTCCCATAAGGTCAAAGTTTTGTAACCTCGCTCTAATACCATTTTGTAACATACCAAAGTTATAAACATAATATAATTAAACCTAAATAATAAAAAACAAATTTATTTACTTTATCTTATTTTCTTCTCTTTGCTTGTGTAACCCTGGGAGATTACTAAGATGCAACACCAAAGGTTTGAGAACTTAAATCCTCAACGACAACAGATTTCAGGCAAAAGTTACAGCTACTTCCCAATTGTTGAGCGATTCATTAAGAAAGATTCAGAAAGATTGGGATAGAGTCGCCAGTTTAAACTAATAAACTTACTTAGCATCAAAGCTAACTCATATTTCCTTACAGGTTCCCTATCCATCAATTCAAGTGACTAAAGAGAGCCTTCAATAGACCTAGATTTCTAAAGGCTACTTCTACAAGGGAGGAAGAGAGGGAAGCAAAATTAATCAATTCATCTATAGCCCAAAGTTTACATAGAAGAGATTTAACTAAAGATTATAGCATTTTAGATCCCCTTGTGGAAGACAGCTGGAAAGCACCAGCATTACGGTTGAATTTGGCTTTGGTTTATCCAAAACACTCATACTACCATATATTACTATTCCTCAGTCAAGGATCTGCCATATAGTATTATGTAGACTCTGTTCTAGTATTGGCAAAGGTAAATGCTTATAGTTTTATGACGAATATATCAACAATACAGTTTACAGTTCCAAACCTTGGTTGTCTTGAGACATTGCTTCCAGTTTCTAGCCTTCACAGTAGTGATACACAGATTAAATCAAGTCATGGAACATTCGAACATTGTACATCATTCCTGAAACAGTTAAATAGTTTACATGCTTTTGTATTAATAACCACATAAGTTTTTTTCTTTTTATCTATATACTAATAGTGACGTTAACCCTTCATTTGCAGGTGTAGCCGCCATGGGATTTCACCCTCAACTCCGCAGGTAAGTTTGTGGGTTTAAAGTTGTGATTATTTCCCTGTCTATACTTTGATGGAGGCAATGCATAGTGGTCATGGTCATTTCTTCGGTCTGTTCGATTATCAATTGGCCTTGTTCTTGATATTGTTTGGTCATTGTAAAGAGAGAACACATGGCCAAGGGTTTAACTTCCCAATCCATTCGGCTCTGCACTCTAGGTAATTTTTCGTTATAAAATTCTCTAGGGTTTTAGACATGCCACTCGGCGCATTTATATTTGGGATTTTAATTAAGTTTTTGCTGTAATTTAAACCTAGTTACATTTGGGTTTTTCATTCTATGTTTTTTATAAAAGAAACCTTATCTTGATAAAAGATAGTACTGGTTTTTGTTTTAGAATTGTTATACCGTTATGTGGATGGAAATTCCTTGTGGTTATTCAGTGACTCAGTTCAAAACATAAGGATTTGATTATTATTTTATATGAACATTCGTTTGGCTGAATAGATTATTTTATTTTTGTAAATTGTATGTGTCGTGGTTTTGTTGCCTGCATGAATTGTTCAGCCGAGTATTAAAAATGGGATTTCCACCCTGTTTGTTTCATTATTGTTATTTTCCATGAATTAAGGTTAGTAGAATTACATATCTAGATTTATTCTTATGAGTTTCGGCCCTTACTCCTCAGTGAACTTCGATGCACTAAGAGTTTTTTGATATCAAGGAAGGGATTTTAGTTTTAAAAGAAAATATATTTCAATTTATTCCTTTTGTTATTGAATCACAGATTATCAATAATATTAGAAGAAGGCTTCCTCGTCTCCCATCATTGATTGTATTTTAAACAAAAATATTGTATTCAAAACAAAATAAACCCTAGGTTAATATAATGATAAGTTAACAGGAATATACACAGAGTGACTATAGTGCAAAAATTTATAAGGAAAACATCAGTAGCTCTGCATTATTTCATGGATACCTTCCATAGAGCCTACACCTCTTGTGATCACTGGCAGCTCTGTCTTGTATTTCTCTTTTCTTATAACTCATATTCCCCTTGCATGCATTTTTCCTTGCCTAAGACTTTTATAGTAAATAACTAACTCCCTCTAGCACTGGCCACTTGTCTTTGTAAATAATGTTGAGATTTGATAAATCTCTTTAAACCCAAGTTTCTATCATAAAAATTAATTTACTTATTTTAATAAAATAAATAACAACAAAATATCAAAAATTACAAAGAAATATTAAAAACAAGAATGAATTTGTACAAGAAGAATAGATTCAACTAATTTCACATACTTGAAACCAAAAAAAATAATTAATTCACTTAATCAATCAATATGAGTCATTCAAAGTTCAAACTAGTAAACGACATCAGCGCAAACACAGACATATTTTATCATATATATATACAGGGATTTTAATTTCACCTAATGTTGCCCACCTAACTTTGAATCTGATCACCCAACGACTCCTGATTTTTTTGTGAATTGTAATTGTTGACGATTTCACAGCAATGCATTTGTTAATGTGACTTTTAATATATAATATATTTCCATATTATATTATAAGAGATGTATATTTTCATATTAAATACAAATATTATAATATATTTTCATATTATATTATATTTCAATATATTCAAATATTATAAGAGATGCATAGGATGCCCATATTCATATTGGAGGAAAAGGAGTAGCCGAAGTCCAGTAATTGAGGGTGGCTGGAAAACATTTAAAAAATAGGTGATTAAGTAGATTAACATGCGAGAGGTAAAGTTTTAGTTTGTTCTTATTATTTTTTAAAGATAAAAAATGAATACTTAGTAAGTAGTGAGGTGGGCATTATTAAAACATATGTGTGCAATATTTAATTAAATTTTCATTTGACGTAAACATTATGTAAAATAAATATTAATTAAATTATAATTATTTAATTTAAAATAAAGATTATGTGGTATTTTATTAAATAAAAAAAAATTAATTAATAATATCTATTATTATTTTTCAAAATTAAAATTAATAATTATTTTACAAAATTAAAATTAAATTGTATTTTAATAACAATTTTGATGGTAGATATAGGTTCAGCACTTTCAAAAAGACCCTAAAACACCCAAAATTTGTAAGTAAAATTTTCACTAGAATTTTTCAAATAATACCTAAAAAAATCTACTCATTCTAATCCAAATCTTTAAATCTTTAAACTATACATAATATATATAACTTTACATTAATTTTATAATATATATATATATATATATATATATATTATTTCACAAACACCAATCATAACAACTTATATAACTTTACATTCATAACAACTTATATGACTTTACATTAGTTTAATTAATTTGATAAAATGGATATGTAATTTCACAAACGGCAATTCATTCAATCAAAATATGACTTAATGTCAATCAAAATATATGAGTTAATCAAAATATGACTTAATGTCAATCAAAATATATGAGTTAATGTTGATTAATTAATAATGGAATATTATATTAATAAATTTGAAAATATAATAACCTGATATTAATTAAATAATGGATGGTAAAAAAATATTTTATTAATAAGTTTGAAAATAAACCATTACTTATGTTGTAGCATATTAATTTGTTATATATTAAAAACATAAAAAAATAATATTTTTTAACATTAACATTAAAATGGGTACATTATGTTAGAAAACAAGATTTCAGAGTAATAAAATAAATTAAATGTGGAAATAAAACACATATGAACAAAATACAAGACAGATACCAATATATGTGGTTTACTCACATTTGTCGCAACCTCCTCTTCACTCTATCACAATCTCTCTCACACTTTACTAAGTTGTAATACAATGTCCTCTTTAAAAGAGGGTTTCCTTGTAAGGAAAAGCACACATACATAATGTATATCGTTAGATTTATAACCTAGTGATGAATGCTCCATACTAACTATGAAATTACAACATTTTACAAGGCAATTTAATAAAAAAAAATATCTTCGGGGCATTGCCCATGAACCCCTTCTAGGGGGTGCTAGAACCCCTTCTAGGGGGTGCTCCAAAAGGGTTGTTACCTCCCCGCAAGAGACAATAATGGGGAGGGGGAAATCCCCCCCTCTCCCACCATTATTTATTGGGATCCAAACATGACTAAAACAAGACCTTAAATCAAGAAGACTATAATCAGGTTCTACAACCAACAATCTCTAACTTAGGGACTGATCATAGCAACTCCATTGCTATTTCACTTGTTGGACTATGATCCACCTTGGACCTATACAAATTCTCATCTTGGACTTGATTCTTGAATTCTAACTAAAACTAAGTAGGAACTCAGTTTCTCAATGGTGCTAGATTTGTTAACATGTCTACATGATTTTGGCTAGTATGTATATTTTCCAGCTTCAATTATCCATCTTCCAAAATGGATCATATGAAATGGTACTTGGTTTGTATATGTTTGTATTAGAATGGAAAGTTGAGTTCTTTGCAATATGAATGGCACTCTATGTAGCGTCCCTGTAGGACCTTGATGCGAATGAGTGCGGAAAAAGGGAACGTTTTTTTTTCTTTTATGTTCCTTTATTACCACAAGGAGGTTCAAACTGTTAGCGGCAACTTTACAAGAACTTTACATTCATTATGTCAAAACCATGTGCATTAAAAGGGAAATCTGTCTCATGCTATTAACCATACAACAAACAATATTTTCTGAAGGTATCTTGGTTATATGCATAGCAGGATTAGTAAATGCTAAATAAAAACGATCATGTGTTCCTTTCTATCATTTATGCTATTACATGATGTACTGTAGGCAAGGCCTTGGATCAGAACTTCCTTCCTTCCACATGAGGCCGTACATACACATTACCCATTGTGAAGCAAATCTTTCTTTGTATTTAAAACATTCATAGAGAGAGTCACACAACCATTTACCCCATAATAGAATAAAGAGGAACATTCAGGGACATAAAACAAATAGTACACATCAAGACACATAATACAAAATAATACACATCACAAGACACCGACATACGTGGTTCACCTCGTCCACGAGGCTACGTCCACCAATTTTGTTTTCTTCTTATTGCTAATTAGAGAGTAATTACAAAGTCTTGGTACAACCGCATCCATGGCCGGTTTACCTTGCCTCAAGTCTCCTCGCAGGGAGACACTTGCAACTACACTGCCTTGTGTAGGCCTTTAATGACAGCTTCATCAAAGCATTTACAACACCTTGAGCACATGAGGTACATTGGCTTTAAACCAACACTTTATACTCGAATGTTTGAAACCTAGCATTGTACAATACAAACACACTAGCAGCAGTACCATAATGATCTCTTACCATACTAGGTATGACATTTGTAGTCATTATAGTCATTAACGTTCAAGCATCAATTCCTGTTATTAAGTAACCATGATATTAAGGTACAAAGTAATGAATCCTGCAAATAAGTCTCACATTCCTGTACATGAGTAGGGACACGGTTTTATATATATATTCACACATACACCTATATATATTCCTCACACAATAATTTCAGCCTTAAGAGAAAGGCTATCACCCTGGTGAGTGTCAACCCAAGGATTTCCCATAACAGCATAACTACCGCGGTTGAAAGTAATCCTATATAAGAAGTAGGCAAAAATTGCAATCTTAGGAAACCTGTCTCGCTTGGATCCATACATTGCCCAATACAGACAATGGATCCATCAGTATTCATATTTTTTGGACAATGATTTATGATACATGCCTTGGAGCTGATATTCTTGCAAGGCGGACTTTACAAAACAATTATGCCAGGCACATGCAAAACCCAGACACATTTTTTTTAATGACAGTATTCAGTCTATAAGATAAATGCGTTTACCACGACTTTTTACCAATTTGTGAAAGATTCTAGACCGTGAATCCCAGCAATGATTTCTCCCGTATATATTAACCAACTCAAACAATTTTTTTTCCCAAGCAGCATTCAAATTATCAGGCAATGCATTTTCTCAGGATCTAACCCCTAAATCCCAATCAAGAGCTTCAAAGTTTTCCCTATCACAAAAGAAAGAAGACAACTTTGTATAACAGCAGTTATATGACCTGTAACCATAATGAACTCGCAAACCCTACCAGCGATTCATATCTACTTAAACAAGCAATTACCAGATAAAATTTTTATCAGCGGTTTCTTGCAATCGCTGCTCCTTACCAGCATTTTTTTTCCAGGTCGATCTCAGAAATCGATCTCATAATACTATGAAAATCGGCCAACTTCGAGAAACAAAAACACATTTCCGTTTTAACAACACTTTTCTCTTAATAAAGAACACAAGTTTTGTAATATTCTAACTTGATAACATTTCTTGCATACCATGGATCTAAAACATGCAACCCTATAAGTATCATTCAAGTACCAGGAAGGAAGACGAAGGGTTTGTTTTGACAGCAGTCACAATCCAGCGGAAGATAATGAGATTTTTCCATAAATCGAAAGTAGGAACCTACGGTCTCCCATCAAGGAAAAGATTACACTTAGAAACATAAATCTGTAGCTCTAATAAAAAATCCATGAAGAAAAGGTTTTATAATCAAACGATCACAACAGGGATCATAATCTATGATCATACAGTCGCGTTTATCATTTTGAAAGAGGGTAAACAAGAACACGTTTTCTTCCTTCAGCATTTTAAGATACCAACAGGCTACCACATATTTATTGGAAATAACACTTACTAGATTTCGGGTGGATCATACCTGTCACGCAAGTCACGGAAAATTATACCCACTAACACAAATTTGTGGTTGCTTTGACTTAGGAGGAATGCTTCCCTGTCAAGGAGAATTGTAGACAGTCATAAATGGGCTGAACACCGTCCCACGCACTTCCTGCATTAACAGCATCGGCTCTTTCCTTTTGTTCTATTCTCTAAAAGAAAATACTGCACCTCTCTCCATTATTTCATCATGAAAAACTCTCATGACCCGTTCACTCATGGAAAGAACAGCATCGATGAGGTTCGTCCCAATTATGGAATCCTCCCAACATTCTCCCAGGCAACCCAGAAATTGCTCCGGGCGAATATCTACTTCTCTCAAAACACAGATCTCCCTCAGAAATATCAGGGATCACTTCTCCATTGGAAATAACAGAGATCCAGTGGCGTAGAGAAAATAGAGAGCTCCATTCTAGTAAAATGCAGAGCTCTTTTGAACCAGCAAAGTTCAAACAGCTCACTCGCTCTCTACACATAGATAACGTAGAGATAAATTTTAAATCGTTCATTCTAAGAAGTGCAAGGGTTTTTCCCTTTTCTCTCTACTGATCAGAAAGAACTTCTCGCCTCAGGCACAGAGATCATTACCCTTCTCCAGCACCGTCCCCACCCAAACGCAGACTGTAGGAAGAATAAAATAAATAAAAAAACCCCTCTCAACGCAGACCGTTCTCAAATAAATCCCCCACATTAAGCATTTATCTCACCTCCCCGCCCTAGCGCCTCCACAATTTGTGCTTACGGATTCCTGGAAGGCTGCCACCCTGGGTGTTCAGTCAAGGAAGGCAATTTAATGCCTACAACAAATGGCGACCAGAAAATTAGGTCATTTATGCTCAACGTATACTAGCCATAACGTTTCCTCAAACTTCAACGCAAGTCCAGGCGTAACGCCTCCAGAGTTAAATGCTGTAACACAGGGAAGCTCAACTCACCTTGATGATTTAACTCCACCAAAAAACAATCAGGGCGTGCCGATATAAGGAAATTTCAACTATGCCGAGAGGTTGACCATATACCTCATGTTCCTTTCTCAATATTTTATTTCGATTATGGCTGCACCTCTATTAATTAACATTGCATTTTCATTGATGCCATTATTTCCCCTGTTAACGGCGAACTGTTCTGGCAACGTTTAAAAAAATGCAAAGGTGAATTATTCTTCTCATATATGGACTTTTTACTCATCTCTACGGTTCTCACAAAGTATGTATATAGAAACGCTTCCACTAATATTTATATACATATATATATTGGAGAATTAGTTTTACTATGTATGCTACAACATACGTATGCATGTGATTTGTTTTCCCCATGTAATGCTACCACATTTCACTTTTTACATATAATATATATTTATATGTCTCCAATATAAATATATATTATCCTCTAATATTATAAATACATTTTTCCACATACGATACATGCATGTAAAAGGTTTGTTCTTATGTATTTATATAAATAATATATATATATCACAGATATATATATTTATGTGTCTCCAATATATTATCCCCTAATGTTATAACTACATTTTTCCAAATATGATGCATGCATATAATGTATATATATATATCACAGATATATATTTATGTGTCTCCAATATAAATAGATGTTATTCTCAGCCAATATATATATGGTTCCACGTATGGTACTTATATGTATAAGGTTTTGTCCTTATGTATATACATATGTCCCCAATATATTTTCATTATTACCTAAATAGGTCTTAACATTATGTGCTATATAATGTTCTCCAAGATCATCCAAGTACCCTTCATCAAACTCCAGTGGGAGAAATCTCCTTGCGGTGAGGGTTTTCTATTTCTTATGGATGCAATTATGATTCATTTCCATCTTTACGAGTCGTAGTCACTTTTTAGGTCTTCAAGGTGGGAGGGGGATCCTACATTCTTTCCCCCTAGAATGAACATCGTCCTCGGTGTTACTTGTTTTGTCATTACTAACCTTGCTAGCCTCCTTGGCTTATTTTCACATTCTTGTGAGCAAAACCCAATTCCGTTTCTTAACCTCTCTTCCGTTAGACCTACGAAGACTATTCGTCAGATCTTGCATACTTTAACATTTACAAGAATGAGGACTCCATTATGTTCCCAACTTGAACACTACTATAGATATGCATCCTATTAACATTAATGTATCACCAAAATTCAACATAATTTAATTTCATCATACTTTCACATTTACGTATCAAGACATGTCACCATTTAGTGAATTGAAAAACTGCTATCACATCTTTCTTTATCGTTATCCTTTGAACTCTCCCTGGAGTTAAATTTTTGGGTGGACTTACACTTTTTGTGAGGTTACTCTCCCTTTCGACCCCCAGTCAAAATTTTTCACCTCAGCGACATCAGACAACATCCTGTCTTCTCGATGTCCAGATTTTTCCTAGGTCTTTTCTTGCCACACCATGCGCCTAACACCAATGTGCTCACTCAGCAATCGCTTGCCTAACACCATTGTGCTCTTGCGGTGTACATGTCTAACACCGATGTGCTCACGCAGCAATCACTTTCCTAACACCATGGTGCTCCCGCAACATGCAATTTTTCTTTAGTATAGGTTTCCACTTTACCAATCATAATGGACACCCCTGGGTGCTTTCTCATGACTTTTATCGTCATTGTCCCGACTTGTGAGTCATCTATACGGTCAGTCAAAACATCTATTAATAACTCACAACTTTTATTATCTCAAGTTGCAGCAGCTTAATCATCACTTAAATGAGTGATATGACCTTGTAAATTATCTAGGAGTTAATCCTTTCACATTTCTGCGCAAGTCGAGTGCACTTATTTATGCAGGCGTAGTGCACGCGGATAGTAGTACTCATCATCATCATGGTGAAACCTGCAATGTCAGTACAAACCACATAATTCCACTCTTGAATCCTTGGTTTGAAATTTTTTTGACATTCGACAATCATCAATTCTAAGTGGGCTACTTGCCACCATTTTACATCTCGGTTACAAGTCTCTATATTCAGTGCAATATAATGAGAAGCACTATCCTTTTAAGATCAGGATACTTTACCGTTTCACTTTGGCTATACTCTAGCCAAACTTCATAAGTAGTCGAATTAACTTACATTCGATTATTCAGTTGTGGTTCAACTAGGACTTTCACCAGTCACCACCTGCAACAATCCCAATGCTTTGTGAGTTACCATAACATACATGATACATCATTTCAAATATAAAAATATCAAAATATCTACTTGACATATTCTTTCTTCGAGAGCCTAGGAAGCTCTTCCTTAAACACAACTTCCATGCCTTCATATCAATGTCGCCCAATACCGTATCGATGTGATAGCTTGACATTCCCCATGATCCATAGCTTATCATCAAGTTATTTCTACCTGAACATAACTCGATGCATATATAGATCATCCCAAAAGATTCTATAATTAACTACTATACTAGAGTTTTTCCAAAACTTTTTATAAAGAATGTTCTCAACATGACAAATTATCGAAGCTATGAAATTTTAATTAATTCAAATGTTACCATCCTGGTAACCCTTCCATGATAAGCAAGGAATCATACAAACTCCCAATGTTACCATTTCTACCGAGGATTCTATCTTTGCCTGGTCCTCATGTGGTGCTGCTTCTTGTAGCCATGCGTACCTGCACTACCTACTCACAAAATTATTGCCCAAAAATAAGTCTCATCTTATCCCCATAAACAATTAGAAGATAACATGTTCCTGTTAGACTACGAAAAAATATACTTTGTGTTTCTTACAAGGCTTTACTTTCTCTTCAATATCTTTCCTTGATGCAACCAATCTTACTAATCACAAATTCACCCTATACACCACTTATAAAGGCGTAAGAAAGACAACTTAAGTACACCTTGCAACAAGCCTGATTTAAAACAAATAGCCTTTCATTTCATGCAACTTACTTCATGCATTACACATAATTCTCAGAGGTCGTGCAGAAATTCCACCACTAGTTCCTTGCATTATACTATCACATAGTTAATTCACAACATACCTGCATGTCAATGAGTCCATCAGGTCCGAGCGTTTTAACCTTTTTGCTCTGATACCATATGTAGCATCCCTGTAGGACCTTGATGCGAATGAGTACGGAAAAAGGGAAAGTTTTTTTTTCTTTTATGTTCCTTTATTACCACAAGGAGGTTCAAACTGTTAGCGGCAACTTTACAAGAACTTTACATTCATTATGTCAAAACCATGTGCATTAAAAGGGAAATCTGTCTCATGCTATTAACCATACAACAAACAATATTTTCCGAAGGTATCTTGGTTATATGCATAGCAGCATTAGTAAATGCTAAATAAAAACGATCATGTGTTCCTTTCTATCATTTATGCTATTACATGATGTACTGTAGGCGAGGCCTTGGATCAAAACTTCCTGCCTTCCACATGAGGCCGTACATACACATTACCCATTGTGAAGCAAATCTTTCTTTGTATTTAAAACATTCATAGAGAGAGTCACACAACCATTTACCCCATAATAGAACAAAGAGTAACATTCAGGGACATAAAACAAATAGTACACATCAAGACACATAATACAAAATAATACACATCACAAGACACCGACATACGTGGTTCACCTCGTCCACGAGGCTACGTCCACCAATTTTGTTTTCTTCTTATTGCTAATTAGAGAGTAATTACAAAGTCTTGGTACAACCGCATCCATGGCCGGTTTACCTTGCCTCAAGTCTCCTCGCAGGGAGACACTTGCAACTACACTGCCTTGTGTAGGCCTTTAATGACAGCTTCATCAAAGCATTTACAACACCTTGAGCATATGAGGTACATTGGCTTTAAACCAACACTTTATACTCGAATGTTTGAAACCTAGCATTGTACAATACAAACACACTAGCAGCAGTACCATAATGATCTCTTACCATACTAGGTATGACATTTGTAGTCATTATAGTCATTAACGTTCAAGCATCAATTCTTGTTATTAAGTAACCATGATATTAAGGTACAAAGTAATGAATCCTGCAAATAAGTCTCACATTCCTGTACATGAGTAGGGACACGGTTTTATATATATATTCACATATACACCTATATATATTCCTCACACAATAATTTCAGCCTTAAGAGAAAGGCTATCACCCTGGTGAGTGTCAACCCAAGGATTTCCCATAACAACATAACTACCGCGGTTGAAAGTAATCCTATATAAGAAGTAGGCAAAAATTGCAATCTTAGGAAACCTGTCTCCCTTGGATCCATACATTTCCCAATACAGACAATGGATCCATCAGTATTCATATTTTTTGGACCATGATTTATGATACATGCCTTGGAGCTGATATTCTTGCAAGGCGGACTTTACAAAACAATTATGCCAGGCACATGCAAAACCCAGACACATTTTTTTTAATGACAGTATTCAGTCTATAAGATAAATGCGTTTACCACGAATTTTTACCAATTTGTGAAAGATTCTAGACCGTGAATCCCAGCAATGATTTTTCCCGTATATATTAACCAACTCAAACAATTTTTTTTCCCAAGCAGCATTCAAATTATCAGGCAATGCATTTTCTCAGGATCTAACCCCTAAATACCAATCAAGAGCTTCAAAGTTTTCCCTATCACAAAAGAAAGAAGACAACTTTGTATAACAGCAGTTATACGACCTGTAACCATAATGAACTCGCAAACCCTACCAGCGATTCATATCTACTTAAACAAGCAATTACCAGATAAATTTTTTATCAGCGGTTTCTTGCAATCGCTGCTCCTTACCAGCGTTTGTTTTCCAGGTCGATCTCAGAAATCGATCTCATAATACTATGAAAATCGGCCAACTTCGAGAAGACAAAAACACATTTCCGTTTTAACAACACTTTTCTCTTAATAAAGAACACAAGTTTTGTAATATTCTAACTTGATAACATTTCTTGCATACCATGGATCTAAAACATGCAACCCTATAAGTATCATTCAACTACCAGGAAGGAAGACGAAGGGTTTGTTTTCACAGCAGTCACAATCCAGCGGCAGATAATGAGATTTGTCCATAAATCGAAAGTAGGAACCTACGGTCTCCCATCAAGGAAAAGATTACACTTAGAAACATAAATCTGTAGCTCTAATAAAAAATCCATGAAGAAAAGGTTTTATAATCAAACGAGCACAATAGGGATCATAATCTATGATCATACAGTCGCGTTTATCATTCTGAAAGAGGGTAAACAAGAACACGTTTTCTTCCTTCAGCATTTTAAGATACCAACAGGCTACCACATATTTATTGGAAATAACACTTACTAGATTTCGGGTGGATCATACCTGTCACGCAAGTCACGGAAAATTCTACCCACTAACACAAATTTGTGGTTGCTTTGACTTAGGAGGAATGCTTCCCCGTCAAGGAGAATTGCAGACAGTCATAAATGGGCTGAACACCGTCCCACGCACTTCCTGCATTAACAGCATCGGCTCTTTCCTTTTGTTCTATTCTCTAAAAGAAAATACTGCACGTCTCTCCATTATTTCATCATGAAAAACTCTCATGACCCGTTCACTCATGGAAAGAACGGCATCGATGAGGTCTGTCCCAATTCTGGAATCCTCCCAACATTCTCCCAGGCAACCCAAAAATTGCTCCGCACGAATATCTACTTCTCTCAAAACGCAGATCTCCCTCATAAATCTCAGGGATCACTTCTCCATTGGAAATAACAGAGATCCAGTGGCGTAGAGAAAATAGAGAGCTCCATTCTAGTAAAATGCAGAGCTCTTTTGAACCAGCAAAGTTCAAACAGCTCACTCGCTCTCTACACATAGATAACGTAGAGATAAATTTTAAATCGTTCATTCTAAGGAGTGTAAGGGTTTTTCCCTTTTCTCTCTACTGATCAGAAAGAACTTCTCGCCTCAGGCACAGAGATCATTACCCTTCTCCAGCACCGTCCCCACCCAAACGCAGACTGTAGGAAGAATAAAAAATAAAAATAAAAACCCTCTCAACGCAGACCGTTCTCAAATAAATCCCCCACATTAAGCATTTATCTCACCTCCCCGCCCTAGCGCCTCCACAATTTGTGCTTACGGATTCCTGGAAGGCTGCCACCCTGGGCGTTCATTCAAGGTAGGCAATTTAACGCCTACAACAAATGGCGACCAGAAAATTAGGTCATTTATGCTCAATGTATACTAGCCATAACGTTTCCTCAAACTTCGATGCAAGTCCAGGCGTAACGCCTCCAGAGTTAAATGCTGTAACACAGGGAAGCTCAACTCACCTTGATGATTTAACTCCACCAAAAAAAAATCAGGGCGTGGTGATATAAGGAAATTTCAACTATGCCGAGAGGTTGACCATATACCTCATGTTCCTTTTTCAATATTTTATTTCCATTATGGCTGCACCTCTATTAATTAACATTGCATTTTCATTGATGCCATTATTTCCCCTGTTAACTGCGAACTGTTCTGGCAACGTTTAAAAAAATGCAAAGGTGAATTATTCTTCTCATATATGGACTTTTTACTCATCTCTACGGTTCTCACAAAGTATGTATATAGAAACGCTTCCACTAATATTTATATACATATATATATTGGAGAATTAGTTTTACTATGTATGCTACAACATACGTACGCATGTGATTTGTTTTCCCCATGTAATGCTACCACATTTCACTTTTTACATATAATATATATTTATATGTCTCCAATATAAATATATATTATCCTCTAATATTATAAATACATTTTTCCACATACGATACATGCATGTAAAAGGTTTGTTCTTATGTATTTATATAAATAATATATATATATATCACAGATATATATATTTATGTGTCTCCAATATATTATCCCCTAATGTTATAACTACATTTTTCCACATATGATGCATGCATATAATGTATATATATATATCACAGATATATATTTATGTGTCTCCAATATAAATAGATGTTATTCTCAGCCAATATATATATGGTTCCACATATGGTACTTATATGTATAAGGTTTTGTCCTTATGTATATACATATGTCCCCAATATATTTTCATTATTACCTAAATAGGTCTTAACATTATGTGTTATATAATGTTCTCCAAGATCATCCAAGTACCCTTCATCAAACTCCAGTGGGAGAAATCTCCTTGCGGCGAGGGTTTTCTATTTCTTATGGACGCAATTATGATTCATTTCCATGTTTACGAGTCGTAGTCGCTTTTTAGGTCTTCAAGGTGGGAGGGGGATCCTACACTCTAGCTATCACTATACACCATGTTATTTTCCTTCTTCTTACCCAATTCATCCATGAAATTCTATAGCCAAATCATCTCTTTACTAGCCTCTGTAGTAGCAACATACTTTGCTTCTTTTGTTCAAAATGCAACAACCTATTGCAATTTCGAATCCAACTTATTTTGTTCCATCTACTGGTAAAAACATACCTTGTGGTGCTTACCCTGCTATCTTTATCACCTTCCATATTTTAATCAACATATCACTGTAGAATAGTGTTTAAGCCTCCAAAACATAATGCATGAGTAGTAGTACCTCTCAAATACCTAATAATCTACTTTTTTTCCTCCCAATTCTCTTTACTTGGATTGTTCATACACCTACTCACAACTCCCACTCCATGTGCAATATCTAGTCTTGTTCACACCATTGCATACATCAAGCTACAAATTGTTGATGAATATGGTGTTGATGTATATGTAACTTCGGAATGTATTCTTCTATGTATTCTATGTATTGTGACCCGATGTTTATTCCGGGATGTTTCTATTATGTATTTGAGTCATGTGGTCATGCCCTGATGTTCCGATCGGGAGGATTAATAATGTAATCAAGTCATATCAAGTCATTAGGTAAGTCCCCACAGTTTTGGGGCACTTGAGTTATTATACACTAATTAAGGTGTAGGCTCGAGTAGTAATTATTAGGGTTGAGCCTACGTGTGAAATGGCAACTTAAGTGAACGGACTAATATAAATAGAGAGTGTGTGTCTCTCTATTTATCACTTGTGAATTACATCACTTTCTCTCTCAAGTGTGGCACACCTTTGCAGAAGGAAATACTTTGGCTTGACAGAAGACAGAAGGCTGCTGTTGTGTTGGGAGGTCATCTTGCTGTTTTGGGATCACATCTTGTGGTGATACTATCTTAGAGGAAGTTGAGGGGTTTTCTCCATTTATGGTTTCCCCTCCTAAAATATTTGTGTCTCTTGTCTCTTGTGATGTTCTTATGTGATTGCTGTGCTTGTTATTCTCTCAGTGAAAAGATCTTAACATAATGCTAGCTTAAATGTTGAAAAACTAACATTGTATCAGAGCTAACCTGAGAAGAAGACACTGTGCAGCTGCGGAGGCTAGGGTTTCCTTGTTTGTGGATCTTTCTCCACTAATTTTCAGCAAAAGTAAGGTGCACTTACTCTCCTCCCTAGGGCACATCTTTCTGTCGAAACAGAATTCAATTTAGAGGATTTTCAGTTTTGGACCTGTCACTAGGGTCAGAAATTAGGGCTTTTTATTGAAGAAGAATTTTTCAGTGAGCCCAGGCCTGGATTTTTCTCCTCCCCAAAATCGAAGTTAGGAACAAATTTGAAGGCATTTGGGTGGACAAAACTCCAGGAAATCAAAACCCTTATTGCTCCTAAACCAGCTCTACAGGATTTCAGCTCAAGCTTCAGATTTGACATCTTGAACCTGGTAAGATCTAAAATCTTTTGTATTTCCATTTGAGGTTCTTATTTAGAGATGTCTCATCATACCAAGCTTGATGAAAAGCTTGAGGGGGCTGATAACTTCCGAGCTTGGAAGTATAAAATCTCCCTGGTCCTGGAAGAGAATGAACTAGACTCATACATCCATGAGGAGATTCCAGTTCCAGAGGGAGATGAGGAAAGGGATCTTCATAAGAAGAAGATGGTTATGGCAAAGAGAATCATTGCTGATTCTATCAAGGATCATCTTATCCCTCACGTGTCCTCTCTCAAGACACCTAAAGCTATGTTTGATGCACTAACCAAATTGTTTGAAGGAAAGAACATCAATCGGAAGATGACCCTGAGAAACCAGCTGAAGAATGTGAAGATTCAGAATGCAGAAACTATCCAGTCATACTTCACAAGAGTTTCTCAAATCAAGGAACAATTAGAATCTTTTTATGAAGAAGTGGAAAATGCGGAGATTGTCATGACTACATTGAATGGCCTCCCTAGGTCATGGGATGCTTTCATTCAAGGTATCTGTGCAAGAAAGAAGCTAGTCAAATTCAGCAGACTATGGGAAGAGTGCTCTCAAGAAGAAGCACAGATAGCAGCTCGAGAAGAGAAAATGGGAAGTGAAGACCAAGCTCTTATAGTGCGCTCCAAGTCTCACTCCAAGACATCAAGAAAGAAGCTTCATCGCACAAGAGGTAAGCATTCTTACAAAGATAAAATAGATATGTCTAAGGTCATATGCTATACTTGTGATGAACCAGGACACTTTGCAAAAGATTGTCCTAACAAACAGAAAAAGATGAAGAAGAGCAGCAAAAGAAGACATCATGCTCATACTGCAGAGGATGATGAACCATCCAGAAAAAGATCCAGATATGAAAGTGAAAATTCTTCAAGCGAGGATGAATATGTTTTGATATCAGCTCTCACAGGTAACATTACTCATGGAAGCGATGATTGGTTTATAGACAGTGGTGCTTCCAAACATATGACGGGATTCAAGGAATCTTTTGTGAGACTATCAGAACATGAATCACCTCACAAGGTGAAACTAGGAGATGACTACCAATATCCAATAAAAGGTAGTGGGGAATCTTCATACAAGCTAGAATCTGGTAATTCTCTAACAATGAAAGAAGTATTGTTTGTTCCAGGGCTTAAAAAGAATCTTCTATCCATTTCAGCATTGGATGCAAAAGGAATGCGGGTGGCATTCATAGATGGTCAAGTCATCATGTGGCCAAAAGGAAAGACTATCGATGATGCGGTAGTAATTGGAGAACAAGAAGGAGGCTTGTACAATTTAAAGGGCCATCCAGAACAAGCCTTGATCCATGATTCAGTAGAGCCAAATGAACTTTGGCATAGAAGACTTGCACATGTGCATTACAGAGCACTACCTATTACAAGTAAAGCTGTCGAAGGTCTTCCAGAAATTCAAGCAAAACATGAAGGGGTCTGCAAAGGATGTACGAAAGGAAAGAATACAAAGAAGACATTTCCAAGCAGCGAAAGCAAAGCTAAAAGCATTCTAGAGATCATCCACTCCGATGTATGCGGGCCTATGTCATAAAACTCACTTAGCGGGTATGCATACTATGTTTCTTTTATTGATGATTTTGCTAGAAAGACATGGATTTATTTTATGAAGAACAAAGATGAATTATTCAGCAAGTTCAAGGAATTCAAAGCCTTGATCGAGAACCATACTGAAAAGAAGATCAAGACCATTAGATCAGATAATGGTGGAGAATTCACTTCAAATGAATTCAAGGAGTTATGTAGAGATTCAGGGATTAAGAGGGAGTTGTCCACTCCTTACAATCCACAACAGAATGGGGTTGCTGAACGGAAGAACGGAACTATCATGGAAGCTGCAAGAGCTATGCTTCATGATCAAGATCTACCTATGCATCTTTGGGCTGAAGCTGCTAGAACAGCAGTGTATGTACAGAACTGTACTCCACATAGAGTACTTGAGAACAAGACTCTTGAAGAAGTCTTCTCCGGCAAGAAACCAGAAGTCAACCATCTCAGAATATTCGGCTGTCCAGTATACATTCATATTCCAAAAGAGAAGAGAACAAAATTAGATCCCTCAGGAAAGAAGGGCATATTTGTGGGATACTCTGAGAGCTCAAAGGCTTACAGAATCTACTTTCCAGGATACAAGAAGATTGACATCAGCAGGGATGTGACATTTGATGAAGGCACAGCTTACACCAAATCTAGAAAAAGACCTGCTGAAGAACCTGAAGAAGCAGAAGCAGAAGCACCCAGGATCCGTGATACAATCATGAACGAAGAAGCTCAAAAAGAAGATTGAGAGTTCGAGGAACCACAAAGACCTATAGATCCACCTCTGGAGAAGAATTCTCATAAGAGGAAACCTACTTGGGTACATGAACTTATCCAAGGTGTGGAAAGATATGGGGCTCCAGAAGAGAATCACAGAGAAAAAAAGAGGACCAGATCAAATTCCGGGTATGTAGCTTTACTATGTGATTTCATTGATAAAGAACCTTCCAGTTATGAAGAAGTGGCAGATCAGAAAGAATGGAAGGATGCTATGATCGAAGAATATCAATTGATCATGAAGAATGATGTTTGGGATGTTGTCCCAAGACCAAAAGGGAAGTCAGTTGTTACTTCCAAATGGATCTACAAGATCAAGCATGCTGCGGACGGTAGCATTGAAAAGTATAAGGCAAGATTTGTGGCTTGAGGATTCTTCCAGAAAGAGGGAGTAAACTATGAAGAGACTTTTGCACCTGTATCCAGATACACTTCCATCAGATCAATACTTGCTCTGGCTGCAGTGACGAAGTGGAAGATAGACCAGATGGATGTCAAGACTGCTTTCTTGAATGGTGTAGTGGAAGAGGAAGTGTATGTGGAACAGCCACTCGGTTTTGAGAGACATGACAGAGAGTCTCATGTATGCAGATTGAAGAAATCCCTGTATGGTTTGAAACATGAACCCAGGACTTGGTACGGCAGGATTGACAGCTTTCTATCTAGTTTGGGCTTTACCAAGAGTAAAGAAGATTCCAACCTTTACTACAAGGTTGAAGATGGAAACCCAGTGATTCTCCTACTGTATGTAGATGACCTATTTGTGACAGGTACAGATGGGTTGATTGCTGATACAAAGAGAAAGCTTGCTGCTGAGTTCAAAATGAAGGACTTAGGGATGATGCATTACTTCCTAGGTATGGAGGTGTGGTAGAGTGCAGATGGAATCTTCCTTGGACAAGGGAAGTATGCGGTAGAGATCCTAAAGAGGTTCAGGATGATGGAATGCAAGGCTATGGCTACACCTATGGCATCGAACCTGAAGCTATTGAGTGGTACTTCTTCAGAGTCGGTTGACGCTACGATGTATCGTCAGATGATTGGGTCATTGATGTACCTGACGAACACGAGACCAGATATTTGCTTTGCTGTGAACACCTTGAGCCAGTACCTGACAGATCCAAGAAGTGTTCACTTGATTGCTGCAAAGCATATTCTGAGGTACCTGAAGGGTACAATTTATTATGGGCTCAAGTATGATGCGAATCAGAAGATTAACCTGGAGGGTTATGTTGATTCAAATTGGGAAGGCAGTTCCATCGACAGGAAGAGTACTTCGGGATGTTGCTTCAGTATGGGATTAGGTGTGATCTCTTGGTTTAGCAGGAAGCAATCCTGTGTGGTACTGAGTACAACTGAAGCAGAGTATGTCACGGCTTGTTCAGCTAGTTGCGAGGCAGTATGGATGCGGAAGCTACTGTCTAATATATTTGATCTCCAGTTGGATGCTACCTGTATACATTATGACAACCAGAGTTGCGTGAAGTTGTCAGAGAATCCAGTGTTCCATGACAGGTCGAAGCATATCGAGATCAAATATCACTATATCAGGGATATGGTGCAGAGAGGAGCAGTGAAGCTCCTGTATGTTATGACGGAGGAACAAATAGCTTATTTATTGACGAAGCCATTGGCTAGGATGAAGTTTGAGTACTTTAGAGAGAGACTTGGTGTTCTCCAGATCGAGGCTTCCTCCCAGAGACAGTGATGAGTCCTAAATCCATTCTGACGAGTAGGTCAGATGTAAGGGTTGTGCCATTCTGTTCATGGCTAAAGGATTTAGTTCCTTCCATGTCAGATGTAAGTGCAGAAATCTCTCTTCATTGTGGTTGATTCTTCCATCATTGTGGCGGAGGTGGCTCCTGCCTGGATGGAATTGAGCCATTCTGACGAGTAGGTCAGATGTAAGGGCTGTGCCATTCTATTCATGGCTAAAGGATTTAGTTCCTTCCATGTCAGATATAAGTGCATAAATATCTCTTCATTGTGGTTGAGAGTCTTCCATCATTGTGGTGGAGGTGGCTCCTGCCTGGATGGGATTGAGCCATTCTCACGAGTAGGTCAGATGTAAGGGTTGTGCCATTCTGTTCATGGCTAAATGATTTATTTCCTTCCATGTCAGATGTAAGTGCAGAAATATCTCTTCATTATGGATTGAGAGTCTTCCATCATTGTGGTGGAGGTGGCTCCTTCCTAGATGGGATTGTGCCCTTCTGACGAGTAGGTCAGATGTAAGTGCAGAAATCTCTCTTCATTATGTGGGTTGAGAGTCTTCCATCATTGTGGCGAAGGTGGCTCCTTCCTGGATGGGATTGTTCCCTTCTGACGAGTGGGTCAGATGTAAGTGCATAAATCTCTCTTCATTGTGGCGGATGTGGGTCCAGCCTGGTTGAGAGTCTTCCATCATTGTGGCGGAGGTGGCTCCTGCCTGGATGGGACGGTGCCCTTCTGATGAGTAGGTTAGATATAAGTGCAGAGCCTTTTCACAGATGGTAGTTGATGTGTCCTACCATGATGGTGAATATAAGTGCTGAGCCATTTCACAGATGGTAGTTGATTGTGCCTATCATGCTGGTGAATGTGAGTGCTGGGCCTTTCTGATGTGATTGTAGTTTACTACATGATCAGATGTAAGTGTTGGGCGAAGACCTACAGGAGAGTAGGCCTACAACCAGCATGAAAAAGGGTTGGCTCTGTAGAACTTCCTATGACGAGATAGTACACACATGATGATGACCAGTGGAGATCCAGATCGAGCTATGATCCAGATCTAGTTATGATGACTCCGAGAGATCCAGATCGAGTGATGATCCAGATCCAGCAGTGGAGATCCAGATCGATTGATGATCCAGATCCAGTCCAGTGATGTTGATCTAGATCGAGTGATGATCTAGATCCAGTGATGCCATCGAGAGATGATCCAAATCCAGATGACTTGAAGACGAAGATGACTTGAAGTTGAAGATGACTTGAAGATGAAGATGATCCAGTTGATGCAGAGAAGAAGACCAGTGCTGAAAATTGTGTCGAAAGAATACCTTCCTAGTTAACAGGGAGTGTTGATGTATATGTAACTTCGGAATGTATTCTTCTATGTATTCTACGTATTATGACCCGATGTTTATTCCAGGATGTTTCTATTATGTATTTGAGTCATGTGGTCATGCCCTGATGTTCCGATCGGGAGGATTAATAATGTAATCAAGTCATATCAAGTCATTAGGTAAGTCCCCACAGTTTTGGGGCACTTCAAGTTATTATGCACTAATTAAGGTGTAGGCTTGAGTAGTAATTATTAGGGTTGAGCCTACGTGTGAAATGGCAAGTTAAGTGAATGGACTAATATAAATAGAGAGTGTGTGTCTCTCTATTTATCACTTGTGAATTACATCACTTGCTCTCTCAAGTGTGGCGCACCTTTGGAGAAGGAAATACTTTGGCTTGACAGAAGACAGAAGGCTGTTGTGTTGGGAGGTCATCTTGCTGTTTTGGGATCACATCTTGTGGTGATACTATCTTAGAGGAAATTGATGGGTTTTCTCCGTTTATGGTTTCCCCTCCTAAAATCTTTGTATCTCTTGTCTCTTGTGATGTGCTTATGTGATTGCTGTGCTTGTTATTCTCTCAGTGAAAAGATCTTAACATAATGCTAGCTTAAATGTTGAAAAACTAACATATGGGACCTTCGACATGTATTATATCTTGTATTGTGTCTTGGGACACATCTCATTAGCTAGTTTTAAATGGTTAACCGAAGGTGTACTAAGTAGTTTTGCATCTTGCATTATGAACCTCTCAAATACCTTCTCTATGTACTCACCCTAAGATAATGTCAATTTGCAATTTTTCTTGTGTTTTATTTTTCTCATACCAAGGATTTGCTTTGCAGTACCCAAATCCTTCATCACAAAGGAATTAGTTAGTTTCCTTTCGAGCTCATTTATATCCTACATGTTAGACCCTACAACAAGTATGCTATCTACATGCACAAGATAATATAGCTTCCATTATCTATGATGTTAAAATAAACACAATGGTTAAAATTATATCTATCACTACTACACTTCAACCAAAAATCCGACGGCCGTATTGTTGGATTTTCGACACTTCCCTATCGCATGTACGACAATATGATTTTTTTTAAACGTTGCTGGATTTTCGTCAGTTATCCGACATCTTTCTAATCCATTGGTTAAGCGACAACTCAGTTTACTGTCGGTTAAATGTGAATCGTCGGTTATCTGACATCTAATTCATATTAAACTTTAAGCACACGTTGCTTAAGTGACGGCTATCCGACGGATTATGAAAACTTAAACGTCGGGTAAGAGATGGTATCGATTTTTTTTTTAAAAAATCACCTACAGGCCGTCGCTTTCGTCGGTTATCCGACATATAATTCATATTAAACTTTAAACATGCGTCGCTTAAGAGACGGCTATCTGACGGATTATGAAAACTTAAACGTTGGGTAAGCTATGGTATCGAATTTTTAAAAAAAAATTCACCTACAGGTCATCGCTTAAGCGACGGCTATTCGACGGATTATGAAAATTTAGGCGTCGGTTAAGCGACGGTATGGAATTTAAAAAAAATAAAAAATCATTTCCAGGCCGTCGCTTAAGCGACGGCTATAAGTGTTTTAAAAAAAAAATACAAATGCCAAGAATAATCTCAATTCTTCCATCCTCCACTGCTTCACAGGCTTGTCTTCCCATATCATTGCAGTTGACGAACCATTGTGGCTTTACCATAGGTTCTACAATATCATCACTTTAAGAACATGTGCCAAGGCGCATCTCATTGTTTTCAGCACCTCTGTAAAGGCCCTGTAGATAGAAAACATAAGCATCAGTACCAGCGGTTACAAAGTCTCTTTATTCAAGAACCAAAACTTTAATTTTTTAGCACCTCTGTAAAAATCATGTACATTTATTTTAACAAGAAATTGTGTAACTGACCTTTCTTTTCAAATCTTCAATCATAGCAACCCAAGCATCAAAGTGCTTCAATCCTTCAAACTCCCTTCCCCCATTTCTATTAATCATACCATCATCACTAAATATGTTAATGAATTCGAAATTGTGGCGCTTTCCCACAAGAAAATCATTTGGATCATGAGCTAGAGTTATGTGCAAAAGATATCAAAGGAAATATAAAGTTATAATTGGGCCTTTCAATTGCATACCGTGGCTTAGCTAAATGGAAAGAAAACAATCATGGAAACTTCTATTGGAAAAATCAAAATTATGCTGTGAACAACTACTGGGAAAGAAAACATAGGAAAACAAAGACATGACTTTCCCCTTGAGGAACAACCATCGAAATCCATAAAATCATAGTGCATTACCTTAGCAGCACCAGTTCCAAATTTTGGATCAACAAGCTCTGCATCATAGATGATAGGAATTTTTCTTTCGTTGAAAGGGTGAACGGCAAACTTATTGTGCAAATGCATATACCTCTGATCTTCAGGGTGAACTACAATTGTAGTGTCCCCTAGCATTGTTTCAGGCCTTGTTGTTGCCACAACAATCTCCCCCATATCCTTCTCTAAAGGATTCTATAGAGGATAAGCAAAAGATGTTAGAACACCAAACTCCACTAGGGATTTATACCCAGGAACTTTGAGTAGCGTTCGTGCTTTGATCTCAATATAGTCTACCTGTACAACAAGAAAAGAAAATGTCAAACACCTAATTAGATTTAATGCTTACATGCATGAAGCTTTGAAATATGTCCTAGAAACTACATAAGATAGCAAAAAAATTATAATACCACAGAAAAAAAGGTGTTTATAAGTTGCCATACTTCAATATCAGAGATGGTCGTTCTTAGGATACAATCCCAATTCACAATTCGATGATCCCTGAGAAATGAAAATTCTATCAGAACATATAAGTTATTGCAACTGACAAAATAAGGAACAATGCAACAGTTAGTGACTGAGGTATTTGCACATCAACAAGGTGAATACATAAGAAAACAAATCATAATTTCTGAAGCAACCTCTATAAGGAAGATATAAAAAAATCAATAAGCTTGAGCACAAAAGGAAAACAATGAAAACTATTCAAGATGAGCATTCAGTTAACTGTCTAATCTGCAATACATAACAAACAAATGACGGCATAGCACCAAATAAATTACAGCCTGAATCCTGAAGTGCTCATGAACATTTTGCATAAAAACCATAAATTAAAAGGATACCAACATGTTCTAGATAATAGACAGAATAATAGATAAGACGAGCAATTGATGGAGCGGACTCCTATAAAAAAAAATAGATAGATCTAGCTATTTCTACCATGAGCAAATCATTCCATGGGTACGACTCTTAGCAAACAAGAAGGATAAATCTGCTAATGGGTGTAACCAAGCCCACTAAAGGGCTGCCATGACCTTCAGTAAGACCATCAATTCCACAACCCTTAAATATTGTTTGTCATTCCATTCATTAAACTACCCAATTTCATCCGTTCTCTTCTTAACCTTATAGTTCATTTACTATACTATAATACACTAAACTGTTCCCAACATTATCAAATACAAACCATTAACTTGTAAAATTACTTTCCAATAGCCTAATTATGATACAAGTTTCCCACAAAGTATCACGAAACAGTGTCCTCTAATAGCAGGTTCTTTATATCTTCAAACCTCAAATAGCCCTTGCATTTTGTGAAAGGCTCTAAAATAAACCTATTCTGCAAGCTCTTTCTCATTAGAGTTTCTAAGTTGTTCTAAGACTTCACATCATCTTTTGCAGGGTTGAGATCATATCAACAATAAAGTATGCACTCTTTAACTTTATTCACAATCATCATCAAATACACCATAATTTTTTTCTGTTCGGAAGCTAAGATTGGGAAAAACTTAACATATACTCAAGCACAGCTGCAAGATTTCACTGTGTTGGAGCAGTTCTAAAATCTCATTGAAAGGCTGAAGCATATTGACTGTCAAAACAGTGTAGTCTGCAAGGTGAGAAGTTATCTTGTCACTTTAAGCAAATGCCACAAGAAAGAGCTTCAATGTTGAATGACATAAAAAAAGTGAGGTGCTGATGTTGAGGCTTATTTGGTAATGACCATTCCAATTTCTATACACCCTTCAAAACATGCAAAGTTATCAACTTTTCACAATATTAGACTTCCATATTTTCCTTCAAGGTGCCTGAAACTACACCCATGGTCCCATACTGTGTCCAACTTTAAAAATTTCCGTCATCATGTTCAATTATATGCCATGTTTTATTTTATTTTACTACTCGGGCCAGCTGATCTTCTAACAATGGGACACTGACTTGAGAACCAGATTGACTACCAATGTGAACAAGGATCTACTATCTTGGCATGATTTATAGCCATTGATTTATCCCAAGAGAATACATTAAATTTGGTTGAGAGTCAAACTATTTTCACCTCGTCTTTCATTGCATGGTGAAATGTAACCTTGAAAGATTTCAATCCTTGTAGCTTTGAAAGTGTTATATCCAGTACTTCATAATACAAGATATCAGAAATCTGCCCAAAAACCACATTAATATCTTAACAGTGAGATAAAGTGAAGCAAGATATGAGCCACTAAAACCAGTGAACACCACAAATTTTGACTCATACTATTAAGTGTAAGAATGACAGAAAATCCCTACAATCTCGAGATGTATAACATTTCATCTTCAGATTGATGAAATCCTATCAAATTTTCTCAGACCTGATTGTAATGCACCATCATATCACCCAAGCGATCAACACCTCGATGCTTAATTAAAGACCAATGCTAACTAGCCTACTCAGAATTTATCTCCAAAGCTGCATTTGAGTAAGAATCACTATTTTCACCTTCTCCTGCACTGTCTGCTTGTTTTTTCTTTCAATTGAGATGAAATGATATCCCACCTATATCCAAGAGAGATCAAATATGAAGTGATCACCAAAATTCAGTCTCTGTAATTTCAGATCAAGTTGGTATCAAGGCCATGTTCAAAATTACTTGGAAATAAATCCTATATAGTAAATCCAGGAGTGGGTATGAAAAGAGCATAGAACCACTTCAGAAAAAGTTGGAAGACACGAACTGCAAAAAATGAAGGGTCTCCCCATGTAAGGCAATGCCAAGAGGACCCAGAGGTCAGGTTTCCTTGTTGGAGTGAAGTATTGTTGTGCTAAGACCCAAGAGAGATGATGACCTATCTCATGAAGACAATGGCCAAGAAAGAGGAACTGTTGCAGCCTCCAAGAATGAAGAAGAGAATCCTGACTAGGAGGACACCAAAGGTAAGAGGCATGAGACCTCCATTAATGGCATGGATTCTTCTCAACCTTCTATTCCACCATTCAAAGTAGAAGCCAAGATCAATATACCAACCTATGATGGACACGTTGGTGCTGAAAAGCTCAATGATTTGTTCAGGCAAATAGAGGTATATTTGATATTTCAATATCCAAGTATACAAAGACAAGAAAAAAAATACTTTCCTATGCTGAAAAAGACTACCCATGCATTAGTATGGTGGGAGAGCTACATGTAGCCCCCAAAACAGCAAAAGAAACCCCCATTGGCTTCTTAGGAGGAGTTCAAAGCACTCCTGAAAAAACAATTTTATCCATCGAACTTGAAGAACACCTAGTAAATCAAGTTCTGAAGGTAGAGGATGGGAGGTTTGCTTATACTAATGATGCTCTTGTTCTTGTAGCTCGCATTCTTATTATAAGTACATCCACAGGGTCCAGTTTGGGAGATGACTCCTTAAGACTCAAAATCTGCAAAGGCTACGCTGGTTTTATTGTTGAGAAAGTGAAAGCTACATATTCAGGGTGCTTAAATATCCAAGACGTTTGTGCAAGTCTTCGATCCCTATTTCATTTGGAAGTTCTTCTCATGGATTTTCATTCTTCAAATGCATTTGAAAAAATCAAAATGGCAGAGAATATTTTTTCTACCATCAGCAATGTAAGTTGTCCTCCAGTGGAACTTAACAACACACAATTGGTTTGCCGGTCTTTGCTAATTTCAATACTGATGTTGATTCTTTGGCACATGATTCTCCACTCTACAACCTTCCCATCTTGGTTGATGTTCAATATAAGAAATAAGTTAATACAGATTACACAAGGAGGAACTTTTCAGCTTCCCACAGGAATAGGCTATTTAGAATCATGGGTATATCATGTGGTACAAAGTGTCATAAATGTGAATGAGGGAGTCACAGAAGAGCATGGAATGGCTGATCTCTTTCAGCAATTGATTGACATTAGTGGGGTTCATAATTGGGGCATTGTAGAGCACAAAGTTCTTCAAGATATGGGTTTGAATTTGTCTGATCTCTACTATGTTGTTTGTCGCATTTTGGAAGTGTGGCAGAATAGGGAAGCTTCCCAAGTGCATGAGATTATACTTGAAAGATATTGTTTTGTACTTGGATGGATCACTGTATCAGATATTGATGTTAAGGAATCTGGTGCTTTGCCATGGAGTCCTGAATTAGGCAGAGACAAGTTGCTTGAAATTGAATACTTCATAAGTTTTAGCAGAATTCTGCACCATAATGTTCATTTTGTCCATACAAGGGAGCTATCACAGCTGGAAAATATCATTCTAGATATACTCTCTCAGCTTCAAACATTATACAAAGAGCATAGTGTGAAGGAAAGGGGTTGGTTATTCTTAAGGCATAGTGCATGGTTGTCTTTAATTTTATCATTGCTCCGGGAAGGTATGTGGAAAGTGTCTCTGAGAAAGATCCAAGTTTCAAGAGAGGACACATTTTGGATAGAGCAAACATCTAAATATACTTCATTACTCACACTTTGTGAGCAGTTAGTTTTTTGTGTATTGAAGGATGGGCAATCAAGCGTTTTGCTGAAAATATTGACATCCCTTTTGAGCATGCATGTTGGGGCACTACGAAAAGCTGTGCTTTTTGTTCTTGATGGAAAAGAATGCGAAGATTATGCACTGTTTTCACTAAATTTGCTGCTTCAAGCGGGTTATGACAAGTCAAAGCAGGAAGAGGTATTGGGGAAGATAGGAGCTAGCTTTAAGCTTATAGAGTTTGTACTTGGAACTCTGACAAATTTTAGAGGAATTGTGAGCAAAGAAAACATAGGGAACCTGAACAAACTTTTTCTGAGCTCCTCGTTGCATGGTTTCCCATCACATGTTCATCCAGGGAGTGCAGCTGTGGTCTCTTCTACCCTCTCTGTTCAGGGATTTTTGTATACATTTTGAGCAATTTTTCAGACCAAGAGATGCATTAGGGGGAATTGAGGTTGATGCAGAAGTTTTCAATAGTTTGCTTGAGGTCATAATGACCATAAAGTTTGACAAGCTATTTGAGGGTATACATGATAAATGTAGAATCCTGTTCAATAATTTAATTCCCTCTATAGAAGAGAGATCCATGTATAGTGATCTATTTTTGTTGAAGACCATGGAAATCCTGGTAAAAGAAATGAACTCAAGCAAGGAGGTTAACTTATCTATTAAAGAGCATCTACTTACAAGTGCAAATGATATGGTGGAATGCCTAAGAATGGATCCTAGTAATGTCATTTTGCTTAAGTTTTATTTGGGGAACACTGAGGACTCATTGATGTTGATAGGGGTAGCAGTAGCAGAGGTTCCCCCTTGTTATTAGTTTTAATGTCCTCCTTGAGGATGTATTCTTCATTGCCTGCCTCTGTCGTTGCCTCTGTGCCATGTGGAGAATCTGGTGGTGTATCATATTCATTTGTTGAAATCTCAAATGGGTCTATGCTCATTTTCACTAACATATAATCTTTGCAATGCTCTCTTTGGCACTACAGAACAACAAATTGTATTTATATCATACAAATGAAAACACTCAGCTAAACCAACTAGTGAAACAGACATTAACTTTAACGAAATAAAGATGGGGACTTATTATTGTAAATTCGGTTAGCATAAACTTCTGAACTATTGCACAAATCCCAATTGATTAATAAAATTAGAACAATTTCATAGACTGTTGAAACATTATTATATAGATGAAAAGTAGGTTTTAGGTTAGTTGTAGACTCAAGAGTTTTTGTTTGTCATTTTTTTGTGGGAAGGGGCTATGCCAGCACAAAAGTGGTCGAACCGGCAAGTTTCAAAACCAGTTAAAATGATCAATTCTAACCAGAAAAGGCCAAAACCTGTCAGAACCATCCAGTTTCAGTCCACTTTGGCCAATTTTATCTTTTGATAATTATGGAATAATCTATTTATGGATTTGACTATGCATATTAAAATCATTTATATTATTCCTCATGTGTTGAGCACAGACCCTGTCAGGCTTAGTGGACAGTAAATCAAAAGTAGCTACATGTTTATCATATCTAGAGTATATTTCTTTTGAGTTTGAACAATAAAGACAACACACTAGTATATTTGTAAATATACTTTCTACGTCTAGATGAGAAAAGTATCTACAATATCCTGCAACAAAATAAGGCAAGAAGCCCTTTCTTCTCCTTTATTCCTTTCCTTAAAGTTTGAATAGTTCATTTCTACAAGCACTAAGTTATTCTATACAGTTCAAAAATTCATTCATGGATTCATTTCACTATATGGACAGTTGAAGAATGTTTTATCAACTACTAAATCATGACTCGATCATTAATTAGGTTTGAACAAAAGGTTGACACAATAGATTATACACCACATCCAAATGGGACCGGATTGCATATAATCTTTACATCATAAAATAAAACTCAAAATTGTAACATTTAGACAATAATGGTTGTCAATAGGTTCAACGTCTAGCTTTTGTCTTTGCATCAAGACAGTGGTGGGGATTCCTTAAGGCTTGAACCAACCAAGATAGCCAATTATTCTAGTGATTTGCAATGCTTCAGACATATCAAGCCCAGAATTTGAAAGTTAAGTAATTTATTCTGATATTCACTTTGATCTTCTACAGCATCTAAACAATCCTGGGTCACGTCATGTTTCTAGTTCTCAACATCAGCCTATGGATTGAATATCTCACATCATGGCCATTCATTTCCTAACGTCTACACCATGAATCATGAAAAGTAAAGTGAAACAAATGGTCAAGTTAAAGTTTAAAACTTTAAACATAGCAAGATCTCTATTTTTCCACTTTTGATGTTGTCCTTGCAGAGTTGATCAGCTGGCTCTAGCCAGATTACCGCCAAAGTGATGCAACAAATAATCAACAATTGCTTTTTCTTTAGTTCACAAGCTCTTGGTTATCATGTATTCTATAGAGTTCTGACACCCTTGGTGCTTGGTCGATTTCATTAGCCATATGTTAATGGCCAAACATTCAGTCTGAGGAAATGGAAAGCTCAAGGTATAATTTATGTCAATATGATGGAACATATTGAATAAACAGAATGACCGTGATATTCAAAATTTTGTTAGCAGAAAGTAAGGGCCTCCCAAGCCATGGTGCTAACATAGGTGCCTAGAAAACATGGAGTTTTTTTTGAGTTCAAAGCATCGCCAGTTCAAAATCCATCACACAAATGGGCCCTCCTTTGGGATCAGGCTTCGACTAGTGACTAAATATAGATGTTTAAAATTAATACCCTGCTTCAAACACAACAGCCAAACTAAAATTTTAAAAGAAATCAAATTCAACTCTCCTTGATAATGTGTTCATGTCTTTAACAGTCACTCCTTAGACAGCAAAGTCCACAATCTGGGCAGGCATCCTCTCAAAATCAGCAGTTTGAGAATATGCACCAGAAGAATGTGACACATCTACAACATCATCAAACATTTTCAACACCTTTTGGCTTTGCAATGAGTGGGTTACCTTCAACTTTAACCTTAGGTACCAACACAGGAAGTTCTCCTTGAAGTATAGTTTCTGATGGAACTGTGATATCTTAGAGCAGCATTTTAAGGCCTTCCGCATCTGCTAATTTTACAGCAAGCACTAGTGCGCCATCCACTACATCTCAATGGATTGGTGCTTCTGGGTCTGTCCTTCAAAATGTTGAGTATGGTTCAACCAGGAACAACCCTTTAAATCGACAGTAGATCCATCCATTTTGAAAACAGGTTCATAATCATTGTCAAAAGCTGCCACATTTGGAAATGTTAATGATGAGAAGTGAATTACAAGTAATTGGGTATTAGTTATGTGGTAGGTTGTTTAACTACAATGCTAACGTCAAAGGACAGATGCATTTTTGAATTGAGAGGATTCTCTCTTTCAAGTTGCAACAGATACCTCTAGCCAGGCTACTAGTGTTTTATTTATGCCAGATAGTGTCCTGTTAGAGTCCTCAGAATGCTGTTATCCTTTTAGTAAAATTCTTCAAGTGTTCCTCCATTGATTGCAAACTGAGGGCAATGTGTTAAGAGACAGAATGTTATTGCGAGGGAAAACTATAAAAGGTCTTATTCTCTAATTCATACTAATTTTCCTATTTAAGCTACAGCTTAGTAGCTGCTTTCTTGTACTATGCCATGCAAATTTTTAACAAACTATCCAAATGAATGCAATAATGGAGTTGATGCCTAGTTTCTTTATAGATTTGTGCTGATGGTATATTTAAGCTCTGCCTTTGTCTAGTGGCCTGCTAATCAGTTGCAAAACAGTGGATCTGACTTGTCCAGCTTGTGACCATGAACATTCGTCACACGTACTTTGTTTGGGGCATTCTGCCAGTTATAAAAGATGTGTTTTTGCATGCATTGTAAAATGATCTAAAATCGAGAACTAAGCAGAATGATCATGAGATATTTTCTCTTCCCTTCCAGCAGGTAGTATTCAAAGATCAAAATATTGTGAGTGGCTACAGTGTTACCCATCCAGCTAGGCATGCAAACAGAGGTTGGGTTATAATACTGATAAATGTGGAAAGCAGGCTCATCTGAGGCATCAGGCTCAATTGTTAGGAGATTATTTTCTGCTAGTGGCATCTTCTGGCTTCCATGATATATATATGTTATCTTGTAAGTTCTTTATACAGATGATATTGATTTTTTTTTGTGCTCCTCTATACATGGCATGCCTATTGGATTGTTCCATTTCAAGAACCAACTTCTATTCGGTAGTAATAGGATTCTATGCTAACAATACCATGTTTGTACCAAGAAATCCATGTGCAAAACTTGCACCAATATGGGTATTTTCCAATGGGATTTTCCTTGTTGTCATGTTTAAAAAGTGAAGTTTACAGCATTACAATTGCGATTGGATATTGTGTAGGATACTGCAAAACATCTCTAGTCAATTCTTTCTAGGTGAAAAGGAGTGTTATGTGTTATTCCTTGATGTAATTCAATATTTTGACATCCATATATGGACCTGTAGACAAGACAACTTTAGAATACAACTAGGAACAAGCCTATTTCCCACCCATCTTCAACTATGAATAACAAAGAATACTGGTCATTTACGTTCTCAATCTTTTCATTTATAGGAAAAATATGCATAGGTCAATCACATATCTCATACAAATGATTAAAGTGGGCCTTATAAGAATCAAACACAGATTGCAGAGTTAAAAAAAGTAGCCCCCAAGTCTGACCTTTTAAATTTTGTGGTAAAAGACCTCAAGTAGTCGCAGCTCTGCATTTGGGTTGGATAGCTCCACCTTCAAGAATAGAAAAAGAGAAGTGTATTACTAAATGCAATCAACAAAATTTCCATTACTCGATGTAATTTGGTTGTAGAAATATTTGTCCCATAACATTAAAAGGATCTACTCCTACTCATATTTACTTTTTCCTATTCCTACTCCTACTAATTTCATTTCCTTTTGGAATAGATAGGGAAAGGGTTATGATCCAATTTACCAAAACTATTATAAATAAAAAACTTGAATAGACCAAACATGATGAGCATGTAAACTCCTAAGAAATGGAAGAATTACCCAATAACCCAAAAAATAACAATTTCAAAAGATCATGTAGAACCAGTTACGACCTACTATTTGCTTATACAGATAAATGATCCCTTATATTGGAGAGAGGGGTCATTGTATGGAGCAAGGCATACCGCATCGTTCCAGAAGATCCAATCATACTTGGGCAGATTCTTTCAGACTTCCAGGATCTTACTCCAACTGGGGGGCCTGTTCTTATCAACAAGATTGCTCTCATCAATAAAATCATACCGATGTCTATCAGCATAGCTTCTTTTGTTGGGCTCAACCAATTTCATAAGCCCCTGAAAGGACCTTCCAGGAATGGTCCCAGACGCATCTGAGCAAGTCACCATCGCAATCCTAAACCTCTTCAGACTGTCCTTGTCTACAACTAAGGTATCAAAGCACTGCCTGCCTATATTGTTGGCCCTTAACATAACAACCCTGGTGCCATGTACCAATAACAGGGACACAATGAAAAAATCCAGCAGACTGAACATAACAGGATGAAAAACCCTCTCTGATAAGATCCAACACCTGTGCTTTACATCTAGGCCCCCCTTGAACGAATCCTGCATAGTGATGCCTATGTAACCCCTTGAAGAATGCTTCCCACCATCTAAAATACCAACCATCCTCTGTGAACAAAGGGCAGAAATCCCTCCCATTCCCATTTTAAATATCACAGATAGCACTTCTCTGCTGCACCCAGAGCTTCTCGTGATGTCGATTTAACAATATAAGCAAAAACCCAAAATAATCCTGCGGTTGGATGCAATGTATTTTATACCATCAACGAATATTATATCATCATGTGTGGGATGGGACCATGTACTAATAACCATGTGTTTTCCTAAGAGGCATATAACCTCATAAATTGTCTAGCCTCTTAGTTAACCTTTTGTGGCAATAATAAGAAACTAATCTTATTTTGATATGATATTCAACAATGGGATTTTGAAAAATTAAAGAAGTAACAATGCTTTGAATCAATCCTTCTTACATTGATTCTCACCTAGTAATTTCATATCAATACTATTATGCCTAATTTTGTAAAGAGAGAAGTCATTATGTAGCATGGTCACCCTATTCATAATGATTTTGATTCAAGGAATTTTGATGATGCAATATGGAATATTATTTGATGTATGGCAAGAAAATATGTCACAAGGAAAAAATACTCACAACCAAGGGAAAACCCTACTTTGAAATGTCTTCATTGTCGAGCTCTTTCCTTGATTTAAGGGCTTCCTTTGCTTGGATAGTTTCTAAGGTTACAAATTGGTTTTGACTTGGGTCTTATTTTGTATCATTTATGGGTTTGGGAGTACCATGTTTTTCTCCCTCTATTCAAGGATCTGGATGCTTTTTGAAACTCTTATTCTTTCTGCTAGGTTGGGGGTAGGTTCTTTGGGTAGTTCTTGTTGAAATGACTACAATCATGACAACTATTGCACTATAATGGCATATGTTCATAGTGGAATGGTTGCACAAGGGTCTAGTTGTTGATTTTGGAGCTCTATTTCTCATGGGAGCTCTTCTTCAAGTTATACTTCAATGTGAATTCAAGCACAACTAAAGAACTTCGGTCTTGGATCAACTCTATCAAAACCTCTTCTTAACTTATTTTATATTACTCAAGGCTCTTAATGCATAGTTGTTAAAAGAGATATGGGGAAATATCTCCCACACTAAAACATATGATGGAATCTCCTATTTTAGCTCAAAATCTAGAGACCATTGATTAAGATACAAAACTCCAGTGCCCCAAAACCATGGGCATTGTATAATATTAAATCATAACCATAGTTAGATTGAAAATGTAAATCGATGTAGTCTTTACCAAAAAAGTAACTTTAATTTTTCCTTTGAAGTTAGGAACCTACTATTTTTGGATAAAAGACTCAAATGCTATATAAGATTGGTCATGCTACCAAGAACATCCTAACTATAATATGATAAGTATACAAAAATAGCTTTTTTTCAACACTACAAGTTGAAAAGTAAGATTAAAAATGTTCTCTATATTTTTAACAAAATGTGATGCATTGTGACTAGATTTAGTTCTCTTTAAATAATTAAAAACCATCCCCAAACCTTGCATTCTTATCCCACAAGCATGTACTCACTCATACATGTTAGCCATGATCACCTTGAAAGGGCACTGCTAAACCACACATAATTGCATCTTGAATATATCTTATTTTATTTATATGAAAACTCTATACTTGCACACCAAATAAAGACAACTATAAGAAATGACCCTAAGCGTCAGATATGTGATGGAGGCACCTTCGCTTAAGCGACGGTTATGAGAATAGCCCTCGCTTCATCGACGCTTGTGGCCAAATTTACAAAAAAAAAAGTGTCCTTGTGATTTTTGGTAAGCTTAAAAAGAGAAATCCACGCGCCGTCGGATTTTTCCGTCAGATTTTGGATCGCAATGTAGTAGTGTATTATAAACTTGTTTTATCATAAACATGTTAAATCCCAAATACCACTACCCCGGACCTTTCTATATTCCATGCAAGCTCTTACTCAACCTGCATACTAAATTATCTATCCATTTGAACTCATCCCCCTATGGTTGAGGCATATAGTTCCCTTCCTCCAAATCCCCATCGAGAAAATTCATTTTTACGTCTTTGTTGTTCAAGATGCAAGCCTTCTACTACCACTAGAATTAAATAGTCCTAATTGAATTCATTTTCACAATAGGAGAAAATGTTTCAATGAAAACAATATCTTTATTTTTTGCAAACCCCTTTACAACAATTATGTCCTTGTACCACTTTTTGCATCCATCTTCTTCCTTCAACCTGTAAACCCATTTATTCTACAATTCTAGATTTTAACTGCATGCAATTGAATCAAGTCCCAAGTCCGATTTCGTACCAAGCAGTCCATCTCTTCTTTCATGCCTTTCTCCCACTTATTTCTAGTTTCTAGCTACATTTCCTCTTCATAACTTTCTCATTAACAGAATTAGTCAACAATAAATAATACAATGAAGGATAGTATCATTTAGGGGGTCTACTTAAATTGTTATATCTTATAACAACACTTGCGGGAGTATGGGGCTCATGATATTGTTGTTGTTGTGTATTTCTTATTTTTTGGTACCTTTGGAGTTTCATTTTCTTTAACTTCATCAAGCATTGAGTCTTATGTGTTTTCTTTTTCCTGCTTCTTTCCCTGCAATTGCTATTTGTACATGAACTTTTCATTGAATACCACATCTCTACTCCTAATGATTTTTGTGATTTTCATTTTCCCATAAAAATAGCCAAAATCATTAACTATATATATATCCAATAAAGGTACATCTATTAGATTTTACCTCATGCTTTTTTCTATTTTCTTTCTCAATATGGACAAATGCCTCACAACCGAAAGTATTCATAAATGATTAGTTTACCTTCTTACCTATCCATGCCTCAACTATAATTCCACTATCCAAGGATCTTGAATGTCCTCTATTTATTAAGTAAACAAAAATATCTACAACATATTCTCAAAACCTTGAGGGAACCCTTCATGAAATAGCATACTCCTTGCATGCTCCATGATTTTCTTGTTCATCCTTTTTGACACACCATTTTCTTGTGGTGTTCCTGGAAATTTATTCTCTCTTCGAATCACATGGTGTAAAAAGCAACTATCAAACTCCTTTAGTATAGTTTTTTCCTCCATTATATGGTCTATGGCACTCTAATATTTTTCCTATCTCATTCTAAACCAAATATTTCCATTTCTTTAAAGTATAAAAGCCAACACAATTTTATTGAATGCAATAAACCCAAGTTTTCCTAGTTGCATCATTAATAAACGTACATGATCTAGTCCACATACATCTATATGCACAACCTATTATTTTCCATTCTTAGTTTTCTTCCCAACTCCAATAAAAGTTCAACTCTCTTATGTTTTCCATAAACAAATCTCTCACAAAAATCCAAATTGACCTACTTCAAATCTGGCAGGAACTCTCATGAATGGAGAATATGTATCCCCTTCTCACTCATGTACCCAATCCTATGATGCCACAATGTTGTATCCACTCCTCTAGAATCTAATGAGATTGAATATATAACATTACCAATACATAAATACAATGTACCTACCTTCTCTAGTCCTTTCACTATTACCAATGATCCTTTAGTGACCTTCCATATTTTTCTTCTAAATGTAGATATAGATCCTTTAGTTCCCAACTTCCCTGTTGAAAATATATTTATTCTCAAAGAAGGAAGGTGAATTACCTATTTCACCAACCATTAGTTTCCATTATTTAACTTTAATTGTGTCTTACCCTTTCCAACAAATTTACATGGTTCACCATCACCCAAATAAACTTGTCCAAAATCATCTTAAACATAATCTTTGAAAATATTTCCTATGGGGTGTGGCTTGAAATGAAGCCCCTAAATCTAGTACCCAATAATTAGAATTAATATATAATGAAAGAATCAAATAATATTATAACACATCACCTACTACATGTGCTTCCTGATTTTTCTCCTATCCATCTCCTTGCCATTTTTGAGATCTATAATATTTATTCAGATGTCCTTTATTCTCACAATTCATTCACTCTATCTTTCCTAGTCTGAATTGACTTCCTGTACTTCCCATGGTTTCATAGGATCTTTCCTGTCTCCCTTTGTATTCCCTTGTTATCCACAATCAACACACTCCTTGATGTCACACTCATGCTTTTCCGTCGCATTTCCTCACTAAGGATAACACCAACAACATCATCAAATTTTAGAGTGTTTGAACCAGATATAGAGTTACTGTAATGTCGTGGTAATGTCCCAATAAAATATTTTTTGCAAATTAATAATTATTTGGCCTATGTAGTTACTAATGTCTTGGGGACATTTTAAAAATTAAATTTTGAACTCCAAGTACCCAAGGTGACTATGGAATTCAAAATGTACATTTAAAGAAATCAAAATATTTGCAAATATTCCAAATGAAGTGGAAAATGGTTCCACATGCCTCGAAATATGCATAGGCGGAGGAAGGGACAACATGGACTAAGATTCTCTTGTTCCACATCATGAAATCGAGTTGCAAGCAGAAGGTAGTGCACTAGGTAGGTGAATAGGCATTATAACACATGTGAAGACTCCTATGAAAATTTATGACACCTATGACAAGATTCTATGACATTGTAAGAAGTGTAAGAGCTAAATTTAGACAATTGTGACAACTATGACAAGTTATGACACCTATGACAAGATTCTATGACATTGTAAGAGGTGTAAGACCTAAATTTAGTCACAATGGAGTCACTAGAAGGATTTATCACCTAGAGAACTCAAATTTCATGAGGAGAGAAGGGAAAAGTTGCATGGGAAGTTGACTTTTAACTCCTAATCACAATTAATTAACAATTAATGGCAATTCATGAAGGAATTCATACTTTTGGAGGGAAATGGTCAAATGAAGGTATTGAAAGGATGGGATATAAAATTTGGGAATATTTTGGATAATTTTTCACTTATATTGTGTAAATTTTGGAGAGCCTTGAGATTCCATTGCTCAGTGGTTCGGAAGATTGCCTAGCTAGTGTGAACCAGTTTCGGTGGTGAGGTGCAAACCAAGATTCCTCCATAGCTACAGTTGGAGGAGTTATCCAAGCTCTTCAATTGAGATTGAAAGAGTGTTTTTTTAGGTTTTTCTATGTACATATTGATATTGTTACAATATTTAGTTCAATAGTTCAGTTTTAGTGTGTTTCCATTGCTGTTTCTACTATGTTTGGTGGAGATTGCTCACCTATTTTTTGGATTACAGTGTGGTGGATTCTATGACCAAAATATCTCAACATTGTCTTGATGTAGGATTTCTTTTTTGAGGACAAATGTGATATTTTGAATTCCTATGTACAAATCCACAAGTTTCTAGTATTAGACTTGCAATATTAGATCCTTCAAAACGCCATGGTGTTCTTTTTTAGTATTAATGAAGAAACTACTAAATTCCTAGTTATTTTACTCTATGTTTTTGGGGTATCTTGAGCAAGTTTCTCTATGTACGTTGATTTTATTCTATCATGGTAATTTGAGATCAACATCATAATTCAATAAAATATAGTATGCAAATATATGACCCCTAGTTCAACCCTCTTATGTTTTCCTACCATTTCTTGTGAAGAAACAATACTTCTTTAGGGTTTGGCCCTAAGTTTCAATTTTCAATCATGTGCTAGTTTTTATTCAAATTTTCAACAATGTTATTTTTGGTTATGGAATATGATTAAGCATACTTTGTTTCTATTTTAGTGACCATTTATGTGTCTCCAAGCTATTGTTTATATTCTCCCACATTTCCACATGTTCTCACCAATGTTTTGATCACTAGGTTCAAGAGAAAACACTTCCATTTTGATGTGTGTTTTAAAGGGTCTTGAATAAGTTTCATATCTAATATTTTGCATCATATTCGTTAAAATTTGAGTAATTAAACCATAAAAAACCTCATTTATAAATTTAGTGAAGGTTGTACATTGGTTTGGAGGGAAACAAACTCCTAGTGTCCTTGGGACTCAACGTCGAAATTAGGATGATTTTCCCTCCTTCAATATCTATCCATAAAAGCAAGTCAAACGAGTCTTCTGAGTTTTTATGTGGGTCAAATAGGTGTCTTAGGGTGTGATAATACCTCTTGTTCCCATCCAAATAATATTAGAAAAGTTTTGTTTGGTTTTGGAGCTGTTTGGAAACCCCTTGTTCTAGTTTGGAAATTGTTCCTAAATTGCAAAAAATAAAAAATGGAACATTACAGTGGTTTCAAAACATGGTCCTTGTACCTGTGCTTTGGATCATCAATTGAAGAGAATAAATTGCAACCATATTTGTATGATGATGAGGAAGAGTCATTTTATTCCTATGTGAAAGAGGAATGTGAATGGTATGAGAAAGAGGTGCCATCATACAATACTTCATCTTACTTCACACTAAGGGATAATGGAGACTCATGTGAGAAAATATATAAAGAATATGCACCTATGTTCAATTCATAAAATGACCAAATGTAGAGTGAGAAGAATCCAAAATAACCTCTTGAGTATTTCCTAGACTATTGTGCGCTAAATGATGAATGCTTGAAGACCATGTATTTTTTATCATACTACATTGCAGCAATATTATGCTCATTATTGACCCCTTATGAGAGGTCTATTAAAGAAAAGATTGCACAAATGGTGAATAAGTGTACAAGAATGTTGGGACTAGATGTTTTCCGCCCATGTATAATATTGATGAGCATTGAGGCAGGAATGGATGTCCACCCTCAGCCTTTCATAGTTAGGTAGAGGAGTCATGATCCACCTAGTTCTTCATGTGGTAAAAAGAAGAAGATTTCCATGAAAAGGTTATAAAGTCATCCCAATGTGACTCTAAAAGAAGCAAGCACAAAATTCTTACTGATGGGGGTTGTGAAAATCAAAGATCATCTTCTGATGGATGCTTGAACTGTGAAGGAGTACCTACTGATGGGTGCCCACAACTCTATGTTGGTGACATAAATATCAGATTTGAAAATGCTGCTACAAGACAAAGTTCTCATAACAATGAATATGAATACCTTGTAGCAGATAAAGAATAACTAAGATCAACTTTCCTCTCAGCACCGAAGATTCAAGAAGTTGATCAAATCAAGAAGAAAGAAGAAGAGGAGGCTCCTCGGCAAGAACCTATTTCCCTTGCAGGGTCTTTGTAGATAATGAAAAGAAGATTCACGATGCCTTGAAGACTCTCCATGAAACACATGCATTTCTTTCAAAATTGTGTTGGTGTGTGGAGGAGAAATATTCCCCTAAAGACATGGAGAAAATACAGAAGGCAATGTTTGACACCAAAGGTAATTTTTTGAATTTTCTTTCCCATAGAGGTTATTTATAAATTGAGCTTGTTGGTTTGTATCATGGAATAGCATTGAAGGATGAAAACAAGAATGCCAAGCTCTCAAAATATTTGAGGTAGACCCAGGATTCTTTGGAGAGTTTCCAAAAGTCCCTTCAAGAATCCCATATGAAAAATGAGTAGCTTCATAATAAGTTGCAAATATCATTTTCACCTTCCTCTCTTTCAATCAATAATTCAAAGAATGAATACATTCAAGTTTCAAAGGAGGAAACTCATTAGATGGTGGATCATGAGTTATGTTTTGATTTGCAGGTGTTTGATAAGATCGTATGTAAGCAAAATGAATATCAAGCACTTGCACTATTTCAGAGATACTTGGAGTTTCCTCTTGGTGAAAGTTGTATAGCTTTGGAGGAGGCACAAGATGAAACATTTGTTAAACCAATCAAATGAGACAAGGATCCATCCACATGCTTGGTGGATGAGTATTGCAAAAGTTTTGATTTGGTTCATGATCTTTCATCCTATTCATTTTATACCATATCCATAGCACATGAGGATGATAATTAGGGGAAGGGATTATTTCTCTTGGTGCTACATGAGGAGCAGGAGGCTCCCACATTCATCCATAGTGTTGATTTCATGAACAATGGTAGAGATATGATCCATTGGAATTGTGCACATGGGAAATAAATAATATTTCCTTCTAGACCTGATAGTTGTAGTTTTTTTTCATCCATGGCATGGATGGATAGGTACTTATTGGATTTGTGCACCTTGGAGGGTGTACATTTTTCTTACACCAATGAAGTTTCACCAAACACATCCTACAGCTTATGTGAACAGCATGGGAATCTATGGTTGTTGTAGGATGCCTATATTTTTCTTGGGACATGGATACACATTTATGTCATTGCAGCAACAAAGGTGTGAAATCCAATACTTGTGTGTATCAAGCACATAAGAATTTTTATGCTTGGTGGAGAAGGATCACAAGGTTTTGGCTGTACATTGAAAAGTTGCTTAAATTATTGAAGGGGCCCTCACAGTTTCAATTTTGCATTGGAAACATTGATCTTCCAATGTGGTGGTATGATTTTCATATCCTATTTTTCATTTTTTATGGTAATAAATATTTTTTGTTGTTACTGATGATTGGAAGGATGTAGATAATAGCATGGGAGCCAGACATTCTCTTTCCTAAAGAGTTTTGTTGGAGAGCATTCCTATCTGATGGAGTGAAAAACAAACAATGGGATCCTAGCATTGCTCATTTTCAATTCATTTGGATAAGTTGTTTGGTTGTTGGCTTGATAGAGGAAGGAAACTTTTATCTTCTTGACTTCATTTGTGTAAATAATTGTTTTAGTTTTCCTTGTGGGAAAATTTTTCAAAGATGGGTTCAATTTTCAAAAGCTTGGGGTTTATGGAGTGTTTCTATATATTTTTCACACCATGCATTCTACAGGATCATATGGGGGCGTTGGGATCATTTTTGGTCTCAATCGTTTCAATTTGGGAGTTTATATATTATCTTGGAAATCAAATACACCTCTTGAGAGGATGGTTGAAATCAGAATAGAGCAGCAAAGTATGGAATTTCCTCTCATAATTTTCTTGGAATCATGAAATTTTGGTAAAGCAGCACTTGACCATTTCAAGGGGTTGTTCAATGCAAGTATGAAAAGGTTTCAAAAGTTTGGAAGGAGGTAAAATTTCAGTTGTGCAAATTTTATTTGTTGGATTTAATTAATATATTGGTGTTTAGTGGCAATGTATAGGAGATATTAATTGGTAAAAATCCACACCTCCTCAAGGAAGGACCACATGAGAGCCACTCTTCAAAATTGCAACTAAGAAAAATGGTTAATCTAAATTTTAATTTTTTGTTGCAATTTAGTGAAAATAAATATTCCAAGGGAAGTGAAATTATGGTTCAATGGTAGGGACTAAGTTGAAAAGCAAAGAGAAAAAAATGGAGGTTCAGATAAGTTTGATGGAAATTTGAAGCAATGTGTTGAATGGGACATAGTTTGTTTAGTATCCATTTTTTGAAATTGTTTGGGGACAATCAATCTTGAGTGGGGAGGACTGTAATGTCCCAATAAAATATTTTGTGCAAATTAATCATTATTTGGCCTTTGTAGTTACCAATGTCTTGGGGACAATTTGGAAATGAAATGTTTAACTCCAAGGACCAAAGTTGACTATGGATTTCAAAATTTGCATTTAAATAGGTCATTTGCAAATATTCCATATGAAGTGGAAAAGGGTCCCACATTTCTTGAAGTATGCATAGGTGGAGGAAGGGGCCACATGGACTAAGATTCTCTTGTGCCACATCATGAACTCGAGTTGGAGGGAGAAGGTAGCACACTAGGTAGGTGAAGATTCCTTATAACACATGTGAAGACTCCTATGATAAGTTATGACACCTATGACAAGATTCTATGACATTGTAAGAAGTGTAAGAGATCAATTTAGACAATTATGACAACTATGACAATTTATGACATCTATATTTACAAGATTCTATGACAATGTAAGAGCGGTAAGAGATAAATTTATCCACAAGGAAGTTACTATAAGGATTCATCGCCTACATAACTCAAATTTCATGAGGAAAGAAGGGACAAGTGGCAAGGGAAGTTGACTATTAACTCTTAATCACAATTAATTAGCAATTAATGAAAATCAGTGAATGAATTCATACTTCTAGAGGGAAATGGTCAAATGAATGTATTAAAAGGATGGGAGATCGCAATAATGAATATTTTGTATCATTTTTCACTTTCCTTGTGAAAATTTTGGAGATCCCTAAGCTTCCATTTCTCGATGGTTTGAAGGATCACATAGCTAGTATGAACCAGTTCTAGTGATGAGGTGCAAACCAAGATTCCTCCCTAGATGGAGTTTTTGTATCTATCCAACCTCTTCAATTCAGATTCAAAGAGTTTTGTTTGCAGGTTTTTTCATGTACATCTCGATCTTGTTACAATCTTTAGTTCAACAGTTTAGTTTTAGTGTCACGTTGGTAGTGGTATTTCTAGTGTGTTTGGAGGAGATTGTTTACCTAGTTTTTGGATTACAATGTGGTCGATTATATGAACAAAATATCTAAAAATTATATTTATGTATTATTTATTTTTTCAGTCCCAATATCATGGTTTGAATTCCTATGTCCAAATCCACAAGTTTCTAGTGTTAAACTTACAGTATTGGAGCCTTTCTAGCTCCATTTTCTATTGTAAACTATCTTGCTGCCCACATTTCAAGTTCTCTGATTTTGTAATTATTTGAACATGTTATTAGCATAAAAAACACCATATTTTTCATATGTATAAACTCTAGTTTGAAACCCCATGGTCTGCTTTTCAGTATTAATGAAGCAATTGTTAATTCCTAGTTATTTTGCTTTATGTTTTTGGGGTATCTTGAGCAAGTTTCTCTATGTATGTTGATTTTATACTATCATGGTCATTTGATCTCTACATCAGAAGTTAATAAACAATATTATGCATATATATGACCCCTTATTCGACCCTATTATGTTTTCCTACCATTTCTTATGAAGAAACAACCCTTTTTTAGGGTTTGGCGCCCCTAAGTTTCAATTTTCAATCATGTGGTAGTTTTCATTCAAAGTTGCAGCAGTCTTTTTTGTGGTTATAGAATATGCTTCAGCAGAATTTTATGCTATGTGAATGGTCATTTGTGAGTCTACAATTTAGTTTTTATATTCTCCCACATTTCCACATGTTCTCACCACTGTTTTGATTACTATTTTCAAGAGAAAAAACGTGTGTTTATTTGGTTGATTGCCTCTACAAATATAGTCATTTTTGTTCCCTCATCCATCCATATACCGCCTCCTCAATTGCACAAATTTTCATGGACCATATATTTCTTCTTCATGGAATCCCTTCTTCCATTATCTCAGATCACAATGCAACTTTCATAATTCATTTTTGGACAGAGCTATTTCACCACACTGGCACCAAACTGAAAATGAGTTCACAGTATCACCCACAAACAAATGGTCAAACTGAATTTGTCAACAATATTTTGGAAAATTATATTTGTTGCTTCACCTATGAACAACAACACCAATGGGAAAATTGGCCCCATCTCGTCGAATGGTGGTACAATACCTCCTACCACACTGCATCTAAAATGACTCCATATGAAGTAGTCTATGGTCAAGCACCACTAGTGCTCCTTCCATACACATCCAGTAGTTCACAATTTCTAGTGGTTGACATGGTTCTCCAAAACCGAGATTAGATTCTTCACATTTTGTAGGACAATCTTCAAATTGAAAGAAACTGAATAAAACAACAAGTTGATCAGCACCATTCTGAGTGCACTTTTCAAGTCGATGATATGGTTTTTCTTCGTCTACATCTTTACAAGCAATCCTCCCTACAACTCAAAGGACGACATAAGTCAGCTCCAAAGTTCTATGGTCCATATAAGGTTCTTTAGAATATTGGGTATGTTTCTTATAAATTGGAACTTCCTCCTTATTCTCATTTCCACCTAGTATTGCATGTCTCTTGTCTTAAGAAAGTTATTGGCACCAACATAAGAGGACAAATTGTTTTACCATAACTGGATAATGAAGGATCCACATATTTTTAAATTTAACCTCCATGATATAGAGTTATCTGTGTTCCTAGATCACAATTGCACCATAATAATTTGGGCCTCAATTGTTCCCCCATCCATCCTCTAGATACACATCTTCAAAACCCATTAAACTAAAATTTATTTTAATTAATACAATCAGAAGTAAATATCATTCATTTGTACACATTGTATCAATCCACTATTTATTTTTGTTTAATTAATTAATTAGTGGATTGATCATTTGTAATGGTATTCAGTTGTAATTAGTTTCACCAAAAAATGGGCTTATGAATATGAATACCATGGGGTTATGAGGTTAAGCCCATAGTGAAAATTGTGAATAGCAACGTCTCAATCCATTATTTATTTATGATTGTATTAATTAATTAGTGGATTGATTGTAGTAATTATTACAATCAATCCACTATTTTGCTTTCCCAAAAATTGGATTTTGACTGTATTTTGCATGCTATTTCCATAATAAAGCATTCACCATTTCCATTAAATATGTTCATTTCATTCATACAATGGAAGTAATTAATACAATGAGAAATAAATACCAATCATTTGTACAAATATGGAACTTGTCTGAAAATATATCCAACTAGATACAAACCAAGGAAATTCCTCCTTATCGTGGGCTCTGTCAAGCCATATATTTATTTGACAAAGCCACCTCTAATCTAGGGCTACCAAACCCCAAGGCACTATCGATTTTCCTACTACAAATACCGAATTCTTTGTTTTTGGTATGGCTCTAATAAATGATTCTGGTGATGATGATACGATCATTGGTGGTTCAATTTTGATAGACCATGACGGTTGAAGCATGGGAGAATGATGGTAGTATGGGTGATGGTGGATCTGATATAGGTAGTTAAGGTCTGAAAAAAATGATTATATCAATCATGAAGGAATGATGGGATAGCTCTCACAATTTATATGCATGGTTGATATTAGCAAAGTGGAACTAAGGTTGATAAGAACTAGTGACTTGGCATACATGGGGTTGGAAACTTTTCCCCTCTTTTCTAAGGAGGGTTAGACAAGTGGCACACTTGGGGTTGGACACATTTTCCCCTATAATCATAGGCTTAGGATACTTATTGTACCCCTTGTGTAATAATAACCCCCATATCTTCTTCATCCTTCTTGGTATTCAATAGCCACGTGTTTGCATATTAAATATACAATGTACATAATTACATTAGTTTGGTCATAGTGGACCATTCATGTTTGGATTCTAGCCATTTCCATCGTAAGTAGATAATTACATTCTTAGGTCAAAAAAAGGGTGTTACAATTGTTATGTCAGATGGGTGGATAGATGGGAAGGGAAAATCCATTCTAAATTTCTTTGTTAATTTTCCTTGTGGGGTGATGTTTATGAAATTTGTTGATGAATCTACGTATGTTAAAGATACACAATTATTATGTGATTTGTTGGATAAATTTATATAAGAGATATGTCGGTTGTATGTTGTCCAAGTCATTATGAACATTGTTGCTAATAATGTTGTTGGTAATAAGTTGCTTATGAAAAGGTATGCATGCTTGTATTGGGTTCCTTGTGCAACCCATTGCATTGATTTGATGATGGAGGACATGGACAAACTTCCTTAGATCAAGGAATTCATCAATTCATAACAGAGTGTTATTGTGTGTGTGTGTTATTCACACATGAGACAATACATGAGAAACTAGGATTGGTGCATCCCATAATCACATGATTCACCACTAGCTTCATTTATCTTCAGTAGCTCCACAACAATTATGATGGAGTTGCAAGGGATGTTTCTTTTCGATGAGTGGGATTCTTGTGTATATAGCACCAAATATGATGGGAAATCCATTTCTCAACTAGTGCAATTTGTTTCAAGTTTTTTGGCGGGAGTACAGGAGGTATGTGCCATCAGTAAACCCTTGGTAAATTTTATTTGTTTGGTTTATGGTGGCAATCCCATAATAGGATACTTGTATAAGGCTTGTTGGTCTCCTATTTTGACTGTCCAGTACAATATTTTCTAGCCTAAGTCTTATGAAACCAAATAATAATCAGTTTTATTAGTGTTGTTTGTACATGATTATGTCTTTTTGGGAGATCAACACTGCTAGGATTTGGTAAGTGATTTTTAATTACTTATTCATTACTTTGCCTTGTTTTATGCATATAATTGGGCCTTTAAGTTTCATTTAATGATAGGTCAAGTAATAAGTCTTTGTTCTTTTCTATGTAGGGATATTTTGCTACCCGACTCAATGCTTGTCTCGGTGCTCCAAGGAAGATTTATGCTAGATGAACCAGTGATTTGGGGGATTCGATCCACAATGGAGATGTTTCTCTTGGATTCACATCACCTTCAACACCAAACCTTTGTACTTCAGTATTGTTTGTTTTGCAGTAAGTAGAGTAATGTTTTTATCCTTTGACACTGTTTTTATGGAATGCTAATGGTTTTTTTTTCATTGGTGAGTTGAAGTGGAACTTATATTTGCAGAATATTAATTGACATCATTTTTGCATTCAATCTAGCCTGTAAGAATTGATTCAGGAGTGGCTTTGGTTTAAACTGTTTTTGGTTTTCAGCGTGGATTGCTTATTGATGGTTATGATCATTGTTCAAAGACTCTGTTTAGGGATATGGCATTTATAAAACTGTGTGATGAATTTGATTTTGTTGTAGAATCTATTTGATGAAGGATTAAAAATAGATGGATTTCACATTTCCTTTACTGCCAGCGTTATAGTGATTAATGAATGGCTACAAGATTGGTTTAGAATCTTTTTTTTTATCAAGTTTGCAAGACTGTAGGGTATTTTTATTGTGTTGTGTGGATTTGAACAGCATTTGCAGCATTTTGTGAAGTTAGCATAAGATTTAAAGACTTTAGTCTACAGAGTATTTAGGGTTTTTCCCAAACAACATTTTGCATGCCTAGATAAGATATCAGATCGTCAGAGTTAACTCAGCATATTTATTTACTAAGTTCTTTTATTGACAGGCTGGTTGTTCTGAAGGATAAACCAGAATTGCTGTAGCTTAAGATTTTATTTGCTTTCTTAGTAGGCTATAGCTTAAGATTGCTGAATAGATCATTGATTGTTTTGAAAGATTGTTGTAGTTTAGTATTACTTTGGAAGGTTGATGTAGGTTACTGTAGGCTATATTGAGTTTGACAGTAAGATAGTGGTCAGCAAATTGATACCCTTTTCTTTATGATAGACCTAGAAACCCTTAGCATTGATCATTCAATACAGTAATAGATTCGTCAATTTCATTTTGTTTGCAAGTAGATTAGAATTTCTTTAAATATGAGCATTGAGACTACTTTACTTGCACATATGGTCTAGCAGCTCGAAGTTTACACACCCTGGTTGACAATTAATTGAAGGTAAATTAACTAGTGATAATTTTACCCAACATTTTGGCGCCGTTGCCGGGGAGTTGCTCCAAGGTAAGCTCGCATTTTGCTCATTTCTTTACGAATTTGTTGGCTGTGAAGTTCAGGTAGATAGGTTTCCTTTACATTACACAACAAGGTGGAGGGGAAACGATAAGACGCAAAGATGAATTCACTACGTGATTCCCATGGTGTAACAGCCTGACGCATCCACTTTAGTGGGTTGCCGCAAATCCCTGTTGTTTCTTTCTCGTAAGTGTGTTTGCTTTTTCACATGTTTGATTTATTTTCCTGCAAAAGTGTGTTTACCTTTCCTGGAAGGCGTGTTTACTTTCTTGCAATTTAATTTCATGCAAGTGTGTTTTTCTTTTTGCAAGTTTGGGTGTGTTTAATTTCTGCAATTTAATTTTAAGAGTGTTTTATTTTATGCAAGAGCGGCGTGTGTTTGATTGGCGTAAATATGTTTCTAGTGGTAGATAGTCTTGATTAGAATAATTTAAAACACATATAAACCAAATAAAAATAAAAACTTGGGTGCTGTAAGAACCCTAGATACTGATCCTTGTGCGAGACATGAACAAAACAACCTACAGAAATGGATGCAGAAGTAACCATCAATTTGGGAAAACTTTCTCAAATCCTAGCTACAGTTGGGAATTCTTCTTATCAGGTAGAACACATATTGACAGCAGTTAAGAGTTTATCTACATCTCCTGACATAACAAATGAACCAAAGTCCCAAGAACCACAAAAAGACATTATGTGCCAAATTGCAGAGGAAATTGACAACTTGGGTGTTACATCCGATGGAAAGCAGCTGAAAATTGAGGAGGTATCAGCAAATCCTCTATGTACTTCCAAAATCAATCAATCAGAAAAAGGGGATCTACATGATATGAGGAAGGAAGGTGAGTACCAGGACTACTTCAAAATTTGGTTCCAAGAGGCAACCAGACTACAACACCATTTCCTCCTTCAACACCTTTTGTTGCAGAAGCAAGTAAGTCAGTTGGTTCTCCACATCCAGGAAATCATTGCAACAACCTTTTCATATGTGGATAAAGGTATATTTTTAATTTTACTTCGCACTTGGTTGCATTGGAAGAATTCCTATACTTGAATAGAAATGTTTTCTTTCTTCTTCGGTAGAATAGGAAAATATGTATATAAATAAAAAAAGTTGCATGTTTAGTTTAGAAATTAATGCAACTTCGTTGTTTTTGTTTCTTTTCAATAACAAGAATTTATACCTTCTCTCCAATCCATACTTTCAGAAAATTTATTATGACAACAGCTCATAGCAAGGAAAAATGGCAGAGGGTAATATGAAATTGTGACTGTTGTTTTTAATAATGGTTCTGTAAACATAAGACCAATTGGTGATGGACAGGTTACATTTGTGGTAATGGACATCGGTTAAAGGTATATCACAAACCTCTTTCTAAGCAAGAGTTCCTTCATAACATGAGTCAGCAATTGGAACTAGAGTTGGTAGGGGAAGAAATGATTTCTTCATCTCCTACTCTCTCCCAGTAACATTCAATGAAATTGTTTTTTTGTATATATGCACATGAGTGTTTTTTTTTTTAACAATAGGTTTCTTTTTGAAGGATGCAGATATTTTCTGCAATGAGGCTCAGGATTTTTTGAAGGCATAAGGGAAGTCTTTCTGTTACTACCCCTATTTCAGCATTTTATTATTTTTACAAAGCATTTTTAAGGACTGTTAATCTGGATTAAATTTCTGAGTTTCACTGGCTAATTGGAATGCCTGTATCAAGTAAATAAATGTGTGCTGTTAGGTTTTTCAAACTTGTCCTCTTTATTCATACAAGTGCTTATCCACCTGGCATTGCCCCCATGAGTGATTTAAGCTTCAAAAGGGCTTTTATTTATAAACTTATGGGTTACTAGTGTCATTTTGACTTGGTTTCACACTAGATGGAACGAGGAAATTGTTTTTTTTAAATGGTAACAGCTATGGGTATGGAATTATTAGTCAGTCAGGCATCATTTTGGAAAAAGGTCTCCAGGACTGGGAAATCTGTTGGTTATTATCTCTTGGCTTCCATAATATCAAATACACATATATCTATACATTTATTGTCCAACCATATCATGACTTTTATCTTATACAGTTGCAAAGGTTAGTTGTTCATTTGGACAAATCTTTATAGGCATATATAAATAACACTCTTCCAATTTTGATACCATCCGACTCCTAGATGGTTTTCAGAGCTGCTCCCCCACTCATCTATGCATGAGCAAATCATAAATTTTATCTTTAAGATGAACTTGGGACAAGGGCCTCTGATAGAAAACGAGTGTAAGAGGTTAACCCGTCGGGATACTAAACAGGTCCGCTGGTAGCGGGTATCGACCTGTGGTATAAATAGGCAAACCCATCAGGGTACTAAATAGGCCTGTTGGCAATGGGGCATTTTCCTGGGGAAGAAGCTTCTTAGGTGTTACAGTAACCCCACCGGAGTATTGAATGGGCTCGCTGGAAGTGGGTTCTGACTCTAATATCTCCTTTAAAAGCCTCATCCATACTTGTCTCTATGAACAATGTACCTATGTAAAGGTAAAAGAGAGGTCATATGTGTGGTTAAATAGAATTTAAAAAGACTGTTTGTAACAGCCAGTTGACAATCACTTTCAGATGCTTTGAATTCTGGTTACTTGATCCTTCTGAAAAAGAGCTTATGCCTGATATTTTATAAGTTCTGTACATAGCTGTGAATTTCAGTATTGGTTTTTCTTTGCAGTACTCAAACTGTCCTGTGTGAAGCTGAGTCAAAGTGGACCAGTATCCCATTAGCTTCTGTTAGTATTCCTCTTGTCTTGTGGCACATGTCCTGGTGAAAAAAAAAAATCTGTATGAATGATGAGAATGAAGTCTGTATTTATAATTGAAGTGTGGGATATAGGAGTAAGGTTGATTCTTTGTAAATTATAGTTACTTTGTTTTTTTTGTATTGTTAATAAAAATTGATTTCATAACATAGCTCAGTTTTTTGTGTGAACAGGTGAATAAGCACCACTAAAATGAGGAGCCTACTGGATAAAATAAAAATTTCAGGCAGTTTTAATTGAAGAAGCAATCACTGAATAATGGTAACTGTGCAAGGAGTTTGCTGTTAAAACAAAATTTCCAGGCTGTTATTCAATTTTTCAGGCAGTTATTTGATTTTTTTAGGAAGTTTTAATCGTTTCTTTTAACTCACAACAGTTGGAAAGACAGTTATTTGCCCTTGCTGATAATATTACTGCTATGCTGGTAATTATTTTTCACTCCTGTCTGCTTGAAAGTACCTCTGTATTTTAAACTTGCTGAAGTGTCGGATGGGGTGTCGGAATAAAAATTGGAAAATTGGCATGTTACATGGTAAAGGTAATGAACGTTGATAAAGATAATGAACGTTGCATGATTGGGTAAGTCCTAATTGTTATATATTCAGGATTATTATTATTACCAATTGCTTTTGCCTTTAATACAAGGATCGACAAGCTATGGATTGCCATATAACCTTTGCATTTATTTAGTTGAGATTCCACCATTTCTTCATAAATTATTTTATGGAATTTGGTAATATTTTATTTCCTTATTGTTACTTTGATATTTTTAATAAAACTCATGCCATTGATATATTTCAATTTGGGTTCGTAACTCACCATGAGGTGAAGGTGAATTAAACGTGTGATAATATGGGCATAATTCATTGCAACATGGGCAGCATGTGCCACAGCATGTGCCAGCAAGAGAAATATTGATGCATTTCTCCATTGTCTTTGAATTGATTGTCTGATCTCTATTAGTTTGTTGTCATTCCTTTTCCTGTTTTCCACGATGCTTATTCTAGCTAAGTTAAAGAAAAAGGATTGGGTATGGGAGCAATTTGTATATGAGCTGTCCAATTCTCATCTTAAATCATCCCTGGGGAATGAACCATGTGAGCCTTGTATTCTTGATTTAGTGGATAAAGCCTCCTTTCTAAATATTTCTGAACATCAAGTCAGTCATCCCCAGGAACTAGCTATTAACAGTTGTAAGAAACTTGCTCCATTACATACTAAGAAGTCTCCAATCTCTAAAGGGCATTGTGTTAGCTCTCGGTTTGGGGAGATAAGGGTCATGAAAACTTGTTTGTTTTACCCAATAGAAGATTTACTCGCAGCATGGCTGCTAAAGAAGGAAAAAGAGAATCCAAGGGTAAAGAGCCTGTCCATGTTGAATTGTCATCATCCAATGCTTCCTCTGCCCATGATAACCCTGATTCTCTTGGTTCTCCTCATCATTCTACAATGTCAAGTCCTATCAGTGAACCTTTGTTGCCAGCATCCCCTTCAAAATCAAGTCTAAAATCTGCCAAGGCATCACTTTCCAAATTAGGTTCAAGTCCTATTTAATACCTCGGCCTCATTTTCTGGAGTTGGGTCCAAGGATTGATCATGTACTTTGAGTTTCAAATTTTGTCTGTCTGAAACTTACTTGCATAGGGACATGCAAGATATTCCATCTGGGGGAGATGTTGGTCTCCTATTTTGACTGTCCAGTACAATATTTTCTAGCCTAAGTCTTATGAAACCAAATACTAATCCATTTTATTAGTGTTGTTTGTACATGATTATGTCTTTTTGGGAGATCAACATTGCTAGGCTTTGGTAAGTGATTTTTAATTACTTATTCATTACTTTGCCTTGTTTTATGCATATAATTGGGCCTTTAAGTTTCATTTAATGATAGGTCAAGTAATAAGTCTTTGTTCTTTTCTATGCTGGGATCTTTTGCTACCCGACTCAACGCTTGTCTCGGCGCTCCAAGGAAGATTTATGCTAGCTGAACCAGTGATTTGGGGGATTCGATCCACAATGGAGATGTTTCTCTTCGATTCACATCACCTTCAACACCAAACCTTTGTACTTCAGTATTGTTTGTTTTGCAGTAAGTAGAGTAATGTTTTTATCCTTTGACACTGATTTTATGGAATGCTAATGGTTTTTTGTTCATTGGTGAGTTGAAGTGGAACTTATATTCAAAGCAGAATATTAATTGACATCATTTTTGCATTCAATCTAGCCTATAAGAATCGATTCAGGAGTGGCTTTGGTTTAAACTGTTTTTGGTTTTCAGCATGGATTGCTTATTGATGGTTATGATCATTGTTCAAAGACTCTATTTAGGGATACAACATTTATAAAACTATGTGATGAATTTGATTTTGTTGTAGAATCTATTTGATGAAGGATTAAAAATAGATGGATTTCACATTTCCTTTACTGCCAGCGTTATAGTGATTAATGAATGGCTACAAGATTGGTTTAGAATCTTTTTGTTTATCAAGTTTGCAAGACTGTAGGGTATTTTTATTTTGTTGTGTGGATTTGAACAGCATTTTCAGTATTTTGTGAAGTTAGCATAAGATTTAAAGACTTTAGTCTACAGAGTATTTAGGGTTTTTCCCAAACAACATTTTGCATGCCTAGATAGGATATCAGGCCGTCAGAGTTAACTCAGCATATTTATTTACTAAGTTCTTTTATTGACAGGCTGGTTGTTCTGAAGGATAAATCAGAATTGCTGTAGCTTAAGATTTTATTTTCTTTTTTAGCAGGCTGTAGCTTAAGATTGCTGAATAGATCATTGATTGTTTTGAAAGATTGTTGTAGTTTAGTATTACTTTGGAAGGTTGCTGTAGGTTACTGTAGGCTATATTGAGTTTGACAGTAAGATAGTGGTCAGCAAATTGACACCCTTTTCTTTATGATAGACCTAGAAACCCTTAACATTGATCATTCAATACAGTAATAGCTTCATCAATTTCATTTTGTTTGCAAGTAGATTAGAATTTCTTTAAATATGAGCATTGAGACTACTTTACCTGCACATATGGTGTAGCAGCTCGAATTTTACACACCCTGGTTGACAATTAAGTGAAGGTAAATTAACTAGTGATAATTTTATGCAACAAGGCCATGGATAGGTCCAAGGAAACTATCCATCAATTCTATGAGGACAAGGGGAAGGAGGAGTTCACCAAACAAGTTGAGTTATGGGGTGTGATTGATGAATGATAGAATAATACTCTCTGTTGTCCCATTAATGTAGTAGGGATCTACCTCAACACTATCTCTCTTATGCATGTGGATTTCAGTTTGATTTTGAGGTCATGGACGGATTTCTCTAGTGTGTTCAAAGGATGGTGTCAACTCTTGAGATATTTCCAAACAAATGGACATCTATAGGATAGAATCACTTTTGGTTATGACATTGGTATCCAAAATAAAACCATGAGGATATCAGGTAAGATTCAAAGTTCAACTTTCAAGTACAATTTGTTTAAAAATTTCAAATTTCAATGTCTTTAGCATTTACTCTTTCGTTTCTATCTATTTGTTACTGTAGATATTTAATTCATTGTCTTTCCTTTATTTTTTCAATATAAATGTGTAGTGGACACATGATAGTGTGAGAGTCCCAAAGATACAAAAAATTACCATTAGTGTGCTAAGTCAAACTTGCAATTGTTTGGGGTGTGAGAACAACCAGAGTGTGTTTGAAATGATACACTCCATGAAGCACAACAAGTTATAAGTGTTCAAGAATAAAAAAATATATTTAACTTGTTTATAATTTTATTAATTTTAAATTTTAATTTATTACAATTTTGAATTTATCATCACCCCCTAACTATGGGCCTCATACAAGTTAGATACCGAGCTCCTTATTGGCATGCTTTATGTCTACTACAATATAAGGCTACAAGTGAAGTAGATTGACAAAGAACCCAACACATATGTTCTTTCTTTTGATAAGAATGACACTACTAGTAAATGGATGGTGGAGACTGAAGAGCTTGTGATGGAGGAGGCACCTGAATGGAGGGAGAGGAAGATGTTGATGTAGATGTGTTAGAGGAGGAGGAAGATGTTCCACTTCCAAAGGATGAGGAGATTGGGGAGGAGGTTGATATTCTAGTTCAACCAATGCCACCAGCTCCATAGAGGCATGCAACTAGGATTGGGAGGAGATAGATCACATTGGATTCCACCTCATCCCCATTACCTTCAACCCAAAACAAAGTAGTTGGAGCTTCTAGTTCCATTCAAAGCTCATCCAAAGCACTGCCATGACCACCTAATACTTATAAAGGAATATTAATTCCCTTTGTTTTTAAACGGGGTAGAGGGAATAAATGATTCATATTATTTATCATTGTACTATGTAGTATCTAGATGCCTCATTTCATGAAATACATTTACATTGATCATTTGATGTGATTTTCTATCATTCTATCACGAACAAATTTCATAATTTCCAATTAATTGTCTACATGTGATCATGATGCACCATTTGACATCTTATGCATATTATATATTAGTTGTATTTTCATATTTATATAACAATATGTTTATTTTATGTTGATTTTGCTTTAGATGTTAAAAAAAATTGAAAAAAAGTTTTTTTTTTAGTTTCACGCTATTTTCCTTAATATTAATGATAAGTCACATTTTGGAACCTCGTGGATATATTTGTTGACATGATGTATGTAACTATGGTTTTAAGAGACATATGCAAGAGCTCATAATGTTTCATACCACTCTCACCATGAAGAGGTTAGGTTGTCATACACTCTTTTGTGGCATGCTAGATATGGCCTACCTTTGTGGTCATTTGTTGGACATTAATAAAATTATTTTATCTTATCTTATTCGTTGAAGAAGATTAGTGTCTCTGGTTCTCCAACCATTCCAAATAAGTTGACATAGTATGATTCTTATTCTTGGAAAACATAGTAAGCAGTCTTTCCAAGATTCGCATTCCAAAGCATGTAAAAATTAGAGTTGATACATTGACTTGTGTAGCCCCATGCATGTCGCTTTTGCAAATGGTAATAAATATCTCATGACTTTTAATGTTTATTACACCATGATTTGTTGGGTTTATTTATTGAAGCACAAACCTAAGGCATCTGAAATGTTTAAAAACTTCCATTTGTGGATTGAAAATGAAGCACAATCTCATATTGCTGCTCTTCATAGTGATAATGGCAAAGAATACACTTCTAATGAAGTTGAAAACTATCTTCATCAACATGGTAGTATGCATCAAACCACTATTCCATATAATCCTCAATAGAATGGTGTAGCAAAAATAATGAATAGGACTCTTGAATATGGTATGCTCCATGTTGTTTTTCAAGAATGTGAAATTCATGGTTTGGGGTGATGTAGTACTATGTGCAGTCTATTTGAGAAACAGAATTCCATCTCACGCTCTTTCTAACAAGACTCCATATGAAATCTGGTATGGATGCATTCCTTTAGTGAGGCATCTTACAGTCTTTGGTTCCACCCGATATGCCTTGATTTCAACAGAACAAAGAAAAAATCTCGATGCAAGGACTTGAAAGTGCATCTTCTTGGGGCACTCAAACACCACCAAGGAATATTAGATTTATGATTAGGTAAACGAAAAGTTTATATTTTCTAGAGATGTATTTTTTCTTAAAATGAATAAAAATGACAAGACTATTGATAAGAAACTTGATTGTCTAGATAAAGTTACCAATGTATAGACATTTCAGGAATTTGACAATGAGATTCCACATCTTGAAAGGGGATCTCTGTCTTGGATGAATCTTCGGAATCTACTTTTTCACCAACATCTCCCCCTCATGAAGAAGTTACTACCACTTCACCAGAACAGTAGGTCACAATTTGATTATTTGATTGAGACGACTAGACTCATTCGATTTTAAAGAGAACGAAAGAAACACTAGCTGCATGTAAGAACTCGAGTTTTGGCATAGTTGGATGGATACTATAGAATCTAGGTGGTGAGGCACATTACCATGCAGGATATAGCATGAGGTAAAATCATGTTGTGTGTCAGCAGTGACATGCATGTGTCATTACGCATGCCTACAAAATCACGTGCAGGCTAACGGTAAGGAGTAGAACTAGAAGCCTATTAAGAGGCACATTTTGTAATCTTTTAGGGTTCGGTTGTTGTTCAAGGATAGTTTGGTTGTACTTTAGTTGTTGTTTAGAGTTTATTGTCACAGGGTTTTGGTGTGGCTTTTGGCCTATATAATCTAGTGAGCTAAATGAAAAATCCATGATATGTGCAGTCATGTCTACCTTATGTATGGAGTTTTTCCAAGGAAAAATGCAAAGTTGGTTTTGTTATATACTGTGCAATGTGTTCTATTTACATTTATGTCTGCAATGATTGTATTAGTTGTTGTAAATAATGAATCCTAAATGGTTCATTAAGAGGAATGCATGAATGAGTTAAGGAAGGTATAAGGTGATGAATAACACCACCTCATCCTCCTCTGTACAACCCCTGTAATGGTCTTTTGCAATTCTTGTGCACGTCTTGGGTGAGACCTTATCCTACTTGTAAGGTATTGAAAATGTTGGCACCTATAGGGTGTTTTGTTGGTGATTCCTATTGAACCCTGGTTCAAATCAAGCCATACCCAACAAATTGGTTCCATTGTCGGGACATGCACTGGGACTATAGAGGAAAACTGAAGAGATGAGGTAGAGATTGACCAAGATTGAGATCAAGGAATAGCTGGAGAGCAAGGAGGATGAGTTCACACAAAGGGAGACCCAATGCTTTCTAATTGATCTATAATACTGGAAAGAAAGATACATCTTTTTATACATCCATGAAATTTTATGTTGTGGGTTTCCTATTTATTTTATGAATGGGCCAAAAAGGTAATCTAAAATTAATAGTACCTAGAGAAAACCTATACCAGTAGTTTGGACTGAGAAGAAAGTAGGGGATTCAAAAAAATTAGATAACAAAAGGTCTAGAGTGATTGAATTTTGGTTCTTGTGGGTAAAATAAGGGCATATCATGGAATTCATTGTAGAGTGTAGTGAGTATTATAGTCACATGGAAGTAAGGTTCGAGGATGTCCTTAGAAAGAGATTTGTGGGAGAGATAATGTTTTTCGTAAAGTTTGTACCGACTACTAAGCACAAAGTTTAAGCACCTATGAGTTAGGATTTGGAATTTAGATTGGTTGTGTAATGGATCAAGAGATTATTACAAAATAAGATAACATAAAGCAGTTAATAACATCATATTCTGATAATAACTTAGGATAAGTAGACTGAAGGAAAATATAAGATCAACGATGACTTAGGTCCAAAACCAATTAATAATATACAAAACAAACAACTCGATGATATGTTAGGATAAAGAAAAATGTTCAAGAAAATAAATTACAAAGTCCAGTCTTCTAGCTTTCTAGACTTTGACTCTTGACTCTTTTCAATTTCTTCAGCCTCTAGGCTGGAATCAACCCCTTTACATTGAAAATTGATAGAACTTATAGAAATACAGCATAAAAGAAGTTACTAACAATCTGGAGAAAATATCTAAAAATAAAATAATTTGGGAATAAGTTGCAAGAGATATTTGTCCGAATAAAAATAATTTGGAAAACATAGTAAGCAGTTTTTCCAAGATTCGCATTCTAGAGCATGTAAAAATTAAAGTTAATACACTGACTTGTGTAGCCCCATGCATGTCGCTTCTGCAAATGGTAATAAATATCTTATGAATTTTACTATTTATTACACCATGATTTGTCGGGTTTATTTATTGAAGCACAAACCTCGGGCATCTTAAACGCTTAAGAATTTTCATTTGTGGATTCAAAATGAAGCACAATCTCATATTGTTGCTCTTCATAGTGATAATGGCAAATAATACACTTCTAATGATATTGAAAAACTATCTTCATCAACATGGTATTATGCATCAACCCGCTATTGCATATAATCCTCAATAGAATGGTGTAACAAAAATAATGAATAGGACACTTGAATATGGTATGTTCCATGTTTTTCAAGAATGTGAAATTCATGTTTTGGGGTGATGTAGTATACTATGTGCAGTCTATTTGAGAAACAAAATTCCATCTCATGCTCTTTCTAACAAGACTCCATATGAAATCTGGTATGGCTGCATTCCTTTAGTGAGGCATCTTACAGTCTCTGGTCCCACCCGATATGCCTTGATTTCAATGGAACAAATAAAAAATCTCGGTGAAGGACTTGAAAGTGCATCTTCTTGGGGTACTCAAACACCACAAAGGAATATTATATTTATGATGAGGTAAACAAAAAGTTTATATTTTCTAGAGATGTATTTTTTCTTAAGATGAATAAAAATGACAAGACTATTGACAGGAAACTTGATTGTCTAGATAAAATTACCAATGTAAATACATTTTATGAATTTGACAAAGAGATTCCACATCTTGAAAGGGGATCCCTGTCTTGGATGAATCTTTGGTATCTCCTTTTGCACCAACATCTCCCCCTCATGAAGAAGTTTCTGCCACTTCATCAGAACAGTAGGTCACAATTGGATTATTTGATTAAGAGGCCTAGACTCATCAAATTTTGTAGAGAACGAAAGCAACACTAGCTGCATGTTGGCACTCAAGTTTTGGCATAGTTGGATGGACACTGTAGAATCTAGGTGGTGAGGCACATTACCACACAGGATATAGCATGAGGTAAAATCGTGTTGTGTGTCAGCAGTGACATGCATGTGGCGTTTCACATGCCTACAAAATTGCATGCAGGATAACGGTAAGGAGTAGAACCAAAAGCCTATTAAGAGGCTCATTTTGTAATGTTTTGGGGTTTGGTTGTTGTTCAATGATAGTTTGGTTGTACTTTAGTTGTTTTTTAGAGTTTATTGTCACTAGGGTTTTGGTGTGGCTTGTGACCTATCTAAGCTAGTGAGCTAAATGAAAAATCCATGATATGTGCAGTCATGTCTACCTTCTGTATGGAATTTTTCCAAGGAAAAATACAATGTTGGTTTTGTTATATATTGCGCAATGTGTTCTATTTACATGTATGTCTACAATGATTGTCTTAGTTGTTGTAAATAATGAGTCATAAATGGTTCATTATGAGGAATACATGAATGAGCTAAGGAAGGTATAAGCTAATGAAGAACACCCTCTGTGCAACCCATGTAATGGTCTTTGCAATTCTTGTGCGCGTCTTGGGTGAGACCTTATCATGCTTGCAAGGTATTGAAAATGTTGGCACCTATAGGGTGTTTTGTTGGCGATGCCAATTGAACCCTGGGTCAAACCAATCCATACCCAACAATTTGGTTCCATTGTCGGGACCTGCACTGGGACTAAAGAGGAAAACTAAAGAGATGAGGTGGACACTGACAAAGACTGAGAACAAGGAATAGTTGGAGAGAAAGGAGGACTAGTTTGCACAAAGGGAGACCTGATGCTTGCTAATTGATCTACAACATTGGAAAGAAAGGTACATCTATATAGACATCCATGAAATTGTATGTTGTGAGTTTCCTATTTTATTGTATGATGGGCCAAAAGGTAATCTAAAATTAATAGTATCTAGAGAGAACCTATACTAGTATTTTGGACTGAGGAGAAAGTAGAGGAGTCCAAAAACTTAGATAACAAAAGGTCTAGAGTGCTTGAATTTTGGTTCTTGTGGGTAAAGTAAGGGCATATCATGGAATTCATTGTAGAGTGTAGTGAGTATTATAGTCACATGGAAGTAAGGTTCAAGGAGGGCCCTAGAAAGAGATTTGTGGGAGAGATATTGTTTGTCCTAAAGTTTGTACAGAATGCTAAGCACAAAGTTTAGGCACCTCTAAGTTAGGATTTGGAATTTAAGATTGGTTGTGTAATAGATCAAGAGATGATCACAAAATAAGAAAGCATAAAAAAGCTGATAACATCATATTCTGATAATAAATTTGGATAAGTAGACTGAAGGCAAAGATAATATCAACGATGACTCAGGTCCAAAACCAAATAATAACATACAAAACAAACAACTCGATGATATGTTGGGATAAAGAACAATGTTCTAGAAAGCATCCCAAACAATGGTTGTTGCACATTTAATCCACAATAATGAGTAGTTATATGGAAAACATAAAATATGAAAGAATTCATTAACAGTAACAATTTTGACAAAACCAGAGAATGTTCAAGCTCAATGAATCGTGAATGACAAAAATGAATCGTGAATGACAAAAATATCGTATTCAGATGCAAGTGTCCAAAATAAATTACAAAGTATAATATTCAGACATTCTAGACTCTGACTCTTTACAATTTCTTCAACCTCTCTGCTGGAATCAACCCCTAAAATCTCGTACTAACAATTTTGAAAAAATATCTAAAAATAAAAATAATTTGGGATAAGTTGCAAGAGATATGGAATGTTGTGGTAGCCTTAAATCTAGAGCTTGTAATTTTGATTACTTATCTTGCTTGGAAAAAATAGACCCAAATTTTATCTTTATCCATCAAATTCGGAGTTGGTTACTGATGTTGGTTGTATGCCTTGGAATCTGGGTCGAACTTGAAGTTTGTTGAAGATGAGGGACTAATCCGCTGATGTGAATCTAAAAATTTGCAACCAATGCCTTCTATTTCATGAAACTTTACTATTCATTGACATTTGTTGTTAATCTCCAGAAAATTGTGTAACAAAATATGCTCCGTGATCCTCGCAAATAAACTGTTGACAATATCCTTCAGCACTATACATGAGCACGCCAGCAATGTCAACAAACGCAGATTCCACGAAAAATTGCACTTGAAATACTGGTCTAAGGAGAGAAAGAAGTCCTTTATCCATAATCGAAACCTTCAATAATTTGTTTGCAGAATCGATTTTGTTCTGCATAGCCATTTCTATAGTCTTTACACTCAGCTTTCTCATATTTGACTCTTAAGAAATTTGAGTAGCCTTTCGGATGCTTCTCCTCCCTGGCACGTTGTCTATGATAAACAATTGGAGCACTGCTATGAATACATGGGAACTGATGGAAAACCTGGACACCTAACATTCACACTTAAAACTTCAATTCATCACTTGAAAACCTGGTCGCCCTCGGCGTTCAAGAATTGAAATTCTGTAAAGATTGTAAACTTCATTGTGAGCTCTCTTTTGGTGTCATCGTGGATGCTTTTACCCATTACACTTGACACAGTTGTGTACATGCTCTCCTCCACATGATAGACGACTAGGGTTCCCTCGGCAATCTCTCTACGCAGTTGTGGAAGTAATCAACAACTACTAGCACGTTCCTTTGTCACTTGAAATGACTTCGCTGCTGGAACATCAAACATTTAAGAACTGGATGTTTAAAATCAATTTAAAACTGGATATGATTTTATACATAAGATGTTGCTTCTTCCAACATTTTCAATTGGTCTATCCCTTCCTCCAAGTCTGCTACCCCCTTCACATATCCATGGATGCCATCTAATGGATGACATGGTACTAATCTTTTTTTCAAACACTTATCTCTACTACTAATATTCCTTGCAGGTTCTCTTCAACGAAATCTAATTGGTTTGAGTGCTTGCTATTGCTTTTTTTTTAATGATAACGATTCAGAGTTTTTTATATAAGTTTGACACACACTAAGCTATAGGAAATTATACACAATATACCAAGAAAAGCACACCCATATTTATGAATGCTTTCAGTTGTTACAATGTTTAGGAAATTATACACAATATACCAAGAAAACCCACACCCATATTTTTGAATGCTTTCAGTTGTTACAATGTTTACATCAGACAATGAAATCAGACTTTAAAAAGACTTGTAACATGTAAATTCTAGTGAAGAAAACCTAGGAAGTTGCTCTAAATAGTTCATGAATATATGGTCTAAGCATTACTTTAGCTTTAGCACTTTGAAACGGCAGTTTGGAATCTTCAAGGGGTCACGAATTCACCACAAGGAAACACTAAGATCCGTGGTTGTCCCATTGATGCACCCAGCTCTATTGTGTCCTCTTGATGTGTAATGTAGAGCAGTATTCACCACAAATTGGGGAAAGTTTTCTTACACACTGGTGCACCCCCTTGGTGACAACAATACCCTAAACTAAAGCATCTTAACCTCGACACAGACCACAAGTTGGATAGTGGGAATGGATACCACAATGTTGCAACAACGTCTAGTAGAGATCTCAAAATGATGCCCAGAACCTTTCTCCCACTGAGTGCACCCTCCATAGTAGATAATGGTTTTATATGGTAAGAGAAAGGGGATGTTCCCCAAATCAATATTATCTAGTCTAAACAAGAAAAGGGTTCTACCAACAACTCAATGAAAATAACTAATCCACAAGTGCGCCTTTCTTCCTCTTCAACAACTAGAATTCTGTCTCATCAATGGAAATGAAGCACAAATAAGATATATGAGCGATCTCTACATTGAGAATAACTAGGTTGGATGGTTTTACCACCAAAACTATTTCATTTCCCTTAGGGTTTCATCCAAGGGAAAGCATGCTCAAGAGCTCTCTATGTTTTCGAAAATGAAAATATCATGAATGAATGAGAGAATGAGCTCTCTCTCTCTTTCTCTTTACATTTTCTATTTTTCCCTTGTGACCCTTTTACTTCATTTTCTCCCATTTTCTTATTTATTAGATATGAAATGGCTTTTGAATGAGAAAGTACATTTTTATCTTTTATCTTCATGTTGACCCCTCCTTCTTTGGCCACTTTTATATTTTTCCCCTTTTACTTATTTTCTATCACTTTTAATCTAAAGTAATTTTTATAAAGTAACGTTTACAAATTAATTTTTAATGTCACTTTATAAAGTACTTTAGGCTTTGGTGACATTAAATAATTAATCAATTCCCTAGTTCATCGACTATAGCCTACAGGAAATGGATAGGCTAGTAAGTTGTCCTCGTGGTGGTCATATAGAAATGGACATGACAATCCTCCCTTCCTGATATTTCTTGTCCTTAAGAAATTACAAATTGGGGTGCTACATAATATACTCACCTTCCCAAGAGGCATCCTCCATTAGCATGTGTCTCCATCTGACAAGATACTACTAGATCACATTGTTCCTCAACTTCCTCTCACGAACATCCAAAATATCCTATGGTTCCCAGATCAACTGCGCCTCCACATCCAACGGAGGTAACTCTATTGAGACTATAACATGTTGTCCTAATGCCTTCTTGAGGCATGAAACATGGAATATGTTGTGGATCTTGCTCCCCTCCAGAAGCTCCAACTTGTAGGCCACCTCTCCAACCCTCCATACAAATCTATAAGGACCTTAGAAGTAAGGATTCAACTTCTTTGCACTAATTTTATTTAGTGAGGACTGAAGATAAGGTTGTAGTCTTAGAAATACTAATTCCCACACCTTAAAACTTCACTTTCTTTTGTTCTGGTTTGTGTACACTTTTTGTTGGTTTTGGACCACCTGTATATTTTCCTTCATATCTCTAAGGATGTCCTGACTCTCATGCATCCAATACTTTTCCTTGGGTTCCCTACTATCCCTAAACTCCATGTCTACAAATGATGGGGCATCGGAGCCATATAAGCCTCAGAATGGTGGCATACTAATAGACATGTGATAAGTGGTGTTGTAACAATGATCGCTTAAGTGCATCCACTTGATCCAAGCTCTTTGCTTCTCCAAACATAGTTGTGCAGTTACCCCTTGAACCTTTCATTCATAACGTATATCTACCCATCTATTTCAAGGTGATAACTAGTATTGGGAATCAACTTAGTACCCACCAATCTGAAAAGATCCTATAAAAAATCCCCAAGAAACCTATTATCCATGTCACTGACAATGTTCTTTGATAACCCATGTAGTCGAAATACTTCCCTTGAGAACACCTATGTCACATGTGTTGTTGAATGATCTAAGGAGATATTGAAGAACCGCACAAACTTTTTCAATTGATCCACCACAACACACCTATACCCATGGTAACTCGGTGATGAATTCCGTAGAGATACTCTCCCACTTCAACTATGGAATGGGAAATGGTTGTATAAGTCCTTCCAGATGGTTCTATTCAATCTTATTCTGTTGACAAACCATGCATTCCCTTATGTGATATAGCACATCATACTTGAGGCCCTTCCAAGAGAACTGATCCTTGATCTGACAGTACATTTTGAAGTACCCCTAGTTCCTTGTTGTTGGTGAATCATGTGTGACCCTCAGAATTTTCACCTCTAACTTGGATTATGGCACCAATTATATCTTATCCTTGTATAATATGAAAGCATCAACTACCGTGTACATGTCATCCTGTATGAGACCATCCATCAACGCATAAGCAAATTTGTTTTTGGAATATTCCATAAAGAGGTGGGATTCCCAATCAACTGAAATCTCCATCAGTGAGCATGCGGTTGGTTTCCTACAAAATGCATAAGCAGCCACATTCGTATTTCCCTTCACATACTCAATATTGAATTCATAGGCATGTATCTTACTGACCTGCTTCGATTGTACTTCATTCAATCCCTTTTTCTCCAAGAAATATCTCAAACTATTGTGGCATGTCCTCACCACAAATCTATTCCCCGCCAAGTATTTCCTAAATTTTCTCAATGCATGCATGATGATGACCATATCCTTGTCATAAATAGATTAGATCCACTCCATCTCACTAAGTTTCCTTCTCTCATAGGCTATTGGATGTCTATTCTACGTCAAAATTACACTGATACCTATACCCGAAGCGTCATACTCTAGACAAAAGGCTAACTGAAGTCTAGTAGATCCAACATTGGGAAAGTGCTCATCACCACTTTGAGTCTATTAAATTCCCACTGAGAAACCTAGGTCCCCTTGAAGTCTCTCTTCTTTGTAAAATCAGTGAGAGGTGCACCAAACTATGAAAATTTCTTCACAAATCATCTATAATATGTGCATAGTCCAAAGAATCCTTCCAACTCTATGAGGGACCTCAATGTGGGCCAATCCAAAATGACTTGAATATTCTCTTGGTGAACTTGAACACCTAGTGTGTTGATCACGTGACCAAGTCATAACATTTCTATAAGGAAAACTCACATTTGGAGAACTTGACATACAAATATTGTTCCTTCATAATTCTCAGTATCTCATCTAATTGCCTCATGTGCTCCTTCAATGTCTGACTATATATGGGTTGATTACCAAAGAATACTAGCAATAAATTCCTTAATAATTTCCTAAAAATATGATTCGTGCATGACTAGAAGGTGGCCAGTGCATCAGTCGACCCAAATAGCATGACCAAGAACTTGTAATGCCCATAGTAGAATCTGAAAGGAATCTTGTGCATGTCATATTCTCGAACCCTCATTTAATAGTAGTCGATCTGAGATTGATCTTTGAGAATTATACTGCTATGTGAATCTCATCCAACAATTCATCAATCTGGGGGATGGGATACCTTTCTGAATGGTATTCTTATTCATCAACCTATAATTGATGCACATTCTTATTGTCCCATCCTTATTTTTTACCAATACGATCTAAGATGCAAATGGACTAGAGTTGGGTCTGATATGTCCCATGGATAACAACTCCTTAATAGATTTCTCAATCTCATCTTTAAATCTCTTTGGATTCCTATAGGCAGTGGTGATCATTGGCTTGGCCCCCACGTCCAACTCTGTGGTGTGCTCGAAGCCCCTATCAAGTGGTCTCCTAGGAGAAATCTCTCCAAACACATTGTCATGCTTCCCCAATAAAGCCTATATATCTAAATGGTACTAATGGTTGTCATGAGGATATTATAAGTCATGATCAAGCCTTCTGTTGCATAAGCTGTATCACCATTCCTGAATAGTGCCTCCATCTATTTGGTTGAGAAAACCCTTGGGGCCTCAATCGGCATGCCCTTCAAAACTGGTCTCATACCATCAGGTGCATTGAACCCCATATCCAAAGTTCAGTATTTCATTGATATGGTCCCTAAAGTACTAATCCATTGAATTCATAATACCACATTGGTCTTTGCCAAATCAACAACATAGAAATCATCTATCGGAGTGTAGCTCCCCATTGTCAATGTCAATTGTGAGACCCTTAATTAAAAAGGCATCGTTCTTCCATTGACTACCTCCACACTTAATACTTGAAATCATCTACAAGGATGCCCCTCCTAGACACTAAGGCAGAATATATGAGGTTGTGGGTTTCCCCATCATCTATCAAGATCATTATTCACTTTCCCCATATAAAACCCCTAACCTGAAAGATGTTAAACTTGGGGGTAGTTGATAAGGTAGAAATTGTCCCACTCTACGATTGTACCTATGATGGTTGGGCCTATGGTGATTATACCTATGGATATTGTGCCTATGTACACTATACATATGGTTGATCCTCTGTCCCATTGTCCTACTCATCCACATCATCATCATCCATATCATTTTCTAACACCACCTCTATATAGTGATCCTTTCCTTTACCCATGCATATATGTTCCGATTCCAAAGGTTCCCTATAAGTGAAACATAGTTTTTTTCCTTCTCAACTCATTCTAGGTCTCTTCATCCATCTCATTCTTCCTGGTTCTTCCCTTCTAGAATGGATTCTTATCCTTTCCTTTCTGGGGTACAAAAGGTTTGGATGGAAACTTTCTCTTGGGGGCGGTACCCTCTATGTTCTACACTCAAGTAATAGTATCATGTAGGGTCGTAGGCTTGAAGGAGTTGGCCCAGCTAGTGGTTCAGACAATCCTTCTATGAACAACATAATAAGATGGCTCTCTAAAATATATGTCACCATAACCGCTAACCTATGAAACTCTATGATGTATGTGTTTGTGGTGCCTATATATATGTCTAACCTGTGCCAACTCAATGAAGTACATCTATGGATTATTCATGTCAAACATGGACATCAATTGTTGTGTGAACGCCATGTATGATTTAATACTTGTATGCCCCAATGTGAGCAGACCATGGTACCAATACTTGTGCACCTCACCCTCCAAATTCAAGGTGGAATATTTGATGGTCTCTACCTCCTTCATGGGATTGATTTGGAATTATGTATCCAAATTTTGAACCCATGCTCTCCATGTTCACTTCCTAGACCCATCAAAGGATAGAATAGTCAATTTCCCAACCTTCAATTCCACATCAAAATTCAGTTGTCCCTTGTTGAATTCCCAAGGTTTGTTCCTATACTTGACATTTCATAACTCTTGAAAGATCATCATAGTATTAAAATTTCCACCAAGGTTGTGATACTCCACCAAATAGTCTATAAAATAGTCACATGGTATGGGTTTCCCTATATCACAAATGGGTGGCTCTATCACAATCTAGGGAAAAAGTGTTATGGATGTCACTGTGCTAGAGACTCGTTTATTTGGATGAATGGGAAAACTATGACCCCATCAACATGGTTCCCATTTTTTCCATTGGTGCCCTTATTGCCTCCCTCAGCACGGTTCCTATCTCATTCCTCTGCACCCCTTAGGCCATTATGCCCCCCATCATTCAGGTTCACCGTATTGTTCGTGAGAAATTGATTCATGATGTCAACCAACTGTTGTTAACCTTTATCCAAATTACTTAAAATTTTCATGGAACCACCCCTAGAGTCTCTTCTCTACTCAACTCTCTGCTTAAATCATCCTTACTACCTATAAATGGATCAAATATGTCACCCATCTCGTCTTCTCCCTCTAACACAAATTGATCCCCACGCTCCTGCTCCTCATGGCCATTCTCCCTATCCCGCATCCTTTGCATCTACTCATGCTACTGCTCCCCATCACCCTCGGCCTGTCCTACATGCTACATGTTGCTCACGCTCTGCCTGCGCACCTCTGCCTACGCGCCCACCCTTCTGCTTTCTCGGAGGCTATGTCCTGCATGCCCGTGCCTCCTACTCACATGGCTTCCACCTCGCGTATATCTGCTCCCTGCGCACCCATGCCTGGCTCATGCAGCCTCCTCTGCTCGTGCGACCCGGAAGCTTGCTGCTCTTCTAGCCCATACCTATGCTCCCACTACTCTCCTAGGCCACGGCTACTCCCGCGGCTCTACTCCTCTCTGCTCTCCCACATGTCCTTTTTCTTGCATAGGCCTCCTTCTACTCATGCAATGAAAACCCCCACCTGCAACCTCGTGTCCCTTCAGCTTCTAGTCAACTAGACCTCCTTTTCCTCTCAACAATTACATGGGTTTTAACCCATGGTGGGCTCGGAGGAAAACAAAGAGATGAAGGAACTCTCAAAAACCCCCTCCCATCACTTCAACAACAGAGGAAAACTCATATATCTCAAACAATTCCAGGATAATATGGACTCTTACAGCCCCACAAACATTGCATTAGAATCAGATTTCATGTTTTGGACATCCCAAGTTAAACAAGTACTAAGAAAATTGGAATCTCTCAAAGCTAAAAATAGCAGACTCCGCTCGGAGGTAAATTCCCTTGCTGCTATAATTCTGAAAGTAGAATGTGATAACTCATCCCTCAAGAAGACAATAGAGGAGAGTAAAGCGCAGACATCCTCTCACCCTCAGAGCGAGACACTACACGCAGAAATCTGGGACCTCAAGACCAAGCAATAGGAAACCAGATCCCAATAGGCCTCCTTTAAATAGGAAATAGAGTCACACATTAAATCATGGTAACAAGTAGTTCAAGCAAAAGAGAAAAACACCTCCCCCCCCACCATAGCAGTTGAGGAGGTTGTGAAAGACAAACTAGTCGAATAACGAACCAGACGAGCAAGGGAATTAAACCTGAAAGTAATAGGTCTTTGTCTACCTCTTCCGTCATCAGACCCTATGGAGGTAGGATTTGGGTTCCTATGAGATACCCTTACCATACCATATATAACCTTGGACAGAGCTTGGGTAGGCCATGACTCTACTCACTTTATTAGATTCTAAAATGCAACGGATAGTCTCTGTGCCCTCAGAGCTAAACATAAATTGTTCTCACTCCCCAACAAGATATTCCATGATGAGGGCCTCACCAAAGCGTAAGTTGTAGATATTAAACAGTTCACAGAACAAGTCATGGTAGCAAGATAGGTAGGAAAATGGGTAGTTATTAGGAATATTTCGTCGGTTATTCGAGACTCCTTCTCCCCAAGATGGACACCTCGAACGGGAAGCTCCAAATGGTGGACACGACTGGAGAAAGGTGAGGGCACAGACATCATTTTCCACTGCTAGAATGGAAATGGGTCTTTTTGGTCATCACCAGGTCTTCTGTATGATGCACTTGCACCATTTGATATCTTCCTTGTGATTGAGACTCATGCGAACCCTATGCGGTTGTTATCAACCCAAATGGCACTTCTTTGTCCAAGTGCCAACATGTTAGATTTTTATCATTAAGCTAGAAATACATTAGGATATTTAAACTGAGAGAACAACAAGAACAACAATCAAACACAAGAGAAAATGAACATAGTGTTTATCCTCGGGGAAACCATAAATGGAGAAAACCCTACAACTTCCTCAGAGATGGAACCAACACCAAAGGTAAAACCCAAAACAGTAAGATGATCTCCCGACAGCACTAACCTCTTTCTTCCTTGCCCTAGTGTCTTCTTCTTCCTCAGCTATGCGATACAACTGAGTGTGAGTGAGTGTGTGATAAATAGAAAGGCTAGATTTCTATTTATACTAATTCTCGACTTGACTAAACCCAACTAGGGTGGACTTCTCTACGAGAGTCTAATAACCCTAGTGCCTCAGAACTACGGGGACTTTAACCCTTGACCAATAGGAGGGTTGCCCACAATGACTTGACATGACTTGTTTATATTATAGAACCTCCCAATAGGAACATCGGGGTATGACATGACTCAAGTACATTACAAATACATCCCGGAATAAACATTGGGTTACAATACATAAGAAATACAAGTGAATACATTTTGAAGTTACAATTACATCAACACTCCCTCTTAACTAGGAAGGTATTCTTTCGACATAATTTTGAGCACAAGTCTTCTTCTCTGTATCAGCTAGATCATCATCGAGTCCTCATCATCTTCATGTCAACTTCATCTTCAAGTCATCTTCATCATCAAGTCATATTCAGCTTTAGGTTATCTTCTTCTTCAAGTCATCTTCATCATCGGATCTGGATCATCACTAGACATCATCACTGAATCTAGATCATCACTCGATCTGCATCATCACTAGATCATCACGGGTGCTATCTCTCGATGCTTCTCATCACAGGAAGTTATACAGAGCCAACCCTTTTTCATGCTAGATGTACATCTACAGATACAGTCCTTTTTCATACTGGATGTATCATCACACAGAGCTAGTCCTTTTTCATACTAGATGAGTCTTCATAGAGCTAGTCCTTTTTCATACTAGATGTGGGATCTACATAGAGCTAGTCCTTTTTCATACTAGATGTGGGATCTACATAGAGCTAGTCCTTTTTCATACTAGATGAGTCTTCACAGAGCTATTCCTTTTTCATACTAGATGTGGGATCTACACAGAGCTAGTCCTTTTTCATACTGGATGAGTCCTCACAAAGCTAGTCCTTTTTCATACTAGATGTGGGATCTACACAGAGCTAGTCCTTTTCATACTACATGAGTCATCACAAAGCTATTCGTTTTTCATACTAGATTTGGGATCTACATAGATCTATTCCTTTTTCATACTATATGAGTCTTCACAGAGCTATTCCCTTTTCATACTAGATGTCGGATCTACACAGAGCTAGTCCTTTTTCATATTAGATGTGTCTTCATGGAGCCAGCCCTTTTTCATGCTGGATGTGGGATCTATACAGACAACTGAAAATGGAAGGAACCAATCCTCTCACCATGTCATAGCTCTTACATCCAACCATGGAAGGAACCAATCCTCTCACCATGTCAGAAAGGCACAGCACTTACATCTAATCATGGAAGGAACCAATCCTCTCACTATGCCAAAAAGGCACAGCATGGACACATCACTTCCTCTTGGGAGGAATCTCGATTTGGAGAACACCAAGCTTCTCCCTGAAGTACTCAAACTTCACCCTAGCCAATGGCTTAGTCAACACATCAGCAATCTGTTCGTCCATCGCAACATACTGGAGCTTCACTGCTCCTCCCTGCACCATATCCCTGATATAGTGATACTTGATCTCGATATGCTTCGACTTGTCATGGCACACTGGGTTCTCCGACGACTTCACACAACTTTGGTTGTCACAGTATAGACAAGTAGCATCTAATTGGAGATCAAATAAATCATATAGTAGCTTCCTCAGTCATACTGCCTCACAACTAGCTAAAGAGGCTGTGACATATTCTGCTTCAGCTGTACTCAATCCCACACAAGATTGTTTCCTTCTAAGCCAAGAGATCACACCTGATCCCATATTGAAGCAACACCCTGAAGTGCTCTTCCTACCGATGGCACTGCCTGCCCAATTTGGAAAACATAGTAAGCATCCTACATCTATCAGAGTGTAGCTCCCCATTGTCAATGTCAATTGTGAGACCCTCAATTAAAAAGGAGTCATTTTCCCATTGACTACCTCCACACTAAATACCTTGAACTCATCTACAAGGATTCATCTCCTGGACACTAGGGTAGAATATATGAAGTTGTGGGTTTCCCCACCATCTATCAAGATCGTTATTCACTTTCCCCATATAAAACCCCTGACCTTAAAGATGTTAAACTTAGGGGTAGTTGAGAACGTATAAATTGTCCCACTCTACGATTGTACCTATTATGGTTGGGCCTATGGTCATTATACCTATGGATATTGTGTCTATGTACACTATAAATATGGTTGATCCGATGTCCCATTGTCTTACTCATCCACATCATCATCATCCATATCTTTTTCTAACACCACCTCTATATAGTGAGCCCTTCCTTTACCCATGCATATATGTCCTGATTCCAAAGGTTCCCTACAAGTGAAACATAGTTTCTTCCTTCTCAACTCATTCTAGGTCTCTTCATCCATCTCATTCTTCCTGGTTCTTCCATTCTGGAATGGATTCTTATCCTTTCCTTTCTGGGATACAAAAAGTTTGGATGGAAACTTTCTCTTGGGGGTGGTACCCTCTATGCTCTGCACTCAAGTAATAGTATCATGTAGGGTCGTAGGTTTGAAGGATTTTGCCTAGCCATGCAGTGGTTTAGACAATCCTTCTATGAACAACATAATAAGGTGACTCTCTAAAATATATGTCACCATAACTACTAACCTATGAAACTCTATGATGTATGTGTTTGTGGTGCCTATATATATGTCTAAACTGTTCCGACTCAATGAAGTACATTTATGGATTCTTCATGTCAAACATGGACATCAATTGTTGTGTGAACTCCATGTATGATTTAATGCTTGTATGCCCCAATGTGAGTACACCATGGTACCACTACTTTTGCACCTCATCCTCCAAATTCAAGGTGGAATATTTGATGGTCTCTACCTCCTTCATGGGATTGATTTGGAAGTATGTATCCAACTTTTGAAACCATGATCTCCATGTTCACTTCCTAGACCCATCAAAGGATAGAATAGTCAATTTCCCAACCTTCAATTGCACATCAAAACTCAGTTGGCCCCTGTTGAAGTCCCAAGGTTTGTTCCTATACTTGACATTGCATAACTCTTGAAAGATCATCATAGTGTTGAAATTTCCACCAAGGTCATGATACTCCACCAAATAGTTTCTAAAATAGTTACATGGTATGGATTTCCCTGTATCACCAATGGGTGGCTCTATCACAAACTAGGGAAAAAGTGGTATGTATGTCACTGTGCTAGAGACTAGTTTGTTTGGATGAATGGGAAAACTATGATCCCATCAACATGGTTCCCATTTTGTCCATTGGTGCCCTTATTGCCTCCCTCAACATAGTTCCCATCTCATTCATCTGCACCCCTTAGGCCATTATTCCCCCCATCATTCAAGTTCATCGTATTTTTCATGAGAAGTTGAGTCATGATCTCAACCAACTATTGTTTCCCTTTATCCAAATCACTCAAAATTTTCATGGAACTACCCCGTAGAGTCTCTTCTCTACTGAAATCTCTGCTAAAATCATCCTTATTACCCATAAATGGATCAAATATGTCACCCATCTCATTTTCTCCCTCTACCACAAATTGATCCCCATGCTCCTGCTCCTCGTGGCCCTTCTCCCTATCCTGTATCCTATGCATCTACTCATGCTCCTGCTCCCCATGGCCCTTGGCCTGTCCTGCACCCTACGCATTGCTCACCCTTTGCCTACGCACCTTTGCCCACGCGCCCACCCTATTGCTCGCGCAGAGGCTATGTCATGCATGCCCATGCCTTCTACTTGCGTGGCTTCCACATCATGTAGATCTGCTCCCTGCATGCCCGTGCCTAGCTCGTACGGCCTCCTGTGCTCGCGCGAACCGACATCTTGTTGCTCTTCCAGCCTGGACCTCTGCTCCCACTGCTCTCCCAGCCTTTGGCTGCTCTCGTGGATCTACTCCTCTCTTCTCTCCCGCACATCCTTATTCCTACACATGCCTCCTTCTACTCATGTAACATAAATGCCCAGCCTGCAACCTCATGTCCCTTCAGCTTCTAGTCAACCCAACCTCCTTTTCCTCTCAATAATTACGTGGGTTTTAACCCATGGCGAGCTCAGAGGAAAACAAAGAGATGGAGGAACTCTCAAAAACCCCCTCCCGGCACTTCAACAATAGAGGACAATTCATATATCTCAAAAAAAATTCAGGATAAGTCGGACTCTTATAGCCCCACAGACATTGCATTGGAATCATATTTCATGTTTTGGACATCCCAAGTTAAACAAGTACTAAGAAAATTGAAATCTCTTGAAGCAAAAAATAGCAGACGCCGCTCGGAGGTAAACTCCCTTGTTGCTATAATTCCAAAAGTAGAAGGTGATAACTCATCCCTCAAGAAGACAATAGAGGAGGGTAAAGAGCATACATCCTCTCACCCTCAGAGCGAGACACTACATGCATAAATCTGGGACCTCAAGACCAAGCAATAGGAAATCAAACCCCAATAGGCCTCCTTCAAATAGGAAACAAAGTGGCACATTAAATCATGGTAACAGGTGGTTCGAGGGAAAGAGGAAAACACCCCCCCCTGCCCTGCCCCATAGCAGTTGAGGAGGTTGTGCAAGACAAAATAGTCAAATAATGGACCAGACGAGCAAGGGAACTAAACTTTAAGGTAAGAGGTCTTAGTCTACCTCTTCCCTCTTCAGACCCTATGGAGGTAGGATTTGGGTTCCTACGAGATACCCTTACCATACTATATATAATCTTGGATAGAGCTTGGGTAGGCCATGACTCTACTCACTTTATTAGATTATGAAATGCAACGGACAGTCTCCGTGCCCTTAGAGCTAAATATAAATTGTTCTCGCTCCCCAACAAGTTATTCCTTGATGAGGACCTCACCAAAGCGTAAGTTGTAGAGATTAAAGAGTTCATGGAATAGGTTGTGACAGCAAGACAGGCAGGAAAATGGGCAGTTATCAGGAATCTTCAGGTGGTTATTCGAGACTCCTTCTCCCCAAGATGGACACCTTGAACGGGAAGCTCCAAATGGCAGACTCGACTGGAGAGATGTGAGGGCACATGCATCATTTTTCACTGCTTGAATGGAAATGGGTCCTTTTGGTCATCACTAGGTCTTTTGTATGACCCACTTGCACTATCTGATATCTTCCTCATGATCGAGACTCATGCGAGCCCTATGCGGCTGTTATCAACCCAAATGGCACTTCTCCATCTGAGTGCCGACATGTTAGATTTTTATCCTTAAGCTAGAAATACATTAGGATATTTTAACTGAGAGATCAACAAGCACATCAGTCAAACACAACAGACAATGAACATAGTGGTTATTCTCAGGGAAACCATAAATGGAGAAAACCCCACAAATTCCTCAGAGATAGAATCAGCACCAAAGGTAAAACCCAAAACAGTAAGATGATCTCCCAACATCAGTAACCTCTTTGTTCCTTGCCTCAGTGTCTTCTTCTTCCTTACCTATGGGCTACAATTGAGTGTGCGTGAGTGTGTGATAAATAGAAATGCTAGCTTTCTATTTATACTAATTCTCGACTTGACTAAACCCAACTAGGGCTGACTTCTCTAGGAGAGTCTAATAACCCTAGTGCCCTGAGACTGTGGGGACTTTAACCCTTGACCAATAGGAGGGTTACCCACAATGACTTGACATGACTTGTTTACATTATAGAACCTCCCTATAGGAACATCGAGGTATGACATGACTCAAGTGCATTACAATTACATCTCTGAATAAACATCGGGTTACAATACATAAGAAATACAAGTGAATACATTATGAAGTTACAATTACATCAACACTCCCTCTTAACTAGGAAGGTATTCTTTTGACACAATTTTCAGCGCAAGTCTTCTTCTTTGTATCATCTAGATCATCATCGAGTCCTCGTCATCTTCATCTTCAAGTCATCTTCAGGTTATCTTCTTCTTCAAGTCATATTCATCATTGGATATGGATCATCACTCGATCTGGATCATCACTGGGTCTGGATCATCACTGTATATGGATCATCACTGGACATCATCACTAGATTTGGATCATCACTGGACATCATCACTAGATCATCATGGGTGCTATATCTTGATTATTCTTGTCACAGGAAGTTCTACAGAGCCATCCATTTTTCATGTTGGATGTACATCTACAGAGACAGTCTTTTTTCATACTAGATGTATCATCACACAGAGCTAGTCCATTTTCATATTAAATGAGTCTTCACAGAGCTAGTCCTTCTTCATACTAGATGTGGGATCTACATAGAGCTATTTCTTTTTCATACTAGATGAGTTTTCACAGAGCTAGTCCTTTTTCATACTAGATGTGGGATCTACATAGAGCTAGTCCTTTTTCATACTAGATGAGTCTTCACAGAGCTAGTCCTTTTTCATACTAGATGTGGGATCTACATAGAGCTAGTCCTTTTTCATACTAGATGTGGGATCTACACAGAGCTAGTCCTTTTTCATACTAGATGAGTCTTCACAGAGCTAGTCCTTTTTCATACAAGATGTGGGGTCTAGACAGAGCTATTCCTTTTTCATACTAGATGTGTCTTCACAGAGATAGCCCTTTTTCATGCTGGATGTGGGATCTACACAGACATTTGAAAATGGAAGGAACCAATCCTCTCACCATGTCAGAAAGGCACAGCACAGACACATCACTTCCTTTTGGGGGGGATCTCAATATGGAGAACACCAAGCTTATTCCTGAAGTACTCAAACTTCACCCTAGCCAATGGCTTAGTCAACACATCAGCTATCTGTTTGTCTGTCACAACATACTTGAGCTTCACTGCTCCTCTCTTTACCATATCCCTGATATAGTGATACTTGATCTCGATATGCTTCGACTTGTCATGGAACACCGTGTTCTAGGAAAACTTCACACAACTCTGGTTGTCACAGTATATAAAAGTAGCATCTAACTGGAGATCAAATAAATCAGATAGTAGCTTCCTCAACCATACTACCTCACAACTAGCTAAACATGCTGCAACATATTCTGCTTATTCACTTTCCCCATATAAAACCCCTAACCTGAAAGATGTTAAACTTGGGGGTAGTTGATAAGGTATAAATTGTCCCACTCTACGATTGTACCTATGATGGTTGGGCCTATGGTCATTATACTTATGGCTGTTGTGCCTATGTACACTATACATATGGTTGATACTTTGTCCCATTGTCCTACTCATCCACATCATCATCGTCCATATAATTTTCTAACACCACCTCTATATAGTGAGCCTTTCCTTTACCCATGCATATAGGTCCTGATTCCAAAGGTTCCCTGCAAGTGAAACATAGTTTCTTCCTTCTCAACTCATTCTAGGTCTCTTCATCCATCTCATTATTCCGGGTTCTTCCCTTCTGGAATGGATTCTAATCCTTTCCTTTCTTGGTACAAAAGGTTTGGACAAAAACTTTCTCTTGGGGGTGGTACCCTCTATGTTCTGCACTCAAGTAATAGTATCATGTAGGGTTGTAGGCTTAAAGGAGTTGGCCCAACCATGCAGTGGTTCAGACAATCCTTCTGTGAACAACATAATAAGGTGGCTCTCTAAAATATATGTCACCATAACTGCTAATGTATGAAACTCTATGATGTATGTGTTTGTGGTGCCTATATATATGTCTAACCTGTGCCAACTCAATGAAGTACATCTATGGATTCTTCATGTCAAACATGGACATCTATTGTTGTGTGAACTCCATGTATGATTTAATACTTGTATTCCCCAATGTGAGCAAACCATGGTACCAGTACTTTTGCACCTCACCCTCCAAATTCAAGGTGGAATATTTGATGGTCTCTACCTCCTTCATGGGATTGATTTGGAAGTACGTATCCAACTCCTGAACCCATGCCCTCCATGTTCACTTCCTAGACCCATCAAAGGATAGAATAGTCAAATTCCCAACCGTCAATTGCACATCAAAATTCAGTTGGCCCCTGTTGAATTCCCAAGATTCGCTCCTATACTTGACATTGCATAACTCTTGAAATATCATAATAGTGTTAAAATTTCCTCCGAGGTCATGATACTCCACCAAATAGTTTGTAAAATAGTCACATGGTATGGGTTTTCCTGTATCACCAATGGGTGGCTCTATCACAAACTAGGGAGAAAGTGGTATGGATGTCACTGAGATAGAGACTCGCTTGTTTGGATGAATGGGAAAACTATGATCCCATCAACATGGTTCCCATTTTGTCCATTGGTGCCCTTATTTCCTCCCTCAACACGGTTCCCATCTCATTCATCTGCACTCGTTAGGAAATTATTCCCCCCATCATTCAAGTTCACCTTATTGTTCATGAAAATTTGAGTTATGATATCAACCAATTGTTGTTTTCTTTTATCCAAATCACTCAAAATTTTCATGGAACTACCCCCTAGAGTCTCTTCTCTACTCAACTCCCTGCTTAAATCATCCTTATTACCCATAAATGGATCAAATATGTCACCCGTCTTGTCTTCTCCCTCTAACAGAAATTGATCCCCACGCTCCTGCTTCTCACAGCCCTTCTCCCTATCCTGTACCCTATGCATCTACTCATGCTCCTGCTCCCCATGGCCCTCGGCCTGTCCTACACCCTACATGTTGCTCATGCTCTGCCTGCACACCTCTGCCAACGTGCCCACCCTTCTGCTCACACGGAGGCTATGTCCTACATGCCTGTGCCTCCTGCTTGCATGGCTTCCACCTCGCATAGATCTGATCCCTGTGCACCCATTCCTAGCTCGTGCAGCCTCCTCTGCTCGTGCAACCCGATAGCTTGCTGCTCTTCCAGCCTGCACCTCTACTCCTGCTGCTCTCCCAGCTCACAGCTGCTCCCGCGGCTCTACTCCTCTCTGTTCTCCTGCACATCCTTCTTCCCACATAGCTCTCCTTCTTCTCAAGCAACAGAAACCCCCAGCCTGCAACCTCATGTCCCTTCAGCTTCCATTCAACCCGAACCCCTTTTCCTCTCAACAATTACGTGGGTTTTAACCCATGGCGGGCTCTGAGGAAAACAAAGAGACGAAGGAACTCTGAAAAATCCCCTCTCGGCACTTCAACAACAAAGGAAAATTCATATATCTCAAACAATGTTGGGATAAGACGGACTCTTACAGCCCCACAGACATTGCATTGGAATCAGATTTCATGTTTTGGACATCCCAAGTTAAACAAGTACTAAGAAAATTGGAATCTCTTGAAGCGAAAAATAGCAAACTCTGCTCGGAAGTAAAGTCCCTTGCTGCTATAATTCTGAAAGTAGAAGGTGATAACTCATCCCTCAAGAAGACAATAGAGGAGAGTAAAGACTAGACATCCTCTCACCCTCAGAGTGAGACACTACACGCAGAAATCTGGGACCTCAAGACCAAGCAATAGGAAATGAGATCCCAATAGGCCTCATTCAAATAGGAAAGAGATTCACACATTAAATCATGGTAACAGGAAGCTCGAGGGAAAGAGAAAAACACCCCCCCATAGAAGTTGAGGAGGTTGTACAGGACAAACTAGTCAAATAACGGACCAGACGAGCAAGAGAATTAAACCTGAAAGTAAGAGGTCTTCATCTACCTCTTCCCTCATCAGACCCTATGGAGGTAGGAGTTGCGTTCCTATGAGATACCCTTACCATACCATATATAACCTTGGACAGAGCTTGGGTAGGCTATGACTCTACTCACTTTATTATATTCTGAAATGAAACAGACAGTCTCTGTGCCTTGAGAGCTAAACAAAAATTGTTCTCGCTCCCCAACAAGATATTCCTTGATGAGGACCTCACCAAAGCGTAAGTTTTAGAGATTAAATAGTTCACAGAACAGGTCACGGTAGCAAGACAGGCAGGGAAATGGGCAGTTAACAAGAATCTTTGGGCAATTATTCAAGACTTCTTCTCCCCAGGATGGACACCTTGAATGAGAAGCTCCAAATGGCAGACTCAACTGGAGAGATGTGAGGGCACATGAATCATTTTCCACTGCTAGAATGGAAATGGGTCCTTTTGGTCATCACCAGGTCTTCTGTATGACGCACTTGCATCATCTGATATCTTCCTCATTATCGAGACTCATTCAATCCCTATGCGGCTTTATCAACCCAATGGAACCTCTCTGTCTGAGTGTCGACATGTTATATTTTTATCATTAAGCTAGCATTACATTAGGATCTTTTAACTGAGAAAAAAACAAGCACAACAATCAAACACAAGAGACAATTAAAACATTGTTTATCCTCAGGGAAACCATGAATGGAGAAAACCCCGCAACTTCCTCAGAGATAGAATCAGCACCAAAGGTAAATCCCAAAATAGTAAGATAATCTCCTGACAGCAGTAACCTCTTTCTTCCTTTCCCCAGTGTCTTCTTCTTCCTTAGCTATGCACTACAACTAAGTGTGAATGAGTGTGTGATAAATAGAAAGGCCAGATTTCTATTTATACTAATTCCTGACTTGACTAAACCCAACTAGGGCCAACTTCTCTAGGAGAGTCTAATAATCCTAATGCCCCAAAATTGCGGGGACTTTAAGCCTTGACGAATAGGAGGGTTTCCCACAATGACTTGACATGGCTTGTTTACATTATAGAACCTCCCGATAGGAACATCGGGGTATGAAATGACTCAAGTACATTACAAATACATCGTGAAATAAACATCGGGTTACAATACATAAGAAATACAAGTGAATACATTCCGAAGTTACAATTACATCAACACTCCCTCTTAACTAGGAAGGTATTCTTTCGACACAATTTTTAGCACAAGTCTTCTTCTCTGTATCATTTGGATCATCATCGAGTCCTCGTAATCTTCAATTCATCTTCATCTTGAAGTCATCTTAATCTTCAAGTCATCTTCAGCTTTAGGTTATCTTCTTCTTCAAGTCATCTTCATCATCGGATTTGGATCATCACTCGATCTGGATCATCATTGGACATCATCACTGGATCTGGATCATCACTTGATTTGGATCATCACTGGACATCATCACTCTATCTAGATCATCACTCGATCTGGATCATTACTGGACATCATCACGGGTGCCATCTCTTGATTCTTCTCATCATAGGAAGTTCTACAGAGCCGGCCCATTTTCATGTTGGATGTACATCTACAGAGCCAGTCCTTTTTCATACTGGATGTATTGTCACACATAGCTAGTCCTTTTTCATACTAGATGAGTCTTCACAGAGATAGTCCTTTTTCATACTAGATGTGGGATCTACACAGAGCTAGTCCTTTTTCATACTAGATGAGTCTTCACAGAGCTAGTCCTTTTTCATACTACATGAGTCTTCACAGAACTAGTTCTTTTTCATACTAGATGTGGGATATACACAGAGCTAGTCCTTTTTCATATTAGATGTGTCTTCACAGAGATAGCCCTTTTTCATGTTGGATGTGGGATCTACACAGACATCTAACAATGGAAGGAACCAATCCTCTCACCATGTCATAGCTCTTACATCCAACCATAGAAGGAACCAATCCTCTCACCACGTCGGAAAGGCACAGCACTTACATCTAATCATGGAAGGAACCAATCCTCTCACCATGTGAGAAAGGCACATCACGGACACATCACTTCTTCTTGGGAGGAATATCTATCTGGAGAACACCAAGCTTCTCCCTGAAGTACTCAAACTTCACCCTAGCCAATGGCTTAGTTAACACATCAGCTATATGTTCATCCATCACAATATACTAGAGCTTCACTGCTCCTCTATGCACCATATCCTTGATATAATGATACTTGATCTCGATATGCTTCGACTTGTCATGGAACACCGGGTTCTTCGACAACTTCACACAACTCTTGTTGTCATAGTATATACAAGTAGCATCTAACTAGAGATCAAATCAATTAGACAGTAGCTTCCTCAATGATACTGCCTCACAACTAGCTAAACAGGCTGCGACATATTCTACTTCAGCTGTACTCAATGCCACACAGGATTGCTTCCTGCTAAACCAAGAGATCACACCTGATCCCATACTGAAGCAACACCTTGAAGTGCTCTTCCTATCGATGGCACTTCCTCCCCAATCTGAATCAACATAACCCTCCAGGTTAATCCTTTGATGAGTCTTATACTTGATCCCATAATCAACCATACCCTTCAGGTACCTCAGAATGTGCTTTGCAGCAATCAAGTGGACATGTCTCGGATTTGTCAAGAATTGGCTCAAGGTGTTCATAGCAAAGCAAATATATGGTCTCTTGTTCATCAGATACATTAAGGACTCAATCATCTAACGATATATCGTGGCATCAACCAACTCTGATGAAGCATCACTCAATAGCTTCAGGTTCAATGCCATAGGTGTGGATAATTCCTTGTAGTCCCTCATCCCAAATCTCTTCAGGATCTCTACTGCATACTTCCCTTGTCCAAGGAATATTCCATCCATATTATTCCACACCTCCATGCCTAGAAAATAATGCATCATACCCAAGTCCCTCATTTCGAACTCAGCAGCAAGCTTCCTCTTCGTATCCGCAATCAACCCTTCCATACCTGTTACAAACAAATCATCTACATATAGTAGAAGGATCACTGGGTTTCCATCTTCAACCTTGTAGTAAAGTTTGGAATCTACTTTACTCTTGGTAAAGCCCAAACTAGATAGGAAGCTGTCAATTCTACCGTACCATGTCCTGGGTGCCTGTTTCAAACTGTACAGGGATTTCTTCAATCTGCATACATGAGACTCCCTGTCATGTGTCTCAAAACTGAGTGGTTGCTCCACATACACTTCCTCTTCCACTATACCATTCAAGAAAGAAGTATTGACATCCATCTGGTGTATCTTCCATTTCATCACTACAGCCAAAGAAAGTACTGATCTAATGGAAGTGTATCTAGCTACAAGTGCAAAAGTTTCTTCATAATCTATTCCTTCTTTCTAGGAGAAACCACGAGCAACAAATCTTGCTTTATATTTTTCAATGCTACCATCTGTAGCATGCTTGATATTGTAGATCCATTTGGAAGTTACGACAGACTTCCCTTCTACTATTGGGACAACATCCAAACATCATTCTTCATGATCAATTGATACTCTTCGATCATAGAATCCTTCCATTCTTTCCGTTCTGTTGCTTCTTCATAATTGGAAGGTTCTTTATCGATGAAATCACATAATAAGGCTACATATCCAGAGTAGGATCTAGTCCTCTTTCTTTCTCTATGATTCTCTTCTGGAGCCCCATATCTTTTCGAACCTTGGATAGCTTCCCATACCCAAGCAGATTTCCTCTTATGAGGATTCTTCTCCTGAGGTGTATCTACAGGTTCTTATGGTTCTTCAAATTCTCGATCTTATTCTAGAGTTTCTTCGTTCATGGTTATATCACGAGTTATGGGTGCTTCTGCTTCTTCAAGTTCTTCAGCAGGTCTCTTTCTGGAATTGTTGTAAGTTGATTCTTCATCAAATTTTACATCCGTACTGATGTCAATCTTCTTGAACCCTGGGAAGTATATTCTGTAAGCCTTCGAGCTTTCAGAGTATCCCACAAATATACCCTTCTTTCCTGAAGGATCTAATTTTTTCCTCTTCTCTTTTGGAATGTGTATTTACACAGGATAGCTGGATATTATGATATGTCTGACTTCTGGTTTCTTGCCGGAGAATACTTCTTCAGGAGTCTTGTTCTTGAGTACTCTATGTGGAGTATGGTTTTGTACATACACCATTGTTCTAGATGCTTTTTCCCAAATATGCATAGGAAGATCTTGATCATGAAGCATTGCTCTTGCAACTTCCATGATCGTTCTATTCTTCATATCTGCAATCCCATTATATTGTGGATTATAAGGAGTGGACAACTCCCTCTTAATCCCTAAGTATTTACATAGTTATTTGAACTCATTCAAAGTAAATTCTCCACCATTATCTGATCGAAAAGTCTTTGTCTTGTTTTCAGTGTGGTTGTCGATCAAGTCTTTGAATTCCTGGAACTTGCTGAATACTTCATCTTTTTTCTTCATGAAGTAAATCCATGTCTTCCTAGAAAGGTCATCAATAAAAGAAACATAGTATACATACCCGCTTAGATAACTTGATGACATTGGTCCACATACATCGGAGTGGATGATTTCCAAAATTCCTTTTGCTTTGCTTTCACTGTTAGGATATTTAGACACTTAGGAGTTAGTTAAGATCAACTTGTGTAATATATACGTTAGGTAAAAGTGTGTTTCTTTAGTATGCATTAGTATGCATTTGTAAATATTCTAATCCGACGGTCACGATATGTTCTAGACATAGAGTGATCCGACGGTTCAACTTCTCTTAGATCATACCTACCATTGATCCGTGGCTTAACACCCAATTGGTAGATGATCTCTATTTAAAGAGCATAGAGGGTCCTTGGCTAGTTGATCGATTATGAGAAGCTCATGTAACTTTCTTTATTTTGCATAATAAATTGCTCCAAGTAGCTATTTGGCTGGGGCAGTGGACTGTTTCCCTCTCGAGGGATTTAACCACGTGACAAACATTGGTGTATTGATCTATGATCTGTTTGTGTGAAGCAGTTATTCTTGGTGTTCGGTCCTTTGGGAGTACCCTTTGTACCCTAACATTCACTACTTGGAAATGTTTTATTTGTGTTCTTTCCTTTCGCACATCCTTTGCAGACCCCATCATGTTTTTCTTGAATTTCTAGAAGACCTTCAACATTTTTGCTTGCATCCCTGTAATGCACATGTGCAAGCCTTCTATGCCAAATTTCATTTGGTTCTACAGAGTCATGAACCAAAGCTTGTTCTGGTTGTCCCTTCAACTTGTATAGACCTCCTTCTTGTTCCCCAATCACTATTGCATCATCAAAATTATTTCCCTTTGGAAACATAAGAACTTGGCCATCTACAAAAGCAACCATCATTCCTTTTGCATCCAATGCAGATATGGAGAGGAGGTTATTCTTTAGTCCTAGAACAAATAATACATTTTTCATCTTCATAGACTTTCCAGAGTCTAGTTTATAGGAGGATTCACCACTACCTTTTATTGGATACTGGTATTCATCCCCAAGTTTCACCTTGTGAGGTGACTCATGTTGAGATAGTTTCACAAATGATTCTTTGAATCCCGTCATGTTCTTGGAAGCACCACTGTCTATGATCCAATCATTGCTTCCATGTGAAACAGTTCCCGTGAGAGTGGAGATCAGCACATGTTCTTCATCACTTAAAGAATCACTTTCTTGTCTATTTCTCTTTGTGGAAGGTTCATCATCCTCTGCAGTATGAGCATGATGTGTTCTCTTGTTTCCCTTCTTCTTCATTAAGTTCCCTTTATTTGGGAAGAATTTGGATATGTGACCTTTATCATCACATGTGGAACATCTAATAGTAGACAGATCTCTTCTAGAGTGTGAGATCTTACATTTAGAGTGATGATGGTTCCTTCTAGTTTTCTTGGTGTGGGTTGTGAGAGCTTGATATTCACTTCCCATCTTTTCTTCTCGAGCTACTATTCGAGCTTCTTCTTGAGAGCACTCTTCCCATAGTCTATTGAACTTGACTAACTTATTTTTGGCATAGATCCCTTGAATGAAAGAGTCCCATGATCTAGGGAGACCATTCAAGGTGGTCATCACAATCTCTGCATTTTCCACTTCTTCATCTGCTACTTCCAGTTGTTCCTTTATCTGAGATACCCTTGTAAAGTAAGACTAGATGGTCGCAGCATTCTAGATCTTTACATTCTTCAATTGGTTTCTCAGAGAAATATTCATGTTTATGTTCTTCCCTTCAAACAATTTGGTTAGGGCATCAAACATAGCTTTAGGTGTCTTTAGGGAGGACACCTGTGGTATGAGGTGATCCTTGATTGAATCAGCAATAATCCTCTTTTCCATAACCAACTTCTTCTTATGTAAGGCCTTAGCTTCATCTTCCTCTAGAACTAGAACCTCCTCATTGATATAGGAGTCCAACTCATTTTCTTCCAGGACCAGGGAGATCCTACACTTCCATGCTCGGAAGTTATCAACTCCCTCAAGATTTTCATCAAGTTTGGTATGATGAGACATATTAACTGAGAACCTCAAATGGAAATACAAAAGATTTAGATATTACTAGGTCAAGATGTTGGATCTGGTTTTGGAGCTGAAATCCTGCAGTGTTGGTTCAGGAGTAGATTAGGGTTTTTCTTTTCTAGAGTTCTGTCCAACCAAATGCTTTGAATTTGATCCCTAACTTCGATTTTTGGGAGGATATCAATACAGGCCTAGTCTCACTGAAAAATTCCACTTCTGTCGAAAGCCCTAATTCTCGGCAGCAGTGTTGGGTCCAAAATTGAAAAACCTTAGAATTGGATTTTGCTTCGACAGAAAGATGCGCCCTAGTGAGGAGAGATATTCCAACCTTCTTCTGCTGAAAATCTATGGAGAGAGATCCACAAAGTAGGAATCCCTAGTTCCCGCAGCTGCACAGTGTCTTCTTCTCAAGTTAGCTCTCATACCATGTTAGATTTTTATCATTAAGCTAGCAATACATTAGGATAATTTAACTAAGAGAACAACAAGCACATCAATCAAACACAAGAGACAATGAACACAATGTTTATCCTCGGGGAAACCATAAATGGAGAAAACCCTGCAACTTCCTTATAGATAGAATCAACACGAAAGTTAAAACCCAAAATAGTAAGATGATCTCCTGACAACACTAACCTATTTCTTCCTTGCCCCAGTGTCTTCTTCTTCCTCAGCTATGTGCTACAACTGAGTGTGAGTGAGTGTGTGAAAAATAGAAAGGCTAGCTTTCTATTTATACTAATTCCTGACTTGACTAAACCCAACTAGGGCCGACTTCTCTAGGATAGTCTAATAACCCTAGTTCCTTGGAACTGCGGGGACTTTAACCCTTGACCAATAGGAGGGTTAGCCACAATGACTTGACATGACTTGTTTACATTATAGAACCTCCCGATAGGAACATTGGGGTATGACATGACTCAAGTACATTACAAATACATCCTAGAATAAACATCGGGTTACAATATATAATAAATACAATTGAATACATTCCGAAGTTACATTTACATCAACATGACATTCCTTATGTTGGTACACAAAAGGACATCTTAGGATTGATGTTTGCCAAAACACTATAGATGGGCATGACATGGGATGCATTTACCCTTGAACTAGCTTGCCATATTATTTTTCTAAGTGTTGAGTTGCGTACGCGACTATCCTCATTGCAACTCGCGTACGTACGAAACTATTTTCATTGACAACTCGTGTACGGTACGTGACTATCTCCATTACAACCCACATATGTCATCGTACGTGGGTTTTCTTTCAGTAGCTTGCGTGCCATATGTGTGTTGCCTATATCAATAGTCGTGTACATCTTAATTCGACATTAAAAAATATAAATCATGATTAATGGAGATTAGTTGGGTCCTAATCATTAACCATCCTAACTGTTTCAACCTCCTTTACCTTCGAAACCACTCTATTTCCCAAAGTATAAATAGAGGCCTTGGGAAGAGCATTAATTAATCAATTTTGGAGAGCAAAGTTATGCTAGTGGTATATCTTCAAAAGACTTGGAGCAGTAGAACTCAGAGTCCTTTGGTTGCAGAGGATTCCTTGTCTCAGAAGTTGGGTTGTACTCTTATCTCATTCACTGATTGTTAATAAAGATAATTCTTCTTCCAAGATTGTGTTGAGTCTCTTTCATGTATCATGGTTAATGAATATATTCGATTATGCACTAGATATATTGTTTGTCTAACCTCTCATATATACATGTATAAGATTGTATTTGGAGAATTTGCTCTTTGTAGGTGAATGAGGTGCGTCCCTAGAAGATTTGGAGAGAAACAGAGCGGAAGAAGATCAAGCTTGGATAAATCGTCGGTAATTGGGTGAGTCAAGAATTCCTTCCTATTTCCTTTCTATACTCTATTAAAGTTGATTGTTTGCAAGGTTAGCAATAAGTTGGTAACCCTAGACCCTAGGTTACAAGGGTGTTTAATCCTGAACAACAGAACTGGTGACTCCACTGGGGATCCCACCCTGCTGTGGGTTAGTCTTGTAGATCTGTAATGTCCTCATCTGATTAGGCATTAAGGACCAAAACCACTAACCTATGTGATTCCTGTGTGTTCGAGTGGTTACTGACAGTTAGGGAATCATCTAAAGACTGATGCCATCTATACAAAATCTAGGGCATCATCATTTGGTCAATAAGGGCCACCAGGGCCAAGGGCAATCAGGGACAAAGGCCACCATCATGCATTCCATCTAAGCATTATTTAATGATGCATGCACTCATTTAAGTCTCCATGCGCATGCATGCAAGTCAACTGCAAATTAGAAAATAAAGTGACCTAATTAGGTCAAAGATTAGGGTTTTCATAGTTTAAAGTTATAAAAGGAAGGTAAAGTGAAAGGAGATAAACTTTTTGATGATTATTATTTTGGAGCTCTTGAATAGCAGCACAACATGCAGCACAACAATTGGGGTTGGAGATGGCATCTAAAGCTAGCGAGGTTTCGGCAGTGAGATATCTGCCCTAGTCTCATTCAGTGTAAGCCATACAAGTTCACCATTTGCTCTTCCATTCATTCATAGTTATCCAGTATACTGCAGAGGTTGTTGCAGGGGAACGTGTGCAATCGTAAGGGGTTTTCAGGTAGAAATCCCTTATCATTCATTGGGTCTTTAGATCTCAGTTTTTCTTCGCTACCCAGGCACCATTCTCATCATCGGTATCTTGCTCCAGTACCCGGTGATTATCAAATCCGATCGTGCTCATCCTGAGCAGTTATCATCCATTTTGGGATCAGGGGGGGCATGAGCAGCTGCACCTATAGAACAATTCTCTATCCTTCCTAGAGACCTCAGAACTTCTGCATGTGCCAGGCATTCTCTCCGGCACTAGAAGGCTATTAGTCCTGCAAATCAGCAGCTTCATCGGAAAACTCCTTCACTGAAAAAGGTCACCCTTAGCTAATCTAGGGTCCATGCTGCTGGAGTTTCACCGAAAGCAGAATATATCAGTTCATCTCTGACTTAGCTCTTGATGCATTCATACTCTCTCAGGAGCAGTCCGACCAGCTTATCAGTGGTAAGTGTTCATTCTATCCCACAAACCCTAACCCTAATTTTTTCTATAAAATAGGTATTTTTGCATGGCAGTTTGCATGCCCGGTTGTATCAGTGTATTTGCTTAGAATTATAAAATATCAAGATTTGGGGATATTACAGTGGTATCAGAGCCGTCTTATTGGCTAGCTATGGGCTTAAGAAATGAGACAGACGAATACAGAAGGAGACCCTTTTGTAACCTATAAGAGAAGAAAGAGTAGATACACAGGGGAATTTGAGGATATCCAACTAGAGGATATTAGCTCAAACATGGAACAAACAGGCATACACTCAAAGGGAAAAGGAATGGGAGAAGAGGAGGATAGGATGGAGTTTCGCAACTTAGTATCTGGATTGCAAGACTTAGCCAAAGGGAAAAAAGATGTACTCAATGTAATCAACAGATTATCTACGAAACCAAAAATAGGTATCAACAGTGTACCTCCATCACTGGTAGATCGAGGATATACAAGCAGTGGTGGAAAGGTTGCATACATTAATATATAGAATACACTATACATATATAGCAGACCTTCCAACAGGCCTACCATGACTCACTTCTTGGCAGATATAGTAGATGGTCCAGTCATGCAGGTAGAACCTAGTGAACCTTTTGGGGCTTATTTTCAGGAATATAGAGACTTAGGGGATGAGTTTCATGCTACCATGTATTTTTCATATTTCTGCAACATGAAGAGTAGGAACAGGCCCAGGAATTTCAAGAAGGGATTTAATCACAACTATGAGTTGCAGAATACCTTGGGCAGGTTGACCATCCCAAACTTTGATGGGACTCGCAGAGGTTCATCGAGGATATGGGTTCAAAAGTTGGATACCTGTTTCCAACTCAATCCCATGATAGAGACAGATGCCATAAAATTGGCTACACTCCACCTGGACGGAGAGGCTCATGAGTGGTGGTACCATAGATTGGTGACATTGGGTCACAACACCATACACTCCTATGGTGAGTTCACTCAGAAGCTCATGGAGCAATTTGATAGGAAGGATCTAGAGATACATTTCAAGGAGTTGGCTCAACTCAAATAGACAGGTAGTGCAGAATTCTTCATCTTAGAATTCTAGAGGATAGCGGTCATGGTAACAGATTTGTCAGAGAGCAGGTTGACTATGTTATTCACGGAGGCCCTAACAAAGCCACTACGGGGATGGATGAAATCCTACAAACCCCTCACTCTGCAGGATGCCATTAGCAGAGCCAAAGATCTACAAGATTCAATCCCCAAGAACATGCTCCCACTCAAAACCAACTTTCCTGTTAGGGACAAGGACAAGAAACCTTTCCAGCAGGATGTTCCCAAGAAAACATGGTTAGAAGAGGACACTAGGAAAGACTTGAGGAGGAAGAAACTATGTTTCACTTGTTAGGAACCATGGCTACCAGGACACAGGTGTGCAGGGAAGGCGAAGGCTCACTACATCGAGGTATATTCGGATAGTGATGAGGATGACTATGAGCAGGAAGCCACCGAAGAACTACGGGAAGCTGAGGAAGAATCACACCAAGGTGATACACCAGAGGGAGTCATTGCTACATTGTCTGGAGTACCAAGATCCCATACTCTCAGGGTCAGAGGAGTAGTACAGGGTCACAAAGTAGGATTATTGATTGATGGGGGAGCAACACACAATTTCATTGTCTCCACTTGGGTAGCCAAGATAGGTATTCAGAATAAGAAGTTCAAAGGATTCACTGTAGCAGTAGCTGAGAACTCCATCATGGAGTGCAACTACTGGATTCCAAAACTGAATGTCACCTTAGGTAACTATCAGATGACAGATTCCTTCTATGTAGTAGATGTATCAGATACTCATGTAGTGTTGGTGTTCAGTGTATTTATTCCATAGGGAAATACACTACAGACTACAGGGCAATGGAAATGGAATTCCAGGGGCCAGATGGCAAACGGCTAGTTTTCAAGGGCATGAACACTTATCCCCTAAAACCGGTCTCGTCAGAAAGAATGGAGGTAGTATCCCAATAGGATGATATAGAATGGGCTGCAGAATGTTTTGTCACCTTTAGGAAACCCCAAGAATGCATCACACAACACCCAAGTGACATTCAGGCCTTGCTATAGAGTCATGAAAAGGTTTTTCAAGACCTTCCATTAGGTAGACCGCCAGACCGAGGCTTTGAACACATTATTGAGTGAGAGGAGGGGACACAAGCAATCATCACCATTCCTTACCAGCATACCAAAAGATACAAGGATGAAATCGAGAAAACGATCAAAGAATTACTGGATCTTGGATATATTTGGCCCAGTTCTAGCCCCTTCGCATCCTCAGTAGTTTTGGTCAAGAAGAAGGATGGTACACTTCAAATGTGCATCTATTATCGGGCACTCAACAAAAATACCATTGAGAACAGGTATCCCATCCCTAGAATTGACAAACTCATTGATGAACTTTAGGGAGCCAAATACTTCTCTAAGATTGATCTTCGCTCGGGGTACCATCAGATCAGAGTAGGGACCAAGACATCTCCAAAACAACTTTTCATTGTCACTATGGTCACTATGAGTTTTTGGTCATGCCCTTCAGACTTACCAATGTTCCGGCCACTTTTCAGTCATGCATTAACCATACCTTCAGAGTTCATCTACGTAAGTTTTTTCTAGTATTCTTTGATGACATCCTGATTTACAGCAAAACATGGAAGAGCATCTGAAACACCTAGACGAAGTACTAAGCATTCTAGAAGAACACTCACTTTATGCGAAAATGTCCAAGTGTGAATTGGCATGAAGGAAATGTTGTACTTAGGACATATAATCAATGAGGAGGGAGTACAGGTTGACATGGAGAAAATCCAAGCTATCAAAGACTGGCTCGCGCCAAAAACAGTCACATAATTGAGAGGTTTCTTAGGTTTGTGCACTTATTACCGATGGTATGTGAAGGGATTCTGCCAATTTTCAGCACCCCTCATAGATCTCACAAAGAAGGGAGCATTCACCTAGATAGACTTAGCATAGAAAAATTTTGAGGAGATGAAAGTTATTATGAGTTCCTGTCCAGTTTTAGCATTACCGGACTTCTCACAACCCTTTGTAGTAGAATGTGATGCATCAGGGGAAGGGTTAGGAGTAGTATTGATGCAGAATGATAACCCTATTTCATTTGAGAGCCATAAACTGAAGAACTACAAGTGGCACTACTCCATATATGACAAGATGCTAGCCATATTACATGCTCTCACAAAATTCAGACAGTACCTAGTGGGAAGTAAGTTCAAGACCAAAACAGATCATAATAGCCTCAAGTATTTTCAGGAGTAGAATGAACTGAATGAGCGCTAGCAGAAATGGGTCAGTAAAGTACAAGCCTACGATTTCAAGATCGAGTATGTAAAATGGGAGAATAATGTAGTAGCTGATGCATTATCCAAGCGTCCTACCTCACTATCTCTTAGGAGTATATCCACATATTGGAGGGCACTTCTGTTAGTAGAATACTCCAAAAATAAATTCACTTGCGAATTATTGGATGGACAAATTTAGGATGAAAAGTACAGGATTGTTGATGACATCATCTATTACAAGAACAAGATATACATCGTCCTAGAATCCACGTTGAGGAAAAAAATCATTCAGGCAGCACATGACTCTCCATTATCAGGACATCAGGGTTTCTTGAAGACCTACAAACAGATTTGAGAAAGGCTCTCATGGAAGGGCCTCAAGGGGGAAGTTATGTAGCATGTACAGGAATGTAGCATCTGTCAACATAAAAAGATTGAGAACATCCATCTAGCAGGGTTGCTTCAGCCACTACCAATTCCAGAACAAAAGTTGGAAAGCGTCTCCATGGGCTTCATTACAGGATTGCCCAAGGTCCAAGGGTGAGATTGTTTATATGTAGTAGTTGACAAACTAACCAAGTTTGCACATTTCTTTTCTATATCATTAGATTACTCTACAACTCAAGTAGCTGAGTTATTCTTCAGGGAGGTCTTCAGGTTACATGGGTTACCTAAGACCATTGTCAGTGATTAGGATAGCAAGTTCACAGGTGCCTTCTGGCAAGAACTATTCAAAATAGTGGGGATCGAATTGGCTATCAGCATGAGTTATCATCCCCAAAGTGATGGATAAACGGAAATAGTCAACAAGTGGATTGAAGGATATCTAAGGAACTACGTAATAGGGCAGCATTGAACCTAGATCAAATGGCTACACTTAGGGGATTATTGCTACAATACTACCTATCACATGTCTATTAGGATGACTCCTTTTAAGGAATTATATGGCTACGAAGCATTGGACTATGCAGATTTGGAATTTGGAGATAGTGGGGCTCCTAAGGAAAAGGATTGGATATAGGACAATCAAGATATTCTTAAAATCTTAAAGGAAAACTTACAGACATCCCAGAATCAGCATAAGTTATATGCAGACAAACATAGGATTGAGCGAAGCTTTGAGGTAGCGGATTTGGTATACTTAAGGCTCAAACGTTATAGACAGTATTCGCTTTAGAAGAAAGGAAAAGAAAAGTTAAAAACTTGATTCTATGGACCCTACAGAATAATCAAGAAGGTGGGAGAGTTGGCATATGAACTAGAACTACCTCAGGAAAGTAAAATTCACAATGTGTTCCATGTGTTCAACCTGAAAAATACCCTGGGGAAACACATTTCTCCATCAACAGAATTACCTCCCTTAGATGATGAAGGACTGTTGATACTGATTACTAAATTGATCATACATACTAGAGAAAGGAAACTCAGGAATAGGGTAATTAGGGAATACTTGGTTCAGTGGAAGGAACTACCTCCAGAGGATGCCACATGGGAAGGTGAACAGATATTGTAGCATCCCAGTTTGCAGTTGCTTGAGGAAAAGCAATGTCAAGTGGGGAGGACTGTAATGTCCTCATCTGATTAGGCATTGAGGACCAAAACTACTAATCGATGTGATTCCTGTGGGTTCGAGCGATTACTGACAGTTAGGGAATCATCTAAAGACTGATGCCATCTATAGAAAATCTAGGGCATCATCATTTGGTCAAGAAGTGCCACTGGGGCCAAAGGCCACTCTCATGCATGCAATCTAAGCATTATTTAATGATGCATGCACTCATTTAAGTCTCCATGTGCATGCATGCAAGTCAACTGCAAATTAGAAAATAAAGTGACCTAATTAGGTCAAAGATTAGGGTTTTCGCAGTTGAAAGTTATAAAAGGAAGGTAAAGTGAAAGGATGCTGACTTTTTGATGATTATTATTTCGGAGCTCTTGAATAGCAGCACAATAGTTGGGGTTGGAGACTGTGTCTTCAGCTAGTGGGGTTTCAATAATGAGATATCTTCCCTAGTCTCATTCAGGGTAAGCCATACAAGTTCACCATTTTCTCTTCCATTCATTCATAGTTATCCAGTATACTGTAGAGGTTGTTGTAGGGGCACGTGTGCAGCCGTAAGGGGTTTTCAGGAAGAAATCCCTAATCATTCGTTGGGTCTTCAGATATCAGTTTTACTTTGCTACCCAGGAACCATTCTCATCATCGTCATCTTACCCCAGTACTTGATGATTATTAGATTCGATCATGCTTATCCTAAGCAGTTATCAGCCATTTCGAGATTAGGGGTGGCGTGAGCAACTGCACCTCTAGAACAATTCGTTGGCCTTCCTAGAGACCTCAGAACTTCCGCATGTGTCGGGAATTCTCTCTGACATTGGAAGGCTATTAGTCCTACAAATCAATAGCTTCATCGGACACCTCCTTCACTGAAGATGTCACCCTTAGCTGATTTGGGGTCCGTGCTGTTGGAGTTTCACCGGAAGCAGAAGATATCAGTTCATCTCTAATTCAGCTCTTGATGCATGCATACTCTCTCAAGAGCAGTCTGTCTAGCTTATCAGTGGTAAGTGTTCATTCTATCCCACAAACCCTAGCCCTAATTTTTTCTATAAAATAGGGATTTTTGCATGGCATTTTGCATGCCCGGTTGTATCAGCGTATTTTCTTAGAATTAGAAAATATCAGGATTTGGGGATATTACAAGATCCTTGCCCAGTCTTTACTTTGATTTAGTGTGTGGTTTTTTATCTTGGTTTAGACTTGCAATAGTGGTTTAGAGGAATTTATAATTTTTTTTTTTGAAAAATCTTACTCTTGTATGCGGGTTGTTGTGATACACAGTCACGTACAAAGGTCTACATACGTGGGTTGTTGTACTAGACAGTCATGTACATACCTTAGCAACAAATTTTTTGGGTAGGGTTGCTTGTCCCTGTTCTTCTTTGGATTTTATCTTGCTTTGTGGTATTTGGTATTGGCATTTCACTGTAGTTTTGATAGCCCTGTTAACCATAATTCATTCTTTTCAGTAAGCCCTTGAGTTTTTGTTGGTAGGATTGTCTTTCGTTTAGCGATTTGAAGTGGATTTTCCTGTTGGGTGATAGGTCCAAGTGTTGGGTTTCTAAATCAGTGATCAGGGTTCTAGATATTGTATATCCCATGCTATTTCCAAGTAGTGTTGGTTTGTCACTTGCCTTTGATTGATTTCAGATTTTTTCATTCATTGTGTCTTCCCAGGCTAAGTGTTTTCCAAGTCTTCCTTAGGTGGTTGATCTTTGGTTCCTATAAGTATGCTATACTTCATTTTTGCTTACTTTATATAGTTTGATTATTCAAGCATACTCAATAATTTTTGCATTTAGGTGCATAGTAATCTTTGAGGAATTTGAAAAGTGAAAAGAAAAGCATTGGAAACATTTGCATTTGAATTGCATATGGTGGTTTTACTTTCAGTTTTTAAATAAAATCTCAAAAATTACAAAAATAAGTCTTAGTTTTCTCTTTCCTAGTTGCATTTTCATTAGTTCATATTTACAAAAAGAAAAAGAAAAAGAAGCTTGCTCTAAGTAGTGATAATTTGCTTTGGAATTCATTTATACACCTGTATTACTTTTCTTATTGAGTCAATAACATCATAGTCATTCACGCCACTTACCCTCTTATTAAAAACAACCTTTAAAATGAACACTATAATTTAAAATTTATTAGTAATTTTTGTTTTATAGGGTCATACACCTACTAGCTTAGGCTAGACTTGTGAGTTAGGAAGTGTAAACTCCCCATAAGTACTTAAATTCAGATGTAGTTGGCCAATCGATAAGTAAATCCTTTTCTATGTTGATAGTATCTGGGAAGCTCCTCTCAAACAGGAGTTAAGCACGAGGCTGCATGGAGGCATTGGACTGAGAAGATAACCCTCCGATTCCTTGTCAAAATGTAGACCAAGGTTTTTACGCATCTGGGGATTCTTTCCTAGACAGAGTTTCGAGCTTTGCTACCCTACCCATGCGTACGAATCAGGCTTGTGACTGCCCCCCAGACTGTTGATATAGTTAAGGCAGCCTCTAGTCTCTTGGACACCTAGGGTTTATACACAGGTAAACCAAAAGGCTATTTCTTGTTCACCTTGGACGGGCTTGGAAGGCAACCCTTGTTGAACGTGTAGGAGGGCGGTGGGAGATTCCTCCACTTATGACTAGGAACCTATTCAAGGATTCCAAGAAACTCTCTCAGCTTTCTTCAACGAAGCATATCTTATACCCCTTGTGATTGTTGAGACTTTAGGAAATTTTTGTAGTGATTTCTCTATGGTTTGTCTATGTTTTAGCCGACCTTAGGGTGTGAAGAGTCAAATTTACAATTGTGGAGGACCAATCTATTAGAATGTCATGAAGGTTACAAAACCTTCCTCCTCTTATCACATTGGAACCTCCACCTCCCCCTCGAAGGAAAAGATTGGACACAAACGGTTCTTTTGAACTGATAGGAGTTAGTGAAGTTCCATGTGAACCAAAACTTAGGGCAAACCATTTTAATTTAAACACAGTTGAGATAGAAGACTTGCAGGCTGACAATTTTTCAAGGAATTTTATTTCACCTCTAACTGACTTAAACGATTCGGTGATCTTTCAGGTTCGTACTTTCAATCCACCCATGATTAGTGTCCTTGTGGGTAGAGTAATGTCTACTACAGGAGAAATTTATTTTACTTCCACCTCAGCCACCCCGGCTGAAGGGGTGCTACCTCCCCCACTAGGTGCCCTTAGAACAAGTATACCTACTACACCGTTAAATCTAGCTAGCCGAGTGATTCAACCACCGTCTCCCATAATTTTAGTAGGTTCTTATGGTGGTATGGTCACTGGGATTCCTAGTGTACCTACAGTTCCTACTTCCTTCACACACACTGGCCAGAGTGATCCTATAGGCTACTCGACTTTTGTCCAAGGTTTTCCTTGGAATGGGGGGCACATTCCCCCATCCATACATAGGTCAAACACCCTCATATGTAGTGGTGCATTTTGGAAACACTAATCCTTATGGTCAAGGTTTTCAAACTCCATTTTCAGCTCCGTTCACAAGCTCTCATTTTTCTCTTTTTAGCGGAGGGATACCTGCTCCTGTATTCCAAACCCCAGCTTTGACTGGGGCACCTAAAACCTCTTATACTTGACTGTACATAAACAATCCACTGGCTTATGGATCAAATGATTTCCAAAGCAACCCATCCACTTCACAAATGGAAGTAGGGGGTGACCCCATCTTCACATATGGGAATATGGGGGCAAGTCCCTCTAATCCCCAAACTGGTACTTTTAGTGCTCCGGTTAGACCCAAAATCCCTTTCCTGGAAACGTTAAACTTGCCAGATTTGTCAAAACTAATAAATGACCTGGTGAGACATGACCCCTCCTAGCCACCCGTACCTACCAAGCTGCCCTTGGATATCCCAAAATTTGAAGGCAAAGTTGGTGATGATCCTGGAGCTCATGCCACCACTTTCCATTTATCGTGCTCTTCCAACTCACTGAACAAGGATGTAGTTTAGTTGAGGTTGTTCCAAAGAACTTTGACCAATATTGCAGCAAAATAGTACATTGAATTGCCTTCTGTTGCGTTTAGCAGTTTCTGGGATTTGGCTAATGCATTCCTTAGTCACTTCTAGCTTCCTATCCATTATGATTTCAAGACAGACTTGTTATCTACCTTCCGGTAGGACAATGGCACTCATATTTTGGATCATATCCAAGAGTGGAGAAGACGGAAGATCCTTATCAAAGCCACTATTCCTCCCAAGTTCTTATTAGAATGGTTCCTTAAATCCCTATTGCCTTATATATCTAAGGATGTATCTACTTCGGAAGTGACGAATGAGGAAGAAGCTATCCTCAGGGCCCAACAACTAGATTTGGTATATTCTTAGTCTGGGATATTATATGAGATTATCCCTGAGGCACTGAGGCTAATGCACAATGTAGAGAAACCTAAGCCTGGACCCCATGCCGATGGTGTGGTTGGTTCCGTGAATTCTCCCACTGTAGAATCTTTGGCTAAATAGCTCCATCAACTATCTGTCAAACATTCTACGACGGAGGCAGCAAAGGCTGCCCCCTCACCCCAAAATGAGAATGTTTTTTCACAAACCTTTCAGAAGGGCAATCAGTAACCCGGTGGGAAAAAGAAGAGAGGAAAAAAGGGTGAGGGAAACCAAAACAAGCAAAAACCCACAAACAATGCTGTTGGGGGGGAAAAAGAAAAGAAGAAGTTGAAATTCCCATGTAAGTTGTGCCATGAAGATCACCTAACCCATCTATGTCCCCTTATGGAACAAGCTCAGAAGCTGTTAAAAGCCCAACAACCGGCTGTCCTGAAGGATCCTTTTCCTGAAGGACAAAATTCAGCTTCAGCTTCAAATGCAGCAGGGGGCACCCCAGATGCTCCTGACCCCAATTATATCAACATGGTTCGATCTGATACTTTACTACAGACCAGGAACAAGAACTATGAAAAAGACACCTTAGAGAAGGGTAAGTCGATAGGTGAAACTTCTAACCCTATCACGATTGAGCAACCTACCAAAATTATGCCCAAGATACCGAAAGGTGTCTTTAAGAAAACCTTGCATAATCCTAATGCTAGGGCTGCAACCAACTACATTGTAGTTGAAGACTTAGCCCAGACTCCTTGTGCAATGTCGGCTTTAGAGGTGTTACAGAGTTGTCTAGTCCAGTGGGATGCACTCTTAGCATCCTTAGGTAGTATGGACTCATCGAGTCTCATGGAAAAATTTAATCTATATGATGTCAAAATCCACCTGCCATATTATGTAGCCTTATCAATAGATGTCATCGATGGTGGAAATACCATTGAAGGGAAGTTGTCAATGAGGGTGCTTCTACATGTGTTATGTCCTTGTCTTGTTGGAAACCTCTTGGTTCCCCGGAGCTGGTTCCATCGAACACCCTACTTACTACTTTCGACGAAAGGTCATTCCATCCACATGGTATCCTACCGGCTTTCAAAGTTAAGTTGGAAAGGAAAGTGGTGTCTATTGAGGTAGAGGTGATTAATGCACCTTTGGATTATAACTTACTCTTCGGGAGAATTGGACTTACGCCATGTCTGCTATTGCATCGGTCGTTTTTCGGGTGGTAGTGTTTCCGCACGAAGGGAAGTTGGTTACTGTTTACCAACTCAATTTTTCTTGAATAGGTAGCATGGAAACTAACGAGTCCACCATACCATTGGTTGATCAGGATAGACCCACTTCAGAGAGCTTAGTGGCTGGAATGTATGCATCATTGATGGGCACACTTGATTTTCCAACTCCAATTAATTATATAGGTTCTACTAGTGTGGGGAAGTCCATAGCAACGGTTTCCGATAGAACTGATCCTTGGGTTCTTCCTTCCCACCATGAACCTGAAGTGCCCTTATCAGTAGTGGAAGTGGCTTATCAAGCTATCATCCATACCACTGTTGATCCCATTCGGGTCCCTCTCACAGTCTCAGAGGAACTAGAAGAATCCTATTTGTCTACTTGGGAAGAGAACTCTTTGCATTCTAGAGATTGCTTAGACATGGTTTTACCTTTGGATGAAGCCATTCTAGAAACTATGTGTGGATGAGATAAGATCTGTGAATATCTTCACCATCGATCCTATTTTCTTCCAGAGTTAAGCAGAATAGAGAACCAGGAGTTCCATATGAGACTGGCAGGTGATGTTGATATGCCCATTAATCCCCTACCAAGGGAAGGAATGTTTATTGAGGGGAATATGGAAAAAATTTCCACTACTATCCCTATCAACATCTCTGCAAATCCTAACACTATGTAAAATGTACACATTGGCGAAAACTGCTCTCCGGAGGATATTGCGATCTATACGGCCTTGTTTAAGGAATTCCACGATGTTTTTCCTGGTCATATGAGGAGATGCCAGGAATTAATCCATCAATAGTCGAGCACGAAATCTGAACATACCCTGATGCTAGACCCGCTCAACAAACGTTGAGACCTATCAACCCACATAAAGCGATGGCAGTGAAGGCTAAAGTCAAGAAATTGCTGAAAGCCGGTTTCATTTATCCCATAGCTTTGATGGAATGGGTATCCAACCCTGTTCCTGTTGACAAAAAGCAAGAGACTATATGCATTTGTAATGAATTTCGAGATCTAAACAAAGCCTGTCCTAAGGACAACTATCCCACACCATTTATAGATCAAATTATTGATGCTTGTGCAGGAAGTGAAGTCTTTTCATTTATGGATGGTTTCTCCGGATATAATAAAATCCAAATTAAACCAAAAGACCAACATAAAACAGATTTTATTTGTCCTTAGGGTACCTTCGCGTACAAGAAGATTCCTTTTGGATTGAAAAATGTTGGGGAAACCTTTCAGCAGGAAATGATTTTTTCCTTTCATGACATTAAATCCATTGTCGAACCCTACCTTGATGATCTGCGAGCACATTCTCGTAAGAGGATTGATCACCCAGATCACTTGCGTTTGATTTTTGAACGATGCTGATACTATAAAATTTGCTTGAATCCCACAAGTTCATTTTCTGTGTCAATTCAAGGAGACTACTCAGATTCATTGTTTCTAACAAAGGCATTCAAGTGGATCCTTTGAAAGTTGAGGCCATCGTAAATCTGCCTCCTCCTCATTCTATCAGGAAGCTTCAGAGCCTGTAGGGGAAGTCCAATTTCCTTCAATATTTTATTGTAAATTATGCCAAGATCACTAAAGGTTTCATGCACATGTTAAAATAGGACACCCCATTTGTATGGGATGCAATTGCACAACTCGCATTCGAGGCATTAAAAAAATCTTTGTTGTCGGCACCGTTATTCCATCCACCAGATTCCTCTAGGGATTTTATATTGTATCTGGCCGCACCTAGGTTGACCATAGGGGTAGTAATAGTCCAGGAGGACAATAAGATCCAAGAGCATGTCGTCTACTATCTCAACCGTGCTTTAGCCAGACCTAAACTGAGGTATTATCATGTTAGGAAGTTGGTCTTAGCAGCTGTGTATGCTGTTCAGAGGTTGCGTCACTACGTATTACTGAGGACCATGATGGTAGTAGCAGATGTTAATCCTCTTTAATATGTTTTGTCTCGATGGATAGTTGGAGGCAAATTCAACAAATGGATAGTCATTCTCCAAGAGTTTGAATTGGATTTTCAATCCACCAAATCCAAAAAATCCTTAGTTTTTGTTGAGCTCATTGCAGAATTTCCAGTAAAGGAAGATGTAACCATTGAAGAAGAGTCATTCCCAAATGAGCATATATTTTTTATTTCCACCTTTGACCCCTGGTATATAGATATACTTATCTATCTCCAGAATTTGAAGTACCATGCATTCTTCTCACAGGAAGAACAACGTAAACTACGCGTACATGCGAAGAACTACCTCATTATTGGAGATACTTTATATCGTAGGCGGGTAGATTTCATTTTGCATCGATTTCTTACCCACGAAGAAGCTGAGATTGTCCTAAATGATGCCCATAGTGGAGCATGTGGGGGTCATTTATCTGGGTTAGCAACGGCCTAGAAGATATTACGTGTCGGTTATTTTTGGCCCACAATCTTTAAAGATTGTGTGGAAATCGTGAAGCGATGTCATCCTTGTCAGCTTTACACCAAAAAGATGCGGTCAAATCCTGCTCCGTTATTTCCCATCATCTCAATGGGCCCCTTCATGAAGTGGGGGATAGATTACATGACGTGTAACCAAGTCTTGTCTAGGGGGCACAAACATATCATTGTCACTGTAGATTATTTCACGAAATGGGCAGAGGCAATGCCCACCTTTAAAGCTGATGGGGAAACTACAGATTTTTTCGTTTTCAACCAAATTATCACACGATTCGGTATCCCTAAGGTGATTGTCACTAACCATGGTAGTCATTTCCAAAATAGTATGATGACTGAATTGCCCACTATGCTAGGTTTTAGACAAGAACATTCATCTTCGTTCTATCCTCAAGCAAATGGTCAAGTCGAGGCTGTTTATAAAACTTTGAAAAATATTCTCAAACGTACTATTAATGTAGCCCATTCCAATTGGTACATCATGTTGTATCCTTCACTTTGGGTATATCGGACCAATGTCAAAACTGTTACAAGGTTTTTTGCTTTCCAACTCGTTCATGGAGTGGAAATAGTTACCCCGGTCGAATGTGAAATCCCGTCCTTAAAAATTGCTATTCATGTGTTACCTAATAAAATTGAGTTGGAAAAATGTATATTACATTTAGAACATCTATATGAGCAGCGTAGAGATGCGTTGATAGAAAACGAAGCTCATAAAAATAGGGTAAAAAGGCAATACAATAAATCGGTCAAGCCTCGAATTTTTTCTGAAGGGGAACTTGTTTTGCTCTGGGATCAAGACAAAGAAACCCTGGGGGCGGGAAATTTCAGGTCTATGTAGTTGGAACCCTATGTCATTTCAAAGGTGTTAAAGAAGGGTGCATATGAATTGATTGATTTCGAAGGGAATAAGGTGCCTGATCCTAGAAATGGGCTCTACTTGAAAAAGTACTATGCTTAGTCTTAGCGCTTTTTCCTGTATTTTATTGTATGTATTTTTATACAATAGTTCGTTGATTTGTATTTTTTATACCATTTTCTGGTTGTTATAGATGTCTTCTGAGTGGTTCGTATGTTTCGTCGATGGCACCACTCACCAAAATTGTAATTTGGCTTTAGTTGCATGGGTCATTTATTTTCCCTCAGGACAGTTAGTTGCCTCAAGAGGCGCTTGCTTAGGTCTTGCTACCAATAATGTGGTTGAATACATGGATGTCATTGAGCTTTTATGGGATGCTTTTTCATGTAGTATCACTCAGCTGGAAGTCCGACTGGACTCTTAGCTGGTGGTTTCCCAGCTCAATCGAGCTTATTAGGTGCGGAAGCCTATTTTACTACGTCAGTTTATGCAAGTTAGGTTATTGGAAAGAAATTTGGAGTTTATTATATTCAATCATATTCCAAGAAATCAAAATTCATTAACTGATGCATATGCTAATTATATCTTGGATTGGCATTTAACACATTTTGCATAAAAAATATACAGCAAACACATAGAAAACATTTGTAAATAAACTGGCAATATATATATATATATGTGTGTGTGTGTGTGTGTGTGAATATATGTCCATATAGATAGGTTGAGTTTTTGATCCTCAGATCTAATCATAACTGTATAATATACCAAAAATATACAAAACATGGATCAAAGTCCATAAAATGCTCCTAAGTCTAAGCTTGACCACCCTAGTCACTTGGACCACCTTGGTCCCCCCGATCATCCTGATCACCCTGCGTTCAGGATTCTTTAGCCTCCTCGGCTTCAGCAGCCTCAACAACATCTATATACACAAGTACTGCTCTCGCTACCTGCCTCATAAGGCATATCCAGACAAGTGGTATACCAACCACTAGCTCCTGCATGACGGCAGGGATATGATCAATGCGTAAGGTAGGTACTCTCTGGGTAAGCCTGGCTAGCTTCCCCTCAAGAACCCTAATCAAACCCTGGTCCTCTCCGAACACAAGACGCACATACATGCGTGGATGCCCAGCAGGGAAGACTGGTCCAATATCTGCATTTTGACATTTTAAAAGGATTAGAACTCTTATACATATGTATATATCTTTATAATTAAAATTCATAAAAATTTTGAAAATTTGAAAATGAAAATACCTGACTCTCCCCATGCTCCTCCAGGAGGGAGGACAAGTTCAGTATCACCTCGGAAATCTAACTGAGAATATGGAAACTACTCCAAGGCTGGTAACTATCGCTCCCACCAAAAGTAGAAGTCATCGTCATAGACACTTTGGACCAATCCACCACCTCCCTGGCAGAGGAATATTTCTCCCCACTTAGTTAGCCTAGGCTGATGGGGAGAACAAACTGGCAATGGTACTGCAGGACTCAACCCTGGAAACCTCTCAAAGAAAAAATCTATTAACATGTTGTAATAACCAAAATTCTTCTGCCTGTCTATTTTGTAGTCAGAGAGTTGTTTCCTCATTATCAGGATCACTCCCTAACACCAGTCATATAGGGCTCCCTGTATATAGTCCACTACTAGTCTCATTTGGTTCTGAGTTGCAAGGTGAAGTGATGATGACCCTGCAAACCTCACTATAGTGCTCACAATTACATGTAAAGGAAAGTTGTGAATGTGAACAATATGGATGTAGCTACCCCTCTTTTGAGTGTCAGGATCGTAATATATGTCTATGTAGTTCTGTACACTTAGAAGGTCACCGCCTCTGTCGATACCTTCCAATTTTACCGGATCTCCCCGTTGTGATAAATCGGAAATGAAATAGACATCTTCCGAAGTAACCTTTAGAAACTCACCTTGAAGGTCAAACATGCCAAGATTGTGATCCCAATAGTTTATCAAAAAATCTAATAGGCGAACATTTGACCGCATAGGTGAGGTACAAAAGAATTTCAATAACCCACTCTGATGTAAAACATTCACCATGGGGGCATCTTGTAGAGATTCTTGGTCCATGTCTTCATGTTCCCTCTCCCTCCACTCAAGCACCATATTTAAATCTAATAATCAAGCAATTTCAAACCATTAGATTCATATAAAAAATTGAATTTTTGACCCTATATATTCTTTTTCTACCTCACGCAGTGTACGTGACTATCCTTTGGGCAAGTCACGTACTATACATGACTTTCCTTCAGGAAACCCGCATACAAAACACGTGTACACGACTATTAACATACCATACCCGCATACACATCATTCATGCTTTGAGGACGCTTGAAAACATAAAATTTGGGCCCAAAATTGAAAATTGCTTGGATCAAATGAAAGAGCATGGAGTGTAGTTTTACCTAGAACTTGCGGTTTCAAGAATTGTCCACCAAATCGTCCACACCAAGCAATCAAAGGTAGAGGTAAAACTTGTATTTTTTGGATAAAAATCAAATGGTGAGTTTTTTATTCATATTTTGAACTATTTATAGAAAAATTATTTTCAAAGTGGGTTTTTTCCCTATAGTTCATATTTTTTTAAAAACTAATGGCATATATTTTCTTCCATGTAACAGGTTTGTGGTCATTTACAGTTGTTTTTTCGCTCATATAGGCTGGTTTTTTTGTCATTTCACATGCATTCTGCATTTACACCTAATGCAAATTAATCCTAGCATTAACACTTTGACCATGGACTATGGTATCTTTAACCATTAGTTCCTCGTTTATACCATTGTTCTTCCATGGATAGGACTTGCCTCCCATCAGTATCCTCATTTAGAACCTACTTATAGTCTTTCAATACTCATGCTGCAACTATCATAGGCTTAGGGGAGTCTTTTTAGCTATTTTTCATGCCAAATTGAGCCTCATTTTGGTCTCTTTTTACAAGTTATCCCTTTATAAGACTCCCTGCCCTTATGGAGTTTCTTTAGGCCCAGGTCTAACTCCTCAAAATAGACTTGACTGCCAAGTAAACTTGTTTGTTCAAGATCATTAAGAATATGTGAATGGGCATCCACATTGGTGGTAGGTTATCTCTTTCTCGGACCATGTGGAATAATACGAGAAAGGATCTCTCTTTTTTCTATGGAATTGAGAAGAGTATTCTCAGGTATAGGTTTATGACTTTTCTGGACCTGAGGGACTAATTTTATGGAAAAGGAACACCTGATATGAGCTCAGTTTTCTCTTTTTCATGCTCTAGACGTATTGGGGCCTAGAAATTCACAGGCAACAACAGTAAAGGATTCTCCCCAATCAATGTTCCCAACTAGCCCGTTGACTGTTTGGTGTAGGCAATCCGTCCGGTTTGCAGTCTGGCTAATGTAGGTCAAGGTAACAAAACAAAGGGTTTTACCAGTTGCGGCCCGATCCACCGAGTTTTTCTAATTTTGACTTAATGTATGCAATGTAAATGCCTAACTAACAATGCAGGGCGATAAAGATGCAAGGAACTACACAATGTGATGCGCGGGTTCTTACCTCACGTCTTAGGCTCACAAACATTTAAATCACATATGCAGCCATGAAGTAAATCAAATAACTATCCAATCACCTATCTATCTATCCCCGGGGAGCTAAAACAATGAGTATTTGTGAGTAATGTGTTATTTCCATGTATGATAAACAGAAACTATAGATAGCTGATATTCATATTTACAACACATGAATGAGAAAAATATTCTAACAATCAGATAGCTAATTGTTATATAAGCAAAATACATTACTCTTGGTGAACTTTCCACAAAAATAAATCAGAAATCATCTAACAAGACATAGGCCATAAAGTTAGAACGATCTCATGATTCATGGACACAAGCTGAAAAATAAAGTAGTTCATCTTTCCGCCATCCATTGCATAACATTAGGAAATTTCACATCTCTTTCTCCAACAGGAAAACTGTAATTTTTTTATTGCAAAAGGAAATAGTTCTTCTTACAATATGTCCTCCAGTCTTACTCAAAAAAAAGCCCTTTCTGATACTACATACTCTACATTTATACAAAAAAAGTAGAATGGTTGCGCTGCCCAAAGGGACTTTTGGGCTTCCCAACCTTTCATTTTCCCTACGCTTCACTTTTCCAAATGTTTTTTACAAAACCAACACAAAATACAAAAAGGTGCTTAATCCCTCATGAGGAGGGCCCCGCTTGGTTGTCTAGGAACTTCCTCCACACTGCAGCTTCATTGGCTATGCCTTCAAAAGTGCAAGGCTCCAAAAACTGAATATTTATCTCAAATTTCTCAGCTTGTTTCTTTATGGCCTTGATCCTAGAGGGGCTCAACCGAAGCTGATCTTCCAAAAATCGCACACTAACGGATGGGTGGCCCACTTCATTCTTCAACACTAGGTCATCAATGGCCTCGATCTGTTGAATTCTGGCCTTTGCATCCTAATATCTACTCTGCAATATTTCTATGAAGATTTTATGGTCTGGGAACTCATCAAGCTTATGTTCAGTGTCTATCTGACACCGGTTGTATGTATTGAGGAGCCTCCTGAAGTATTCCGAGCATGCTCCTTACGTTATTTTGACGGTCTTCTTGAATTATTTTGCATCGCTGACGGTGAACTCTACTAGGTCATGATCTCTCTGAAGGGATTGGTGGTCTTTGGATGGTAGTCCTGCCGGAGTCTCTACATTGCCTTCCAGCCTCGCCATTCTGGCATTTAAGACCTCAAGAACCTCCTGGGCTCTATCCACAAAGTATGAGGAAGTTTCCATGATTTCCTCTAACCGGCCATCGATCTGAAGGACTTTGCACCTTTCTTCCTCCAAAGCAGTCTGTAGCTGGAGCATTCTAGCTTTCTGGACCAGGATATGTTCTTTGAACGACTGAAACAATGAAGAGATCTGTTCCTGATGCTCCTTTCTCAATTCTCAGGAGTGTAGATCATTGGCGGTCAGGATGATCTTCTGCTGCTCTTCTAGCTCCTCCACCTTGGCCAGTAACTGCTCCTTCTACTTCTTCAACTCTTGATCTTCTGCTTGCACTTGCTCAAGGTGTTCTTGTGTAGTCTCCTGAACCTGTCTCTCTTCATCTAGGGCCTGCAACTCAGCTTCAGCAGTCTTCATCTCCCTTTGTAAGTGTTCAAATTTTCACTTCAACTTGTTTCCTTCCTCTCTCTCTTTCTTCAGAGTATCTTTTAGCTAAGCATAGGATTTCTTATATGACTCTAGCTCAGTCATCACCTTGTCTATGTTATCTTCTGAGGCATGTAGTATTGCAGTATCGGCCCTCAGGGTAAGCGTTGGATCTAGGTCTATTCCTAGCATAACAGCTGTATCTGTTATCATTTTTCCAGCCATTCCTTCTGCTTATACCTTTCTTTCTGTCCTCTTCATTATTCTCTTGGTGGCCCTATCATAATAAATAGTATTGAAGTCAGGGAATTCTTCTCCCTTTTTCTGTACAAAAGGGACCAACGTGAGTGAGGGGACTGTGGGTGTGATGGAAGTGGGTTCTTGAGGGGTCTGTACTTCGGGGTTCTCCACGTCCTGAGTCTGTCCTGCTGCTGTTTCAGAAGCTGACTATTGTGTCAACTTTATCCTTTCAGCTTCTTGCTTGTGGAGCTCTTCATCAAGCTTTCTCTTTGCTTCCTCTGCTTCTTTTCTAGTTGCTTCCTCTGCTTTCTCTATTGCTTCCTGAGCAGCCCTTGTTTCTTCTTCTGAATGAAGCCTTTCTGTAGCTTCTTTTTCCAACCTCTGGGCTTCTTCATTTTTCTTTTTGGCTTCTTCTTCAACCTTTTCCTGTTCGTCCCCTTTTCCACCTTCGATGGTAATCTTTTTCTTAAATCTTATGTTCAGTGCCGTCATGTTAGGGGCGTTTCGGAAGACAGATTCTTCCTTATCTTAGTGATGAGTATACTCAAAATGTACTTTGTGTTCTTTACAATGCTCCACCACATTACCGTGAGTATCATTCCTTCGGGAAGGCATCTCACCAAAATGGAACCTCCCCAATTCCTCTATGAATTCAGCAGCTTATTTCACCCTGGTGAATTTGTAGCTACCTAGCCTGAATGGTAAAGGAGGGTATGCGGTCTTCTTGTGTTTGAACAAGAAACTACCTATTCCTTCAATGAATACCTACCTGCCTGCCTCTTTATGGACTATATAATCCGTTGCATATTTGGGCAGTAGTAAAGGCGTCTTCGACCCTCCAAATATTCTGAAATAAATGCCATTGTCAGTCAAGAAATAGTCTGCATGTTCTCCTATTACCTGCATGGAACCTTCTGATATACAATCACATTCCTTCAGGAAAATGAGCGTGTAGAGTGGCATAATGAAGTGCTCACAGACCTCTCTGTAATGGCTATGGTACTGGTGATCCCACAATGGTCTATAATTGGCATACACAGGCATTATTTCCCTGTCCCAGATGCACTTGAGACCGGGGAAGGGCTAGTTACACAATATGAAATCTATCAATATTGAACTCATGTAAAACTCGGACCTTTTCTGAGCTTCTCCTCCCAAGGCTGCGACCAAGCAAGAGGAAAGACTGCTTGATACAAGGCTGCCCCAATTGAAGATTGTTCCTTGGGTTGCCACATGAAAGATAATAGGTATCCATTCAAGCTTGAAGAGTCTACCATGATCTCTCCCAAAGATCTTATTAAGCATCAGAGATATAAACTTGTAGGGAGCCCTCAAGCTTGCTGTATCATACTCACCGGTCTGTCTATATCGGTACAACTTTCCCTACAAGAGCATTTTCTTAAGAGTTTCCACCAGGTCCATTCTGATGCTATCCAGCCAATTGTCAGATAAGAAAATCTGGGTTTCTATTATGTGATACGCCAACGCTACGTATCAAGGGATAAATGAACCATAGCCCTGTCCTTCAACGTTTCCTATGATCATTGTGGTTGTATTTACTTGGGGCAAAATCCAGCCAATTACCTGAGAGCATGGGAACAGCTCTGGTCTGGTGGTAACTTTCATGATAGAAGACTTCTCTATGTTAGCATAGATAGATTCTTCTTCGAGGCCCGTGTCGACAACCTCCCTATGGGAAATCAATCTGTATATTTCACCCCATTTGTACTCGGGCTCAACACCAGAAACACATTGGGTGTCTTCATATATGTATTCAGTCTTTGTTTCAGCTTCTGCTTCTGGCACTTCTTCCACCACTGGGGCCTTCTTCTTTTGTCTTTTGGACATGGTGGACTCGACTTCTTCCTGCCATATATAACATTGTAATATTGAAAAATTCAAGGTGCATACATTTACATGACAGTGTGCAGCATTTTATTCTTTCTATGTATACCATGGCAGCAACTAGTTAATGAAACTAAGATATAAGTTTGCGTAACCTGACTAACCAAATGCACACTATTTAGTGCTCTTGTCTATATCTTAGCATGATGTAAAACTTTTATGTATGATATTAAAAAATCCCATCACCCATCTTCTAGACTATAATAAAATTACATCCAGATGCAAAGTTCCATTTTCATGTGTTTAATGTGATAGCAAGTAGAGAACAAACGCATGCATGTACAGCCCAAAAAAGCCATGACTATTAGAACTACTGAAACTAGTGCACAGTATTCCATGACCTTATCTATACCTAGCATGAAGCAAACTCAGTCCTATGCAATAAAGTGGGCAATATACTACTGCTGCATGATACTAAAACTTTATCAATCATATTTGAGCCGGCATTAAATCTACATCATTTCGCAGTGTCGTTTCTCCCATGAAAACAATTCGTAAAGCAAATGCATGTACATCAAATGCAAGGTGCATCATTCATCAATTTGGTCTATTGCACAGCAAACAAAGAAAAGGGGGTTGAATATATCAAGATCATTCTAGCCTCCTATCTTTTCCAACATCCAACATTTTGACGACATAGCTTTAGCAGGGATAACATCGACAATGACTTATGCTGCTTGCAGAAGATAATTACATTAACTCAAATATACATTGCTGGTATTACTGTCATTTTACTGCAAATGGCGCTTCAACTAGAACCATTATCCGTGAGATTCCCGTTTAACAAACTAAAACAACGCATCTCCCTTCTAACCGGCTAGGGTTTTAAACGACTAAACACAAAAGGGCTGCGCGGGACGGCATGAGAAACACAGGCTGGGGTTCAAACGGTGAGAGCAACAATAGTAGTAACCATGAAGTTTCTTCAGCAGTGCCACGCATACACACCCATAGAAAAGATGGATCCCTTCCAGCGTGCGGCGGGTTCGACATAAGCTCGACAAGGATGCGCAAAACCACGTAGGTGGAAATAGCTAGGGCTGCAGATACGGGTGATGCACCATGGGATAAATGGCCCCAAAAACCTCCAAAGCAGTTCACGGCAGACTTGCCTCCTACCCATCAAAACCATGCAAGGTGGTTTGGCACAGACGGCGTAACGTCCGTCTGCACCGAAACCTCTTAATCCTTATGTGCAGGGAGCAATTGAACGGTGATGGGAAGAAAAAATACTGCTCCAAAAGTTATACTGCCCTCCCGCGGTAAAAAAGGACAAAATTTCCATTTATATAGGCGTATAACCTGGCTGGACGAGGGAAATGTCCAGGTACACCAAAACCACCGTAGAAAACTATTAACATTTTAAATGTAGCGGGAAAACGACGAAGAGCCTACCTGATAACCCGACAAATATGGTGAGTCGATGACAGAGGAGCTTCTACCTTTGCCACCTGGATGCTGGTAGACTGACAGTGGGGACCTTCACTACCTCAAGAAGATGATAGCTCAACGGCGATAGTGCTGGGCAGCAAAAAAAAACAATAGAAAAATAAAACGTTGTCCCCGTATATATAGAAATGGACCGCAGGTGTGACGCGACATATCGGACGGAAACCATTCTGAATCGGAATGTGAGAACACGAATCCTTCCGCAACGGCAGTAGGCCATAACATCAATCCATCCGCAGTGGTGGGAAAGGAAAAACCTAATGGTCGGACGTCGGAGGAAACCCGGATCAGAAGCCAAAAGTGAACTTCCTTCCGTAACAAGGGAAACTTATAACACCGTCCGTAAAGCCGGAAACCCAAAAAACTATACGTCGAAAGCCTAATGCTTATCCCATCCGCAACGTCGAGACCTCGAAGTTCAACCGCGTCCGCAATGGCGGACAAGGAAGTAATCATACCTTCCGACGCACAACCAAAAGCCATCCGCAACGGCGAAAAACAAGGCAAAAATGTCCGCAACGGCGGGAATGTTAATTAGACAAACTTCTGATTCGGAGAGGCTTCAAAGGTACTCAAAAGTATTCAATAACTTTGATTATGCATGGGATTACTTCAAGCCTTAAGGAAAACATCAGATCGAGGGATAGAGCATCCGAAGCGTTGGAAAATGTTCAAAAAGTCATTAGACCAAAATAAGGAAGAAAATCAAACTAATTCAAAGTAGAGGAGGGTCCTAAAAAATTTTAGAATTTTGGGAAATTGTTGCAGCTGCAACAATTGGCGACTACCTCGTGAACCCCAGATTTCTGAACTAACTCTTTTCCAGTGCAAGACCTTCTGAAATAAAGTTTAAATATTCTAGATGTCTTTATCCTCGGGCTGGCCAATTTAAGCATTTAAACCATTGAGAAGTAGTCTATTCTTTGGGGAAAAGGTAACACAGAAATATTGCCAGTCTGAATAACTCTTTTGAGGCCAAATAGGTGAGGTTTATTTTTCCTGTCCTTAGGTAGTTTCCATCTTGGACACCACAGGATTGTGACAGATATTAAGCAGTATGATACTTTTGTTCCTCATTCCCATGCCAATTTGCACTTTTGTGCTATTTGAATTTTAGTTCTTTTGATATGAGTCCTCCTGCAGGCCTTTTCTTACTGAATTTTAATTCAGGATCCTCTATCCCATAGTGCCCTTTTGTGTGAACATTGTATTTCATATTTCAGTTCACGGATGGAGAGGATCTTGTGGCCATTTAGTACTTTATGCTTTGATATTTTGCTTCAATAGGTATTTCTTTCTTCAAGGAGTTTTGACTCTTGATGGCTTATCGCTTTTCCGAATATATGACATGGGATCATTTATATATATGATATACTGTTTTACCCTGCTTCCTTTCCGTGAGTCCTTTGCTTTCACCCCCTTGGGTATTTAAGATGTGAAATGGATGGAGCCTCGAAATAGTATTCCATACCTCTTTTACTTCTGAGTTATTTACAGGGGTTAAGTAAGACTTCAATGAACGCATTGCCAGTTAGGAAGGCTGCTACTAGAATAAATTATGTACTTTAAAGCACAGTCTTTCACTCAAGATCTTAGTTAACAAAGAACCCTGATGTTTCCATTGCAACCAAAAGTTTGCCTCTTTATTCAAAACCAAAAGAAAAGCTAGCAAAGCAATAACTCAAAAGAAAACAATATTAAATCAACTAACAAAAGAAAACACCCTCAAAGCATTTAAAGAAAGCAAACAATTTATTTATGTACAAAGCAACAGAAAGAAAAAAAAATTCCCACTCCTGAAAAATATTTTTAAATCTAGAGAGTTAAAGGGTGGGATGGATCACAGACATGGGACACCTAACCATGGTCTAGCTGTGTTGTTTTTGAAACTGAACCCATGTCTACAATTCTATAATCATCTCTTACAGCCTAAGGAAGTTGAAGGATTTCAAGCTGAGTGTCATTCATATAGCTAGCCTTTCTTGAAGTGAGATGTCTTAACTCTAGCTCAATCAGATAATTTCCCAAAAGAGACTCAGCAGATTCATTTCCCTCTCCTAGCTTAGTGACATTGTGTTTCATATAGGGATCTCTTAATATCTTAATCAGGTTTGGGCTGCCCTTCTAAGGTAACCATAAGTGAGACCAATCTGAAGCAAAATACCCATTCAGTCTTGCTGTCCAATCTCGGTTCAGGATCATTCCATAGCCATCAGGTATGTCTGCTACTAGAATATCAATGTAATGACATATCTTTTCATTTGCAGACAACCGAATCAGAACATTTTCCATCTCCCCCACTACTTTGACACTAGTCTTGTCTAGTTGAGTGACGTCACAAAGAGTAGGTTTTAGCTGCCCATTAAGTTTTTTGCAAACTGCCAGAGGCATAACATTCATCGATGATCCAGATTCCACCAAACAATTATGCACATTGTGATTCAGCATCTCTAGGGTCAAAAGGAAAGGTGGGGCATTAGTTTTCCTTGTCCTGATTAATTCGATCTTTTCTTCCATAGGTTGGTTTTTTGGAGGCATCTCCTCTTTAAGTTCGTCAGCTTTTTCTTACTCATCATCATCCATAGGTTTAGCAGGTTCAACGAGTGTCTTTGTTTCATGTTTGCAATTAGTGGCTTCAGGTGTGTCATCCTTAACATTCACAGCTACCTGTCTCCTGACATTATCTTGCAGATTTTGAACCTTTGGAAGTATTGCATTTCCCTTAACTTCTAGGTTCTTATCTTTTGTGGCTAGAGGTGTATATTGAGATTTGAGGGCATATTCCTCTATATTGAAAAGTGAAACACCATTCCATAAGAGCATGGCATCATCATCTCCCTTCTCTATAGTCTGTTCCTTTCCTCCTTTTTTACTACTGTCTTTAGTCAATTTGGATTCTAGCAACTTATTCATTACCAAATACATTGAATTCAACCATTGAGGGCACTTCTTCTCAGAGTGAGGTTGCTGGTGAAAAGTACAGAAATTATCCCCCCCTATCTCTGTTATATTTATTGAGCCAAATTTGGGGAAGGGATGTTCCATTGGTTATTATACTCTCTTTTCGGGTAGTAGGGTTTATAAGTTTTCTGAATGTCCCTTTCCTCTTCCAGGTCTATCATTCGGTTGTACAGCTTTTGCATTGTTTTCATCATTCCCTCAAGGTGATGTGAGTGCTCCTCTCTGGGTTTGGATGACACCAAAACTCTTTTATCTGCAGTTTTCTCTCCAGGTAGATCAGGATAATCTTATACACTTTCCCTCTCAGCCTCTACTCTTTCGGCCTCTTCATAAGTCTCTATCAATGTGGGTTTGGCTTTCATCTTGGTAAACATAGCCAGCTCAGGCCCTAGGGCTGATGTATAATACTCAATTAAGACCTTGTCTGAGGGTCTGTCCGCTTCAGAGAAGTTCTTTAGGTATATTGAAAATCGCTGAGTGAAAACATGTACTTTCTCATTCTTCTCTTTTCTTAACAAACCAAGACCTTTCATTAATGAGGCATGCATTTTTTGGGTGGTGTATTTACTTCTGAAAACCTTCTCGAAAGTGTCCCAATTAGGAATCAAATTTGTAGGGAGACTGAAATACCAGGATGCTGCTGCCCCTTTCAAGGTGTGAGGGAACAGTCTACAGACCACATCTTCATGCTCCTCAGCCCTTAGCCCTTCTAATGCTAGATAAAAGCTCTGCAGGTGGTCTTCTACAACAATTTTTTCTCCGGGGTCAAACTTGGGCAATAGCTTTTCAGAGACTTGAGGCACGTTATGCAAAGGCGGCGTGAGGTTCAAAGGGGTTCTTTCTCTCCATGCAGGCAATGGGTTGGGATGATTTACATTTATTCCAGCCATAAGCACAGCTACGAGAATGAGAGTCTGAGCAAAGAACAATGCAGGATGAGAACAGGCTTTCTTGCTTTAGCGTATGAACGAAACCTGTGAGTACCTAGGTCAGGCTGAAAGCTTCAAATATCTGCTAGTAAGGTAATCCTGGGAAAAGTAATTTTCCACGGCCATCCATGCACTGGCGGCCCTCCTTCTAGCGCCAGTTATGTTGGGGCCTGGAAATTCGCAGGCAACAACAGTAAAGGATTCTCCCCAATCAATGTTCCCAACTAGCCCATTGACTGTTTGGTGTAGTGAATCCATCCGGTTTGCGGTCCGGCTACCGTAGGTCAAGGTAACAAAGCAAAGGGTTTTACCGGTTGTGGCCCGGTCCACTGAGTTTTTGTAATTTTGACTTAATGTATGCAATGCAAATGCCTAACTAACAATGCAGGGTGATAAAGATGCAAGGAACTACACAATGTGATGCGCAGGTTCTTACCTCTCATCTTAGGCTCACAAACATCTAAATCACATATGCATCCATGAAGTAAATCAAATAACTATCCAATCACCTATCTATCTATCCCCAGGGAGCTAAAAGAATGAGTATTTGTGAGTAATGTGTTATTTCCATGTATGATAAACAGAAATTACAAATAGCTGATATTCATATTTACAACACATGAATGAGAAAAATATTCTAACAATCAGATAGCTAATTGTTATATAAGCAACATACATTACTCTTGGTGAACTTTCCACAAAAATAAATCATAAATCATCCAACAAGACATAGGCCATAAAGTTAGAACGATCTCACGATTCATGGACACAAGCTGAAAAATAAAGTAGTTCATCTTTCCACCATCCATTGCATAACATTAGGAAATTTCACATCTCTTTCTCCAACAGGAAAACTGTAATTTTTTTATTGCAAAAGGAAATAGTTCTTCTTACAATATGTCCTCCAGTATTACTCAAAAAAAAGCCCTTTCTAATTCTACATACTCTACATTTATACAAAAAAAGTCGAATGGTTGGGCTGCCCAAAGGGACTTTTGGGCTTCCCAACCTTTCATTTTCCCTACGCTTCACTTTTCCAAATTTTTTTTACAAAACCAACACAAAATACAAAAAGGTGCTTAATCCCTCATGAGGAGGGCCCCACTTGGCTGTCTAGGAACTTCCTCCACGCTGCAGCTTCATTGGCTATGCCTTCAAAAGTGCAAGGCTCCAAAAACTGAATATGTATCTCAAATTTCTCAGCTTGTTTCTTTATGGCCTCGATCCTAGAGGGGCTCAACCGAAGCTGATCTTCCAAAAATTGCACACTAACGGCTGGGTGGCCCACTTCATTCTTCAACACTAGGTCATCAATGGCCTCGATCTGTTGTATTTTGGCCTCTGCATCCTGATATCGACTCTGCAATATTTCTATGAAGATTTTATGGTCTGGGAACTCATCAAGCTTATGTTCAGCGTTTGTCTGACACCAGTTGTATGTATTGAGGAGCCTCCTGAAGTATTTCGAGCATTCTCCTTGCGTTCTTTTGATGGTCTTCTTGAAGTCTTCTGCAGCGCTGACAACGAACTCTACTAGGTCATGATCTCTCTGAAGGGCTTGGTGGTCTTTGGACGGTAGTCCTGCTAGAGTCTCTGCGTTGCCTTCCAGCCTCGCCATTCTGGCATTTAAGACCTCAAGAATCTCCTGGGCTCTATCCGCGAAGTACAAGGAAGTTTCCATGATTTCCTCTAACCGGCCATCAATCTGAATGACTTTGCACCTTTCTTCCTCCAGAGCAGTCTATACCTGGAGCATTCTAGCTTTCTGGGCTAGGATATGTTCTTTGAACGGCTGAAACAATGAAGAGATCTGTTCCTGATGGTCCTTTCTCAGTTCTCGGGAGTGTAGATCATTGGCAGTCACGACGATCTTCTGCTGCTCTTCTAACTCCTCCACCTTGGCCAGTAACCGCTCCTTCTCCTTCTTCAACTCTTGATCTTCTGCTTGCACTTGCTCAAGGTGTTCTTGTGTAGTCTCCTGAGCCTTTCTCTCTTCATGTAGGGCCTGCAACACAGCTTCAGCAGTCTTCATATCCCTCTGTAAGTGTTCAAATTTTCACTTCAACTTGTTTCCTTCCTCTCTCTCTTTCTTCAGAGTATCTTTCAGCTGAGTAGAGGATTTCTTATATGACTCCAGCGCAGTCATCACCTTGTTTATGTTATCTTCTGAGGCATGTAGTATTGCAGTCTCGGACCTTAGGGTAAGCCTTGGATCTAGGTCTGTTCCTAGCATAACAGCCGTATCTGTTATCATTTTTCCAGCCATTCCTTCTGCTTCTACCTTTCTTTCTATCCTCTTCATTATTCTCTTGGTGGCCCTATCATAATAAACAGTATTGAAGTCAGGTACTTCTTCTCCCTTTTTCTGGACAAAAGGGACCAACATGAGTGAGGGGACTATGGGTGTGCTGGCAGTGGGTGCTTGAGGGGTCTGTACTTTGGGGTTCTCCACCTCCTGAGTCTGTCCTGCTGCTGTTTCAGAAGCTGACTGCTGTGTCAACTTTATCCTTTCAGCTTCCTGCTTGTGGAGCTCTTCATCAAGCTTTCTCTTTGCTTCCTCTGCTTCTTTTCTAGCTGCTTCCTCTGCTTTCTCTATTGCTTCCTGAGCAGCCCTTGTTTCTTTTTTTGAATGAAGCCTTTCTGTAGCTTCTTTTTCCAACCTCTGGGATTCTTCATTTCTCTTTTTGGCTTCTTCTTCAACCTTTGCATGTTCATCCCCTTTTCCACCTTTCGTGGTAATCTTTTTCTTAAATCTTCTGTTTAGTGCCGTCATGTTAGGGGCGTTTCGGAAGACAGATTCTTCCTTATCAAACTGATGAGTATACTCAAAATGTACTTTGTGTTCTCTACAATGCTCCACCACTTTACCGTGAGTATCATTCCTTCGGAAAGGCATCTCACCAAAATGGAACCTCCCCAATTCCTCTATGAATTCAGTAGCTTGTTTCACCCTGGTGAATTTGTAGCTACCTAGCCTGAATGGTAAAGGAGGGTATGCGGTCTTCTTGTGTTCGAACAAGAAACTACCTATTCCATCAATGAATACCTGCCTGACTATCTCTTTATGGACTATATAATCCATTTCATATTTGGGCAGTAGTAAAGGCGTCTTCGACCCTCCAAACATTCTGAAATACATGCCATTGTCAGTCAAGAAATAGTCTGCATCTTATCCTATTACCTGCATGGCACCTTTTGACATACAGTCACATTCCTTCCGGAAAATGAGCATGTAGAGTGGCATAATGAAGTGCTCATAGACCTCCATGTAATGGCTATGGTACTGGTGAGCCCACAGTGGTCTATAAGCGGCATACACAGGCATTCTTTCCCTGTCCCAGATGCACTTGAGACCGGGGAAGGGCTGGTTACACAATATGCAATCTATCAATATTGAGCTCATGTAAAACTCGGACCTTTTCTGAGCTTCTCCTCCCAAGGCTGCGACCAAGCAAGAGGAAAGACTGCTTGATACAAGGCTAGCCCAATTGAAGATTATTCCTTGGGTTGCCACATGAAAGATAATAGGTATCCATTCAAGCTTGAAGAGTCTGCCATGAGCTGTGCCAAAGATCTTATTAAGCATTAGAGCTATAAACCTGTAGGGAGCCCTCAAGCTCACTGTATCATACTCACCGGTCTGTCTATGTCAGTACAGCTTTCCCTGCAAGAGTATTTTCTTAAGAGTTTCCACCAGGTCCATTCTGATGCTGTCCAGCCAATCGTCAGATAAGAAAATCTGGGCTTCTGGTAGGGGATAGGCCAACGCCACGTATCCAGGGCTAAATGCAGCATAGCCCTATCCTTCAACGTTTCCTATGATTAATCCATCCAATTACCTCAGAGCATGGGAACAGCTCTGGTCTGGTGGCAACTTTCATGATAGAAGACTTCTCTATGTTAGCATAGATAGATTCTTCTTCAAGGCTCGTGTCGGGAACCTCCCTGTAGGAAATCAATCTGTATATTTCACCCCATTTGTACTTGGGCTCAACACCAGAAACACATTGGGTGTCTTCATATATGTATTCAGTCTTTGTTTCAGCTTCTGCTTCTGGCACTTCTTCCACCACTGGGGCCTTCTTCTTTTGTCTTTTGGACATGGTGGACTCGACTTCTTCCTGCCATATATAACATTGTAATATTGAGACATTTAAGGTGCATACATTTACATGACAATGTGCAGCATTTTATTCTTTCTATGTATACCCTGGCAGCAACTAGTCGATGAAACTAAGTGAGGTTTGCGTTACCTGACTGACCAAATGCACACTATTTAGTGCTCTTGTCTATATCTTAGCATGATGCAAATAATTTCTGTATGATATTAAAACATCCCATCAACCATCTTCTAGATTGTAATAAAATTACATCCATATGCAAAGTGCCATTTTCTTGTGTTTTATGTGATAGCAAGTAGAGAACAAATGCATGCATGTACAGCCCAAAAAAGACCTGACTATCAGAACTATTGAAACTAGTGCGCAGTATTCCATGACCTTATCTATACCCAGCATGAAGAAAACTTAGTCCTGTGCAATAAAGTGGGCAATATACTACTACTGCATGATACTAAAACTTTATCAATCATATTTGAGCCGGCATTAAATCTACATCATTTCGCAATGCCGTATCTCCCATGAAAACAATTAGTAAAGCAAATGCATGTACATCAAATGCAAGGTGCAGCATTCATCAATTTGGTCTATTGCACAACAAACAAAGAAAAGGAGGTTGAATATATAAAGATCATGCTAGCCTCCTATGTTTTCCAACATCCAACATTTTGACAACATAGCTTTAGCAGGGATAACATCAACAATGACTTATGCTGCTCGCAGAAGATAATTACATTAAATTGAATATATGTTGCAGGTATTACTGTCATTTTACTACAAATTTCTCTTCGACTAGAACCATTATCCATGAGATTCCCGTTTAACAAACTAAAAAAATGCATCTCCCTTCTAACTGGCTAGGGTTTTAAATGAATGAGCACAAAAGGGCTGCACTATATGGCATGAGCAACACAGGCTGAGGTTCAAGTGGTGAGAGAAACAACAGTAGTAATCATGAAGTTTCTTCAGTGGCTCCATGCATACACACCCATAGAAAAGACGGATCCCTTCCAGCGTGCGACGGGTTCGACATAAGCTCGACGAGGACGCGCAGAACCGCGTAGGTGGAAATAGCTAGGGATGCAGATACGGGTGATGCACCATGGGCTAAATGGCCCCAAAAAACTCCAAAGCAGTTCACGGTAGACTTGCCTCCTACCCATCAAAACTATGTGGGGTGTTTTGGCGCAGACGGCGTAACGTCCGTCTGCGCCGAAACCTCTTAATCCTTATGTGCAGGGAGCAATTGAATGGTGATAGGAACAAAGAATACTCATCCGAAAGTTATACTGCCCTCCCGCAGTAAAAAAGGACAAAATTTCCATTTAAATAGGCATATAACCTGGCTGGACGAGGGAAACGGCCGGGTACACCAAAACCACCGTAGAAAACTACTAACATTTTAAATGTAGTGGGAAAATGATGAAGAGCCTACCTGATAACCCGGAAAATATGGTGAGTCAATGATGGACGAGCTTCTACCTTTGCCACCTGGATGCTGGTACACTGATAGTGGGAACCTTCACTACCTCAAGAAGACGACAGCTCAACAGTGATAGTGCTGGGCAGCAAAAAAAAACAATATAAAAATAAAACGTTGTCCTCGTATATATAGAAATGGACCGCACGTGTGATACGACATATCGGACGGGAAACCATTCTGAATCGGAAGGTGAGAACGCGAATCCTTCCACAATGGTGGTAGGCCATAACATCAATCCGTCTGCAGCGGTGGGCAAGGCAAAAACTAATGGTCGGACGTCGGAGGAAACCCAGATCGAAAGCCAAAAGTGAATTTCCTTCCATAACGGCGGAAACTTATAACACCGTCCGTAAAGCTGGAAACCCAAAAAACTATACGTCGGAATCCTAATGCTTATCCCATCCGCAACGTCGGGACCTCGAAGTTCAACCCATGTCCGCAACGGTGGAAAGAGCGGTGGTAAAAGGCTCCAATACAAAGCCGAGGAAAAACCGAAACACGTAAATCGGAAATCCAGTGAAAAACAGAACCCAAACCGATCTGCAATAGTGGAGGCCAAAACGATGATCCATCCGCAACGACGGACAAGGAAGTAATCATACCTTCCGATGCACAACCAAAATCCATCCGCAACGGAGAAAAACAAGGCAAAAACCTCCGCAACGGCGGGAATGTTAAATAGACAAACTTCCGATTCAAAGAGGCTTCAAAGGTACTCAAAAGTATTCAATAAGTTTGATTATGCATGGGATTACTTCAAGCCTTAAGGAAAACATCAGATTGAGGGATAGAGAAGCCCAAGCATTGGAAAGCGTTCAAAAATTCATTAGACCAAAATAAGGAAGAAAATCAAACTAATTCAAAGTAGAGGAGGTTCCTAAAAAATTTTAGAATTTTGGGAAATTGTTGCAGCTGCAACAGGACGTAAACATGAAAAGGATTCCGAGTGTACTTCATGTCTTTGTCATGCTCATTAAACACCAAGAACAAAGCATCAATTTTATTTTTGTAAGCCCCATTTCTCATACTCAAATGGATCTTTCTGAGTGATCTTTCTTTCCTTCACACTCATAAAACTCAAGCTATATGCTGCTCTCGAAGGAGTGTTGGGTAGGTGGTAATTTAACCTTTTTTGGACCTCCCTAGCTAAGTACCAAAAAGGCTCACCTTTTCTTCTATGAAATTCAAGCCTAGTTCTTTTGAGGTATGTTTTATACATTTTTGGCCTCAAGAGACTAAATTGGATGAAAAATGATCTGTCGGACCTCAACTTGTGTGCATTAAAAGTTTGTGTTAAAAGAATGCGTTCAGCAGGTTAATTAATGGAACAACATTAACAGAAATTAAATACTGAAAACATATGGAAAACAAACTTAGGCCAATAACAATGATTCTGCAATACAGACAATGTTTTACTTACTCCAAAATGTCCTACAATCAATGAACTATGTGCCTCTCAGATCACATGCACTCTTTCTTTCTCTAGAATACAGAGTTTACCGAGGTGATACAAGAGCCGATTATGCACATAATAGTTCTCTTCCTATTTACTATGGGTTAGTGATGCATATACTTTCTTGAAATCTTTATCTTCTGCATATTGTTCAATGTAACTTTCATGTGTTAATGAACTATTCTAAAGAATGATTGAAGCATTCATAGGTGGCCTTGATAACATGTCTTCTACCTTGTTATAAATTCCCTTTTTGTACTTAATTACGAGATGAAACTGTTGTAAGAATCCCATCCATCTTAAATGCCTACTTTGTTGTACTTTAGTTTGAGATTGTAAATATTGAAGTGGCTGATGATTAGTATGTATGACTGTTTCTTTTCCCATGATATAATGTTTCCACTTCTTCACACTCTGTACCAAAGCATACAACTCTTTGTCATAAGTCGGATAGTTAGTTACCGTAGTAGAGAATGTCTCTGAATGGTAACAGACTGGCTTCCTTCCTTTCATCAAAATTGCTCCCATGGCAAACCCACTGGCATCGGTTTCGATCTCAAATGGCTGCTGCAAATATAGCAACGTTAGAACTGGTGTTTTGCTGATATTTTCCTTTAAGGTGTCGAAGGATCTCTGATGCTTGCCTCCCCACTGGAAAATTTCTTTAACACTTGTAAACGCATGTAATGGAGCAGCAATGGAAGAAAATCTAGAAATGAATTTCCTCCAATATTGAACTGCACCCAGAAAAATTCTGATTTCAGTAACGGTGTTATGCCATGGCCAGTTTACAATGACAGCAACCTTGGATGGGTCCACTCGCAAGTGGCATCCACCAATAATATGGCCTAGATATACTAAATAAGTTTTATCAAATTCACATTTAGACATTTTTACATAAAGCTTCTCCTTCCTCAGTACATCTAAAACTTTCTTCAAATGTACAATGTGTTCCCCCCAGGTTTTTCTAAACACTAGGATATCATCCAGATATACAATTACAAAATCATCAATGAATGGTCGAAAGACATCGTTCATGACCTGCATGAAAGTAGCAGGAGTGTTACATAGCCCGAAAGGCATTACAAGCCATTCATACAAACCCTGTTTTGTTTTAAACGCTGTTTTCCAAGCATCATTTTCAGTGACACGGATTTGATGATACCCACTACGTAGATCCAATTTAGTAAAGTAAATTGCATGTTTCAACTGATCAAGCAAATCATCAATGCGAGGAAGAGGATACCTGTTTTTAATGGTGATTTTGTTAAGGGCCCTATAGTCGATACACATTCTCCACGACCCATCCTTCTTTAGAACCAAGACTATAGGAGAGCCACAAGGAAAAATTGTTGGGCCGGATGACCCCCTTCTCAATCAGCTCCTGAGCTTGCTTCTTGATCTCCTCATTCTGCATTACAGACATCCGGTACATAGCGATGTTTAGGAGAGGCACATCCTGCTGCAAATGTATCTCATGCTGAATCTCTCTCTTTGGTGGTAACCCCTTAGGATCTTGAAACAAATCATCATACTCAGACATCATTTCAATCAGTTCAGATTTATGCTTAGGGTCACACTCTTTAAAATATTTAGAGATCTCATCATTTTTCACCTTAACCATCATTAACACAAAATTCTTACTAGCATTTACTAGCCTCTTCATTTGTCCTGCAAAAACTATTGCTAGATTGGTTTTTATTTTATGTGCTCGTACAGTATATTCTACACCATCTTTAAAATATGATACTTATTCTTCTCTCTATAAAAGACTGCTTTCTAGTCATACAAATATGGACTCCCAAGTACAATTCCACAAATGTCAAGTGGTACTACATCTAGTTCTACCTCATCTATGAACTTTTCAGTAATGGGAAACTTCAATACACATTTCTTTGTAACTTGCAATCGTGTATCATTAGTAACCCAACCTAGAGGATAGGGATTTTCATGAGGCATAGTAACTAAATCCAATTTCTTAACCACTTCTTATGATATCATATTTACTTGTGAACCACTATCAAACAATGTATCAATCTTTGTGTGATTTGCAATGACACGAACATGAAACAGTGCACTTCTATCTTTATCATTTAGCTTAGAAGTAGATGACAGATTTGTACATGCACTAGAAATTTATTTTGCATCAATGGGAAGTGAGATACTTTTATTCTTACCCTAGATTCCTACAGCTGTAACCTTTGTTTCATCACCTGAGTTGGATCCTAAGTCTTGAATAACTATTGCAGTAGCTTTTGCTTCGTCTTTATCCTTGTTTCCTCTGAACTTCTTTGGCCTTAACTCTGGATGAAGTTTCCAACACTTAGAGACATCATGTCCCTTCTGACAATGCGAACATGTAGTATTTTCACCCTCTTTATTAACAGTAGCCATCTTATTTTTCCCCTTATCTTGACCTTTCGATATGCTGTCAAATTTAAATGATTTCTTCACAAAAAGTATCATTAGCATGCTTACCCTTGGCTCCTAAATCAGTAGCTTGAACACATACATCATCCAAATTACTGGGGTTAAACATCAACAAAGTATGTCTCAAATAAGAATCCATGCCACCAATGTACTTAAGAAGAGTTTCCTGTGTATCTAATGCAACATTCAATGCAATAGCCCTGTTTCTGAATTCATGAGTATAATCTTGAATGCTTTGTCCTTTAGCTTGTCTAAACATTTTCCAACCCATGGTTAATTGTTGAATATGACCTAAAGGATAAAATTGCTTCCTTAATACTTCAATGAATTCATTCCAAACTAAAATAATTTTACCATTATTTTGAAGATCTTGCTGAATATTGCTCTCCCACCATGTAAGAGCCATTCCACTCATTCTCAAAGTGGCCAATTGAATCCTGGAAGGGTCATCATTAATGCCCTACACCCTACAATATACTTCAAGTTACTTGATCCAATTGTCTAACTTTTCAGCATCTAAATCTCCATTATAAAGTCGTAACTCAAACTTAACATCCAATTTGAAATAAGGCATATTAGAACTTGCATTAGCATTATGTGAATGAGAAGCATGACAAGAAGAGAAAGTTTGAGTAGTATCAAGAGGATCACCATCTCCTCCTGCTCTTTTACCCGTTTATTCCTTCTTCACTTCTGCATCTTTGGATGAAGATCCTTCTTCTTTCTTCTTCCTTTCTACTCACTCCTCGAGTAGAATTTCCATCATGGCCTTCATTTGGATAAAAGCCTCCAGAAAATCAGTTTCTGAAATAACAGGTTTTTCCCGTTTTGTATGTCCTTTTTCTTCCCCTCGTGGAGAAGACATGGTTCTTGAGAATGTTATCCTTGAGCCAATCTCAGGATCTTCTTCAACTAATTCTCCTTCACCACGCTTTAACCTGGATCTGGTAAGCATTCACAAACTTGCACAAGCAGTCAACCAGATCTGATACCATAACATGTTCCATCGGACCTCAACTTGTGTGCATTCAAAGTTTGTGTTAAAACAATGCGTTTAGCAGGTTAATTAATGGAACAACATTAACAAAAATTAAATACTGAAAATAGATGGAAAACAAACTGATAAACAGATATAAAGAAGCATAGAATAAGAGCATCACAAACAGAAGTTGATAACGGAGTTCACCCCCTCCACTGGGCTACGTCTCTGGGTTCCTCTCCAATGGGTACTGATCCAATTAATCTTTTTTTTAAATGGTACAAAATGGTTCTAGAAACAACTTCAGCAACTGTAAAAAGAATGCTGTACAAAATCTTTAAGACCTCTCTTCTACAAATTACATTTAACCTTTGAAAGGAAAAGAAAGCTAAAATATAACAGAGAAAGTCGGCTTCCACAGCATTTCAACACTTTACGGAAAATTCTCCAAGCTTCTCATAATAGAGAAATGATGCACTGCCTTCTAAATGAGCTGAATCCTCCCCCCCCTTCACTGCGGCCAGAATCCCCTATTTAAGCATTTAGCAGGAGGGGTAAGTAACCGATTCGATTCCATCCTCTTAGCTGTTATATTTTTTATTATTATTACAACCATACGCTAAGCTGAACCATGCAATTCGGCCAAGTCATTGCACAAGCATTATGTTACCACGACGTTCCATATCCCCGAAACGTTGCAACTAACTCCACGCACATGTTGACTCACAACACGTTGAAATGACCGTTACGCACATATGTTGCACCATACCATTGCGTCACATGTAACGTAACCGTTTTATGTCACCACTAACTTCGCAATGTCGTAGCACGTACGATAAGTATGTCGCAGCTAAGTCTGTCACAGCTAAGTCTGTCACAGCAAGTGATAAGTCTGAGGCCAATAACAATGATTTTACAATACAGACAATGTTTTACTTACTCCAAAATGTCTTGCAATCAATGAACTATCCAATCACCTATCTATCTATCCCCAGGGAGCTAAAAGAATGAGTATTTGTGAGTAATGTGTTATTTCCATGTATGATAAACAGAAATTACAGATAGCTGATATTCATATTTACAACACATGAATGAGAAAAATATTCTAACAATCAGATAGCTAATTGTTATATAAGCAAAATACATTACTCTTGGTGAAATTTCCACAAAAATAAATCAGAAATCATCCAACAAGACATAGGCCATAAAGTTAGAATGATCTCATGATTCATGGACACAAGATGAAAAATAAAGTACTTCATCTTTCCGCCATCCATTGCATAACATTAGGAAATTTCACATCTCTTTCTCCAACAAGCAAACTGTAATTTTTTTATTGCAAAAGGAAATAGTTCTTCTTACAATATGTCCTCTAGTCTTACTAAAAAAAAAGCCCTTTCTGATTCTACATACTCTACATTTATACAAAAAAAGTCTAATGGTTGGGCTACCCAAAGGGACTTTTGGGCTTCCCAACCTTTCATTTTCCCTACGCTTCACTTTTCCAAATGTTTTTTACAAAACCAACACAAAATACAAAAAGGTGCTTAATCCCTCATGAGGAGGGCCCCACTTGGCTATCTAGGAACTTCCTCCACGCTGCAACTTCATTGGCTATGCCTTCAAGAGTGCAAGGCTCCAAAAACTGAATATTTATCTCAAATTTCTCAGCTTGTTTCTTTATGGCCTCGATCCTGGAGGGGCTCAACCGAAGATGATCTTACAAAAATCGCACACTAACGGCTGGGTGGCCCACTTCATTCTTCAACACTAGGTCATCAATTGCCTCGATCTGTTGTATTCTGGCCTCTGCATCCCGATATCTACTCTGCAATATTTCTATGAAGATTTTATGGTCTGGGAACTCATCAAGCTTATGTTCAGTGTCTGTCTGACACCGGTTGTATGTATTGAGGAGCCTCCTGAAGTATTTCGAGCATGCTCCTTGCATTCTTTTGATGGTCTTCTTGAAGTATTCTATAGCACTGACAGCGAACTCTACTAGGTCATGATCTCTCTGAAGGGCTTGGTGGTCTTTGGACGGTAGTCCTGCTAGAGTCTCTACATTGCCTTCCAGCCTCTCCATTCTAGTATTTAAGACCTCAAGAATCTCCTGGGCTCTATCCATGAAGTACGAGGAAGTTTCCATGATTTCCTCTAACCGGCCATCGATCTGAAGGACTTTGCACCTTTCTTCTCCAGAGCAGTCTATAGCTGGAGCATTCTAGCTTTCTGGGCCAGGATATGTTCTTTGAACAGCTGAAACAATGAAGAGATCTTTTCCTAATGGTCCTTTCTCAGTTCTCGGGAGTGTAGATCATTGGCGGTCAGGATGATCTTCTACTGCTCTTCTAGCTCCTCCACCTTGGCCAGTAACCGCTTCTTCTCCTTCTTCAACTCTTGATCTTCTGCTTGCACTTGCTCAAGGTGTTCTTGTGTAGTCTCTTGAGCCTGTCTCTCTTCATGTAGGGCCTGCAACACAGCTTCAGCAGTCTTCATCTCCCTCTTTAAGTGTTCAAATTTTCACTTCAACTTGTTTCCTTTCTCTCTCTCTTTCTTCAGAGTATCTTTCAGATGAGCAGAGGATTTCTTATATGACTCCAGCTCAGTCATCACCTTGTCTATGTTATCTTCTAAGGCATGTAGTATTGCAGTCCCGGCCCTCAGGGTAAGCCTTGGATCTAGGTCTGTTCCTAGCCTAACAACCGTATATGTTATCATTTTGCTAGCCATTCCTTCTGCTTCTACCTTTCTTTCTGTCCTCTTCATTATTCTCTTGGTGGCCCTATCATAATAAACAGTATTGAAGTCAGGGACTTCTTCTCCCTTTTTCTAGACAAAAGGGACCAACATGAGTGAGGGGACTGTGGGTGTGCTGGCAGTGGGTGCTTGAGGGGTCTGTACTTCGGGGTTCTCCACCTCCTGAGTCTGTCCTGCTACTGTTTCAGAAGCTGACTGCTATGTCAAATTTATCCTTTCAGCTTCTTGCTTGTGGAGCTCTTCATCAAGCTTTCTCTTTGCTTCCTCTGCTTCTTTTCTAGCTGCTTCCTCTGCTTTCTCTATTGCTTCCTGAGCAGCCCTTGTTTCTTCTTCTGAATGAAGCCTTTCTACAGCTTCTTTTTCCAACCTCTAGGCTTATTCATTTCACTTTTTGGCTTCTTCTTCAACCTTTTCCTGTTCGTCCCCTTTTCCACCTTTGGTGGTAATCTTTTTCTTAAATATTTTGTTTAGTGCCGTCATGTTAGGGGCATTTCGGAAGACATATTCTTCCTTATCAAAGTGATGAGTATACTCAAAATGTACTTTGTGTTCTTTACAATGCTCCACCACTTTATTGTGACTATCATTCCTTTGGAAAGGCATCTCACCAAAATGGAACCTCCCCAATTCCTCTATGAATTCAGCAGCTTGTTTCACCCTGGTGAATTTGTAGCTACCTAGCCTGAATGGTAAAGGAGGGTATGCGGTCTTCTTGTGTTCGAACAAGAAACTACCTATTCCGTCAATGAATACCTCCCTGACTGTCTCTTTATTGACTATATAATCCATTTCATATTTGGACAATAGTAAAGGCGTCTTCGACCCTCCAAACATTCTAAAATACATGCCATTGTCAGTCAAGAAATAGTCTGCATGTTCTCCTATTACCTGCATGGCACCTTCTGACATACAGTCACATTCCTTCCGGAAAATGAGCGTGTAGAGTAGCATAATGAAGTGCTCACATACCTCCATGTAATGGCTATGGTACTGGTGAGCACACAATGGTCTATAAGCGGCATACATAAGCATTCTTTCCCTGTCCCAGATGCACTTGAGACCGGGGAAGGGTTGGTTACACAATATGCAATCTATCAATATTGAACTCATGTAAAACTCAGACCTTTTCAGAGCTTCTCCTCCCAAGGCTACGGCCAAGCAAGAGGAAAGACTGCTTGATACAAGGCTGGCCCAATTGAAGACTATTCCTTGGGTTGCCACATGAAAGATAATAGGTGTCCATTCAATATTGAAGATTCTGCCATGAGCTCTGCCAAAGATCCTATTAAGCATTAGAGCTATAAACCTGTAGGGAGCCCTCAAGCTCGCTGTATCATATTCACTGGTCTGTCTATATCAATACAGCTTTCCCTGCAAGAGCATTTTCTTAAGAGTTTCCACCAGGTCCATTCTGATCCTGTCTAGCCAATCGTCAGATAAGAAAATCTGGGATTCTGGTAGGTGATAGGCCAATCCCATGTATCCAGGGATAAATGCAGCATAGCCCTATCCTTCAATGTTTCCTATGATCATTGTGGTTGTATTTACTTGGGGCAAAATCCAGCCAATTACCTCAGAGCATGGGAACAGCTCTAGTCTGGTGGTAACTTTCATGATAGAAGACTTCTCTATGTTAGCATAGATAGATTCTTCTTTGAAGCCCGTGTCAGGAACCTCCCTGCGGGAAATCAATCTGTATATTTCACCCCATTTGTACTCGAGCTCAACACCAGAAAAACATTGGGTGTCTTCATATATGTATTCAGTATTTGTTTCAGCTTCTGCTTCTGGCACTTCTTCCACCACTGGGGCCTTCTTCTTTTGTCTTTTGGACATGATGGACTCGACTTCTTCCTGCCATATATAACATTGTAATATCGAGACATTCAAGGTGCATACATTTACATGAAAGTGTGCAGCATTTTATTCTTTCTATGTATACCATGGCAACAACTAGTCGATGAAACTAAGATATAAGTTTGCATTACCTGACAGACCAAATGCACACTATTTAGTGCTCTTGTCTATATCTTATCATGATGCAAAACATTTATGTATGACATTAAAACATCCCATCAACCATCTTCTAGATTGTAATAAAATTACATCCATATGCAAAGTGCCATTTTCTTGTGTTTAATGTGATAGCAAGTAGAGAACAAACGCATGCATGTACAGCCCAAAAAAGCCCTGACTATCAGAACTACTAAACTAGTGCGTAGTATTCCATGACCTTATCTATACCCAGCATGAAGCAAACTCAGTCCTGTGCAATAAAGTGGGAAATATACTACTGCTGCATGATACTAAAACTTTATCAATCATATTTGAGCCGGCATTAAATCTACATCATTTCGCAGTGCCGTTTCTCCCATGAAAACAATTCGTAAAGCAAATGGATGTACATCAAATGCAAGGTGCAGCATTCATCAATTTGGTCTATTGCACAGTAAACAAAGAAAAGGGGGTTGAATATATCAAGATCATGCTAGCCACCTATGTTTTCCAACATCCAATATTTTAACAACATAGCTTTAGCAGGGATAAGATCGACAATGACTTATGCTGCTTGTGGAAGATAATTACATTAATTTGAATATACATTGCTGGTATTACTTTCATTTTATTGCAAATGGCACTTCGACTAGAACCATTATCCATGAGATTCCTGTTTAACAAACTAAAACAACGCATCTCCCTTCTAACCGGCTAGGGTTTTAAACGACTGAGCAAAAAAGGGCTGCGCAGGACGATGTGAGCAACACAGGCTGGGGTTCGAGTGGTGAGAGAAACAACAGTAGTAACCATGAAGTTTCTTCAGCAGCTCCATGCATAAAAACCCATAGAAAAGACGGATCCCTTCCAGCGTGTGGCGGGTTCGACATAAGCTCGACGAGGACGCGCAGAACCGCGTAGGTGGAAATAGCTAGGGCTGCAGATACAGGTGACGCACCATGGGATAAATGGCCCCAAAAACCCCCAAATCAGTTCACGGCAGACTTGCCTCCTACCCATCAAAACCATGCGGGGTGGTTTGGCGCAGACGGCGTAACGTCCGTCTGTGTCGAAACCTCTTAATCCTTATGTGCAGGGAGCAATTGAATGGTGATGGGAACAAACAATACTGCTCCGAAAGTTATACTTCCCTCCCGCAGTAAAAAAGGACAAAATTTCCATTTATACAGGTGTATAACCTGGCTGGATGAGGGAAACGGTCGGGTACACCAAAACCACCGTAGAAAACTACTAACATTTTAAATGTAGCGGGAAAACGACGAAGAGCCCACCTGATAACCCAGCAAATATGGCGAGTCAATGACGGACGGGCTTCTACCTTTGCCACCTAGATGCTGGTACACTGACAGCGGGGACCTTCACTACCTCAAGAAGATGAAATCCCAATGGCGATAGTGCTGGGCAGCAAAGGAAAAAATAGAAAAATAAAACATTGTCCCTGTAGATATAGAAATGGATCGCACGTGTGACGCGACATATCGGACGGGAAACCATTCTAAATCGAAAGGTGAGAACGTGAATCCTTCCACAATGGCGGTAGGCCATAACATCAATCTGTCTGCAGCGGTGGGCAAGGAAAAAACTAATAGTCGGACGTCGGAGGAAACCTGGATCGAAAGCCAAAAGTGAATTTCCTTCCGTAATGGCGGAACTTATAACACCGTCCGTAAAGCCGGAAACCCAAAAAACTATACGTCGGAATCCTAATGCTTATCCCATCCGCAACGTCGGGACCTCGAAGTTCAACCCCGTCCGCAACAGTGGAAAGAGCGATGGTAAAAGGCTCCAATACAAAGCCGAGGAAAAACCGAAACACGTAAATCGGAAAGCCAGTGAAAAACAGAACCCAAACCGATCCGCAACAGCGGAGGCCAAAGCGATGATCCGTCCGCAACGACGGACAAGGAAGTAATCATACCTTCCATTGCACAACCAAAAGCCATCCGCAACAGCGAAAAACAAGGCAAAAACAAGACAAACTTCTGATTCAGAGAGGCTTCAAAGGTACTCAAAATTATTCAATAAGTTTGATTATGGATGGAATTACTTCAAGCCTTAAGGAAAACATCAGATCGAGGGATAGAGCAGCCCAAGTGTTGGAAAACGTTCAAAAATTCATTAGACCAAAATAAGGAAGAAAATCAAACTAATTCAAAGTAGAGGAGGTTCCTAAATTTTTTTAGAATTTTGGGAAATTGTTGCAGCTGCAACAGGACGTAAACATGAAAAGGATTCTGAGTGTACTTCATGTCTTTGTCATGCTCATTAAACACCAAGAACAAAGCATCAAGTTTATTTTTGTAAGCCCCATTTCTCATACTCAAATGGATATTTCTGAGTGATCTTTCTTTCCTTCACACTCATAAAACTCAAGCTATATGCTGCTCTCGAAGGAGTGTTGGATAGGTGGTAATTTAACCTTTTTTGGACCTCCCTAGCTAAGTACCAAAAAGGTTCACCTTTTCTTCTATGAAAGTTAAGCCTAGTTCTTTTGTGGTATGTTTTATACATTTTTGGCCTCAAGAGACTAAATTGGATGAAAAATGATCCGTCGGACCTCAACTTGTGTCCATTAAAAGTTTGTGTTAAAAGAATGTGTTCAGCAGGTTAATTAATGGAACAACATTAACAGAAATTAAATACTAAAAACAGATGGAAAAAAAATTGATAAACAGATATAAAGAAGCATAGAATCAGAGCGTCACAAACATAAGTTGATAACGGAGTTCACCCCCTCCACTGGGCTACGTCTCCGGGTCCCCCTCTAATGGGTACCAATCCAATTAATATTTTTTTTAAATGGTACAAAATGGTTCTGGAAACAACTTCAGCAACTATAAACAGAATGCTGTACAAAATATTTAAGACCTCTCTTCTAGAAATTACATTTAGCCTTCGAAAGGAAAAGAAAGCTAAAATACAATAGAGAAAGTCTACTTCCACAGCATTTCAAAAATTTACGGAAAATTATCCAAGCTTCTCATAACAGAGAAACGATGCGCTACCTTCTCAACGAGCTGAATCCTCCCTCCCCCTTCACTGCGGCCATAATCCCCTATTTAAGCATTTAGCGGGATGGGTAAGTAATCGATTCGATTCCATCATCTCAGCTGTTATATTTCTTCTTATTGTTACAACCATACGCTAAGCTGAACCATGGAATTCGGCCAACTCACTGCACAAGCATTATGTTACCATGATGTTCCATATCCCCGAAACGTTGCAACTAACTCCACGCACATGTTGACTCACAACAAGTTGCAATGACTGTTACACACATATGTTGCACCATACCATAGCGTCACACGTAACGCAACCATTTGATGTCACCACTAACTTCGCGATGTTGCAGCAAGTGCGATAAGTATGTCGCAGCTAAGTCTGTCACAGCAAGTGATAAGTCTATCGCAGCTAAGTTTAGCATATGTGTGGAACATACATGTGTTATGTTCTTTGAACCATAGATTAATAACTATTGTACCATATTGGATCAGTGTAAATTAAAGATGAGTAATCCTCCGGATCATTCCTCCCCATTGGAGAGATTTTGGACCACCAAAATCCTGAATTATTCTGGAGAGATTTTCCAATATCCATCCATCTTGCTTTGCTAGGATGCATGCCCTTAAGCACCACTCAAAGGTACTCAGCATTCCCCCTTTGTGAAGTCCTTACATTTATGTCAAGAATAACATCATCCTGCAACTCATTCATATATTCAGGTGCCATATCATCAACTGAAGGAATCTTCATGATAATTTCCTCATCCATGATCATAGGAGGCTCATACAATTTAATATTATCAACATTGACAACTGAATAAATTTGCATGTATGGAGGTAAATTCAAGCAAAAAGCATTAGTACCGATCTTTTCCAAGATCTCAAAAGGACCATACCGGATAGGTTTAAGCTTTTTACCTTCACTTTTCATCCTTTCTTTGGTGATATGTAACTAAACTCTGTTGCCAACCTGAAATTGATGATCAACTCGATGCTTTTCATGCATGGCTTTGTACTTTTCCTGGCTCTTCTCCAATTGTTCTTGAACTGCCTGCTGTACTGCTTGGATTCTATGAATGAACCTTAAAGATTTATCTGCATCATTATGTCCATCCACTGCATCTTTGCCAAAAGAGAAGTCCATCGGTGTTTTTGGCAGATAACCAAAACAAGTTTCAAAAGGAGATCTTTTCGTGGAAGAATGAGCTGCATGGTTGTAGGCATGCTGTATATACTGCAACTGCTCATCCCAAAGTTTAGGATGTTTACTACAATATCCTCTGAGTAGCTAAACCACTGTTCTGTTCACTACCTCTGTTTGTCCATCGGTCTGTGGATGAAAATCTGTACTCTTCTTAAGTTTAGTATCCATAAGCCCCCATAGAGTTGACCAAAATTCTCCCAAGAACCGGGAATCCCGATCAGATACAATAGACATGGGTAGCCCAAAATGTACCCAAACATTCTAAAAGAATAGATGAGTTGTTTGTTCAGCAGTGATCTGTTTGTTACATGGCGTTAAGATACACATTTTGCTGAATATATCCACAACAACATATAGATAATCATGCCCTTTTCTAGACATGGGTAGTCCTCCTACAAAGTCCATAGAAATGCTTTCCCAAGGACGAGAAGAAACTTGAAGAGGTGTGTACAAACCCAATTTCCTATTGCTAGGCTTACTCGTTGCACACATAACACAACCTCTTATGTATTTAGCTACAGTTTCTTGCATCTGAGGCCAATAACAATGATTCTGCAATACAGACAATGTTTTACTTACTCCAAAATGTCCTGCAATCAATGAACTATGTGCCTCTCGGATCACATGCACTCTTTCTTTCTCTAGAATACAGAGTTTACCGAGGTGATACAAGAGCTGATTATGCACATAATAGTTCTCTTCCTGTTTACTATGGGTTAATGATGCATATACTTTCTTAAAATCTTTATCTTCTGCATGTTGTTCAATGTAACTTTCATGTGTTAATGAACTATTCTAAAGAATGATTGAAGCATTCATAGGTGGCCTTGATAACATGTCTTCTACCTTGTTATGAATTCCCTTTTTTGTACTTAATTACGAGATGAAACTGTTGTAAGAATCCCATCCATCTTAAATGCCTACTTTGTTGTACTTTAGTTTGAGATTGTAAATATTGAAGTGGCTGATGATCAGTATGTATGATTGTTTCTTTTCCCATGATATAATGTTTCCACTTCTTCACACTCTGTACCAAAGCATACAACTCTTTGTCATAAGTCGGATAGTTACTTACCGCAATAGAGAATGTCTCTGAATGGTAATAGACTGGCTTCCTTCCTTGCATCAAAATTGCTCCCATGGAAAACCTGCTAGCATCAGTTTCGATCTCAAATGGCTGCTGCAAATCTAGCAACGTTAGAACTGGTGTTGTGCTAATATTTTCCTTCAAGGTGTCAAAGGATCTCTGATGCGTTCCTCCCCACTGGAAAATTTCTTTAACACTTGTCAACGCATGTAATGGAGCAGCAATGGCAGAAAATCTAGAAATGAATTTCCTCCAATACTGAACCGCACCCAGAAAACTTCTAATTTCAGTAACGGTGTTATGCCATGGCTAGTTTACAATGACAGCAACCTTAGATGGGTCCACTCGCAAGTGGCCTCCACCAATAATATGGCCTAGATATACTAAAGAAGTTTTATCAAATTCACATTTAGACATTTTTACATAAAGCTTCTCCTTCCTCAGTACATCTAAAACTTTCTTCAAATGTACAATGTGTTCCCCCCAGGTTTTGCTAAACACTAGGATATCATCCAGATATACAATTACAAAATCATCAATGAATGGTCGAAAGACATCGTTCATGACCTGCATGAAAGTAGCAGGAGTGTTACATAGCCCGAAAGGCATTACAAGCCATTCATACAAACCCTGTTTTGTTTTAAACGGTGTTTTCCAAGCATCATTTTCAGCAACACAGATTTGATGATACCCACTACACAGATCCAATTTAGTAAAGTAAATTGCATGTTTCAACTGATCAAGCAAATCATCAATGCGAGGAAGAGGATACTTGTTTTTAATCTTGATTTTGTTAAGGGCCCTATAGTCGATACACATTCTCCATGACCCATCCTTCTTCAGAACCAAGACTATAGGAGAGCCACAAGGAGAAGTGCTGGGCCGGATGACCCCCTTCTCAATCAGCTCCTGAACTTGCTTCTTGATCTCCTCATTCTGCATTACAGACATCCGGTACATAGCGATGTTCAGGAGAGGCACATCCTGCTGCAAATGTATCTCATGTTGAATCTCTCTCTTTGGTGGTAACCCCTTCAGATCTTGAAACAAATCATCATACTCAGACATCATTTCAATCAGTTCAAATTTATGCTTAGGGTCACACTCTTTAAAAGATTTAGAGATCTCATCATTTTTCACCTTAACCATCATTAACACAAAATTCTTACTAGCATTTACCAGCCTCTTCATTTGTCCTGCAGAAACTATTGCTAGATTGGTTTTTATTTTATGTGCTCATACAGTATATTCTACACCATCTTTAAAAAGATGATACTTATTCTGCTCTCTATAAAAGACTGCTTTCTAGTCATACAAATATGGACTCCCAAGTATAATTCCACAAATTTCAAGTGGTACTACATCTAGTTCTACCTCATCTATGAACTTTTCAGTAATGGTAAACTTCAATACACATTTCTTTGTAACTTGCAATCGTGTATCATTAGTAACCCAACCTAGAGGATAGGGCTTTTCATGAGGCATAGTAACTAAATGCAATTTCTTAACCACTTCTTCTGATATCAGATTTACTTGTGAACCACTATCAAACAATGTATCAATCTTTGTGTGATTTGCAATGACATGAACATGAAACAGTGCACTTCTATCTTTATCATTTAGCTTAGAATTAGATGACAGATTTGTACATGGACTAGAACTTGATTTTGCATCAATGGAAAGTGAGATACTTTTATTTTTACCCTGGATTGCGACAACTGTAACCTTTGTTTCATCACCTGAGTTGGATCCTAAGTCTTGAATAACTGTTGCAGTAGCTTTTGCTTTGTCTTTATCCTTGTTTCCTCTAAACTTCTTTGGCCTTAACTCTAGATGAAGTTTCCAACACTTAGAGACATCATGTCCCTTCTGACAATGCGAACATGTAGTATTTTCACCCTCTTTCTTAACAGTAGCCATGTTCTTTTTCCCCTTATCTTGACCTTTCGATATGCTGTCAAATTTAAATGATTTCTTCACAAAAGTATCCTTAGCATGCTAACCCTTGGCTTCTAAATCGGTAGCTTGAACACATACATCATCCAAATTACTGGGGTTAAACATCAACAAAGTATGTCTCGAATAAGAATCCATGCCACCAATGTACTTAAGAAGAGTTTCCTGTGTATCTAATGCAACATTCAATGCAATAGCCATGTTTCTGAATTCATGAGTATAATCTTGAATGCTTTGTCCTTTAGCTTGTCTAAACATTTTCCAACCCATGGTTAATTGTTGAATATGACCTAAAGGATAAAATTGCTTCCTTAATACTTCAATGAATTCATTCCAAACTGAAATAATTTTACCATTATTTTGAAGATCTTGCTGAATATTGCTCTCCCACCAAGTAAGAGCCATTCCACTCATTCTCAAAGTGGCCAATTGAATCCTGGAAGGGTCATCATTAATGCCCTGCACCCTACAATATAATTCAAGTTGCTTGATCCAATTGTCTAACTTTTCAGCATCTAAATCTCCATTATAAAGCGGTAACTCAAACTTAACATCCAATTTGAAATAAGGCATATTAGAACTTGCATTAGCATTATGTGAATGAGAAGCATGAGAAGAAGAGAAAGTTTGAGTAGTATCAAGAGGATCACCATCTCCTCCTACTCTTTTACCCGTTTATTCCTTCTTCACTTCTGCATCTTTGGATGAAGATCCTTCTTCTTTCTTCTTCCTTTCTGCTCACTCCTCAAGTAGAATTTCCATCATGGCCTTCATTTGGATAAAATCCTCCAGAAAATCAGTTTCTGAAATAACAGGTTTTTCCCGTTTTGTATGTCCGTCTTGTTCCCCTCATGGAGAAGACATGGTTCTTGAGAATGTTCTCCTTGAGCCAATCTCAGGATCTTTTTCAACTAATTCTCCTTAACCACGCTTTAACCTGGATCTGGTAAGCATTCACAAACTTGCACAAGAAGTCAACCAGCTCTGATACCATAACATGTTCCATCGGACCTCAACTTGTGTGCATTCAAATTTTGTGTTAAAACAATGCGTTCAGCAGGTTAATTAATGGAACAACATTAACAAAAATTAAATACTGAAAACAGATGGAAAATAAACTGATAAACAGATATAAAGAAGCATAGAATCAGAGCGTCACAAACAGAAGTTGATAACGGAGTTCACCCCCTCCACTGGGCTACGTCTCTGGGTCCCTCTCCAATGGGTACCGATCCAATTAATATTTTTTTAAATGGTACAAAATGGTTCTGGAAACAACTTCAGCAACTGTAAACAGAATTATGTACAAAATATTTAAGACCTCTCTTCTAGAAATTACATTTAGCCTTCGAAAGGAAAAGAAAGCTAAAATATAACAGAGAAAGTCGGCTTCCACAGCATTTCAACACTTTACGGCAAATTCTCCAAGATTCTCATAACAGAGAAATGATGCGCTGCCTTCTAAATGAGCTGAATCCTTCCCCCCCCTTCACTGCAGCCAGAATCCCCTATTTAAGCATTTAGCAGGAGGGGTAAGTAACCGATTTGATTCCATCCTCTCAGCTGTTATCTTTTTTATTATTATTACAACCATACGCTAAGCTGAACCATGCAATTCGTCCAAGTCACTGCACAAGCATTATGTTACCACGATGTTCCATATCCTCGAAACGTTGCAACTAACTCCATGCACATGTTGACTCACAACACGTTGCAATGACCGTTACGCACATATGTTGCACCATACCATAGCGTCACACGTAACGTAACTGTTTTATGTCACCACTAACTTCGCAATGTCGCAACACGTGCGATAAGTATGTCGCAGCTAAGTCTGTCACAGCAAGTGATAAGTCTGTCACAACTAAGTCTGTCACAGCAAGTGATAAGTCTATCGCAACTAAGTCTTTCACAACAATGTGATATGTCTGTCACAGTAGGTGCGACATATGTTGAAGCAGGTGCGATGTCTGTCACCACTATGTTTAGCATATTTGTGGAACATACATGTGTTATGTTCTTTGAACCATAGATTAATAACTATTGTACCATATTGGATCAGTGTAAATTAAAGATGAATAATCCTCCGGATAAAAAAAGGACCCCATTGGAGTCTTCTTTGGAGTTGTTAGACTCTCTAAACATGAAAACACCAAGCGAGCATGTATTAGTTCGGGCTCATAAAATCCACGAATCAGTGACATTATCAAGCATTATTCCCTCTTCTCTTCAAGCTTGTCAAAAAATGGAGACTTGAGTTGCCTTTCCTGGAATTGCTAAAATTTAATAGGGAAGAAAAGGAAGAAGTTTTCTTTTTGTTCTCAGTCAGTGGTAGTATGTCTTCCTTGAACATAGCACTCTCTGTCTTTTCTGATACTCATGTCTTAGTATCCACATTCAGTTCAGCTATTACTTTGAGTTTCGTACTCCTCCTCCTGTTAGTTCTACTTGGGAATATAATCATGTCTCTTACATGATAGATATGTTTAGTTGTACTATCTTTAAAGTTAAAAGTTGCCTTGGGTCATCTCTGTGTCATGCTCACTGTTCAAGGACTTAACCCTATATTTGATCTATATCATGATTACATCATTGTCTCACCTATTATTACTTCTGTCTCCCTTCCTTTACCCAGTTCCTAGTCACTCTTTTGATCCATTGGAGGATCTATTGCCTTCCTCATCATAGTATGGTTCCACATCAACACTTTCTGATGATGATGACCTAGAGTTTTGATGATCGTACCTTAGGATTCACTTTCATTTTTGGTGAATTCCTTTGCTTCAGTTATCGATTATCACCTATTGGTTGACAATATATTGAATCCTATATTCCATGTTTGATGTCAATAACATCTATTCACATGGCTTGGATTGTACTGGTTCTTTGGGATTTTTTACAAAGACCTTAGTTTCATATCTATGGACTAAGTTGCACAAGATTATGTTGTGGTCACTTACACAGCTTCTAGATCTTTGAAGACTCATCATTATTGTATATTGCGGCTTCGACCCACCTTTGTAATATATGTGGTCTTGTACCCATACTATATGATGTGCTCAAATATTGTAAAGGAGCTAGTGTTCCAGTATATTGAACATAGCATCCTCAGATGTGACTTTGTATATGACATTATTATGTATTTGTTTCAAGTACTACCTCTGCTCTATTGGACTTCTGAGTTCTCCAAGATATTGATTATAATGTATTTCAGCCATCATTTCCCTCTGACCTCACACATTAGGGGGCATCTGTTATCAACCCAAATGGCACTTCTTCATTCGAGTGTCGATATTACTTATGTTAGTACACAAAAGGACATCTTAGGATTGAAGTTTTCCAAAACACTATAGATGGGCATGACATGGGATGCATTTACCCTTAAACCAGCTTGCCATATTATTTTTCTAAGTGTTGAGTTGCATACCCGACTATCCTCATTGCAACTCGCGTATGTACGTGACTATTTCCATTGACAACTCACGTACTGTACGCGACTATCTCCATTGCAATTGATGTACATCAACGTACGCGGGTTTCCTTTAAGCAAGTCACGTGTCATACGCGGGTTTCCTATATCAATAGTCGTGTACATCTTGATTCGAAATTAAAAATATAAATCATGATTAATGGATATTAGTTGGGTACTAATCATTAACTATCCTAAATTTTTCAACCTCCTCAACCTTCGAAACCACTCTATTTCCCAAAGTATAAATAGAGGCCTTGGGGAGGGCATTAATCAATCAAGTTTGAAGAGTAAAGTTATGCTGGTGGTATATCTTCAGAATTCTTGGAGCAGAAAAACTCAGAGTCCTTTGGTTACAGAGGAGTCCTTGTCTCAGAAGATGGGTTGTACTCTTATCTCATTCACTGATTGTTAATAAAGAGAATTCTTCTTTCAACGTTATGTTGAGTATCTTTCATGTATCATGGTTGATGAATATATTCTATTATTCACTAGATATATTATTTATCTAACCTCTCATATATACATGTATAAGATTGTACTTGGAGAATTTTCTCTTTGTAGGTGAAGAAGGTGCATCCCTGGAAGCTTTGGAGAGAAACAAAGTGAAAGAAGATCAAGCTTGGATCAACCGTTGGTAATTGGGTGAGTCAAGAATTTCTTCCTATTTCATTTTTGTACTCTATTAAAGCTGATTGTCTACAAGTTTAGTACTAAGTTGGTAACCCCAGATTCTAGGTTACAAGGGTGTTTAATACTGAACAACAACGTCCTCTCTCATACATCATAGGTTATCACTGGTTCTCAGTCTACAGACAGGAAACAAGGAGTTCAGGTGGAGATAGGGGATCAGGAGGAGTTTCTTTCCTAGTTAGAGAACCTCTCTGGAACAGGGACTCATTGATGGTTGCTGATGATCATGCCATATTCATGTGGATACAGGTCAAAACCAAGATCTCCCCCTTAGATACGCCTACTTCACAGTTTGCTACTTCCCAGCCACGTCCTCACCCTTTTCCATCCATAATGGAGCAGACAGGGATGCCTTTATGGACTTGTATACTAGCATCACTCAGTATTTTGCTGACAATGAGGTCATACTTATGGGGTATTTCAATGCTCACACTAAGGACCTCCAGATCCCTCTCCATGACCAATTTGAAGACTTGTTCTCCACTGAGGGGATTGACCCGACCTCAACAGGACTTCGCCAGAATTTAGAAGATTCCCTGAGGACCACTATAGATTATGGAAAGCATCTATTGTAGCTAGGGTAGTCCCATGAGTTTCTTATCCTAAATGGCCTCCCTTACTTCCTGGACTCTCAATTTTTCACGTGCCGACCACATGGAGGTGGGGCTAGTGTGGTGGATTATGCTCTAACCAACCAAAACTTACTCCCTTTCATTTGAGACCTCTCTATTTCCCCCATCCCTCTATATGACCATGCACTTCTTTCTCTTTTCCTCTGGTCTGACCCCCCTCTTCCAACTCCTCCCTCCCCGCAGAGCCCCCCCTCCCTGCCTCGGACCACCTTCCGCTTCGACGAAGGAAACATGGACATCTTCTTATCTTCCCTTCGCCAGAATATTCCCCTTGAATCCCATTTCTCCTCACTCGACTTGGCCTCTACCAAGTATCATTGCATCTCATCTGTAATCTAGGAGGCTTCACTTAACTCCTTCCCCCACTCCACCCATGCCACCTCTACCACCCCTAAATCTAGCTCTTGTCGCATGAACAAGTGGTACGATGAAGAATGCTAAAACCTCCACAGAGAACTCCGTTGTGCCTTCCTCCACTCTCAATCCACTTATCCTGACATTCAAAATTCTTACCATGGTATCCTTCATCGCAAGAAACAACATTTTGTCTCTCATAGAAGACGAGAACTTTCATCCCTCCTTGCCAATTCCCCCAAGCACTTTTGGTGTAGCATCCTTTCTCGTCGCTCTCCTCTCCCCTCTGACCTTGACTCTTCTTTCATGTTTTCTAACACCTCCAACCACTATGAAATCCTCGTCCAGGCCAACATTCATGTTGATTCCCCTCCTTCCTATTTCCACCTATTCACTGACAGCAATGTCACGGAGGCCATCCAAGCGATGAGCAGTAGCAAATCAACAGACAAGGAAGGTCACTAAGCAGAGTTCTTCAAGTATGGTCTCTAGGTTCTTGTTAGATACTTAGATAATCTCTTCAATCACATTGTGCATGAAGGGCTTCCTCCATTTTGGTCTCCTCATATCATTTACTCGATTCACAAGTCATGATCCACTTTCGATCCCAATAACTACATAATGATCATGGCTGGGCACACATTCTCAAATTTATATGCAACCATTCTCCACATGAAGCTTTCCAGAGATCTTGAGCAGAGAAATATTAGATACCGAGGTCAGGAAAGGTTCAGACCAGCACATCAAACCATCGAACACATTTTTATTGTCCAGACTATGATTGAGGAGGCATGCCACCACTCCTGAAAAGTCTATTGCTGCTTTGTAGAATTTCGGAAAGCCTTCGACTCAGTTCCAAGGGAAGATTTACTGCAGTGGTTCAGAGACATCAGCATCTCGAATATCCTGCTAATAGAAATTATGCGCCTTTATAAGTCCATATGTTTCTACCTTCGCATAGCTCAAGGATTATCTTAGTTCATCCATAGCACCATTGAGGTGAAACAAGGTTTCCCACTTTCTCCCACCTTGTTTGGAATATACATAGATGATTTGAAGTCCTTTATTCACAATCATATCAAGGAATCTAATGGGTGCCTTCCCCATCATGTCCTGATCTCTATCCTACTTTTGCTGACAATGTAGTACTCTTATATTCTTCCCCGAAAGTTCTGTAAAGACAGCTCAATTCCTTAGCTCTATTTTGTGACCTTCGGAAGATGAAAGTGAAATTGAGAAAAACAAAGGTTATGATATTCAATGGGGTGAATAAAACCTCATATTTTCGCTTCCTATTCAAGGGGGAGGAAATCGATATCATCAGTACTTATACTTATTTGGGAGTGCATTTCTTCGGTCCCCACTTCAGTATACAACCAGCTCTCCAACCTTGAATCAACAAGGGACACGGGTCCCTATCCCTTCTTGAGAGATAGTGTTTTCGCCACCACTTTCAAGACATCTCATCGAATATTAACCTGCTAGATACCTTGATCCATCCCATTGTTTTATATGGTTCAGAAATTTGGGGACCCTCTCTACTAAAGTTGAAATAGGCCTTAGCTGAGAGAGTCCATATGCTTCTTCTTCGACGTATCATTAGATGTAAGCAGATAGTGCCACGACACATCATCCTAGCTTGGTCTGGGTTCCAGCCCTTCCATCTTGAGATGGTCTTCAAATTGGTTTCCTTCTTGCATCGAATCTAGGGGTTATCAGATTCGTCAAAAGGTCGATACATGCACCCCTATATATCCTACTGCTTTTCTCAGACCATTTCTCGAGCTACCCATTCAGGCAGATCTAAATGTTAGCTTACAAGAGTCTCAAACCTTCCTACAAGAAGTATGTATAGGCTACTTAGGTCAACCCTCCGGGAGGATTGCACCTAAAGATGGCCTTTTATGCCAAACACTTCTTGGAGATCATAGACAGGCTCATTGTCCGACCCTAGTACATGTTTCATCATTGGATTCATGCTCTTAGGATCCCTCTCGGATAGCTTAGAGTAGGATCCCATAGACTCTGGGTAGAGACAAAACACCAGATTGATATATCGGAGAGGATCTGCTAGGTATGTCATCTACAAAAAGTGGAAACTGAGTCACACTTTATTTTCAGATGTCCTATATACTATGAGATCATAGGACGCTTCTACTGCTTGTTTAGTGGGGGACAAACTCTAGTCGCCTTCTTCATATACACCGATAAAAGATTCTTAGCACTTTATATTCGGGAGGCTCTCAGGCTTTGAGTTCAAGCCCTCCTGGCCCCCACCAGATCGGATACCACATAGAGGATCACGACATTCTTCAGTGTACTACCACCTTCGAGGGTCACCAATAGATATACCAATCCAGTTCACAAATCAGTTAATATTGATGGTTCTCGACCCATGATATCTCAGCGGTAGTTTCATACCAGACCTTCCTCCAAGAGGTGCACAAGACCATCCAGACCTCATTGACATCACTCTAGAGGATGCCATGCACCCACCAACTCCTTTTTGGGCCAACATACATTATTACACTTCCCTCAGTTCTCCTCTTTCAACTGCAGATGTTAGGAGTACCAGACCTTTCTCGATCATCCTGGCTCCCAAATACTGTCCACCTGAGCTTCTTCACCCTTGTGCAGGGTTATGGTGTTGAGAATGGGGTGAGATCTCTCCAATGCTTCATCCCAGCTCACTGTGTACACTTATACTTCATTTCTATATTACTTCTTCTATTGTATTTCTTTATTTTAAGGGAGATCATTGGTCCTCCCGCATGCACGAACATCATTGTAACTGGTAGTCTCATTGACCTACTTTGTGGTCATTAGCGTACATGAATAAAATTATCTTATCTTATCTTATCTACTTCCTTAGCTTCTAACCATTCCTCTTCTTCTGACTTGATCTACCCTTCCCTGGACTCTAATAGGAAAACTCTAGTAGTCTCTCCCCTCTTCCTTCTTCTATAAGTGACTAATTCATTTCCCTTAGTAGTCATAAAAATGCATGCACCTCACAGGTGGGAGCATTGCATGCTCTCATACCACTATAATATCCCTTGACTGGTTGGATATTAAATCTATTAATTGTGTAGAGTTTACTAACTCATTATTTTCATCAAACACTTGATGGGAATGGGCCTAAATATTATCTAAGGATGACTATTATGAAACTAAGTGTATCCTTCCATCAAATATTTAATCATTCACTATTCTACTAGTCCTATAGTGTGAAGGGATGAATTCATATTGGTTTCTATGACACTTGGTATTGATATTTTTGTCAAACACTTATCTCTATTGCTATATATTTCCTGTAAGCTCTATTGAACCAGACATGATTGGTTTATGTGCTTGCTAGTGTGTTTTTTTATTGATAACAATTCAAATTTTTTGATATAATTTTGACACATAGTAAGCTATAGTAAATTATACACAAGATACCAAAAAAACCACACCCATATTACCTTCAGTTGTTACAGTGTTTACATCAAACAAAGAATTCAAACTTTAAAAGGACTTATAACCTATAGATCTTAGAAGAAACAACTTAGGAAATAGCTCTTAATACTTCATGAATATCTCATCTTAGAATTACTTTATCCTTAGCACTTTGAAACAACATTTTGGCATCTTCAAGGGGTCGTTAATTCACCATAAGGAAACACTGAGATTTGTGGTTGTCCCATTTTTGCGCCAAGCTCTATTGTGTCCTCTTAATGCATAATGTATAATAGTATTAACCACAACTTGGATAAATTATTCCTACTTAGTGGTGCACATCCTTGGTGATAACAATACCCTCAACTGGAATAGCTTAACAGCAATACAGTCCACAAGTTGGATAGTGGGAATGGATACCACATTGTTGCAATAACTTGTACTATTGATCTCAACAATGATTCCCAAAACCTTTCTCCCATTGAGTGATCCCTCCACATTAGATAAAAGTGTTGTATGGTAAGATAAAGGAATGTTCCCCCTCTCAATATTACCTAGTTTGAATAGGAAAGTGGTTTTACCAACAACTAAATAAAACTAAATTGTCCATAAGTGGACATTTCTTCCTATTCAAGAGATAGAACATTTTCTCAACTCTACATATCTAAAACAATGATATCACGTCAATGGTAATGAAGAAAATTTTGAATGATCTCTTCACTAAGAATAACTAGGGTGGATGGTTTCACCACCAAAACTATTTTTCTCTCCCTCGCGGTTTCGTCCAACAGAAATCAATCTCAAGATCTCTCCAAGTTTTTGAAATTACAAATATTATGACTGAATGAGAGAATGAGTTCTCTCTCTTTTTATATTTTCTCTTTTTCCCTTGTGACCCATCAACTTCATTTTCTCTACTTCCCTCATTTATTAAATATGAAATGACTTTTTAATGAGAAAGTACCTTTGTATCATTTATCTTCATGTTGATTCCCCTTTTATAGACCACTTTTATCTTATTCCCTTTTATTCATTTTCAATCACTTTTAATCCAAAGTGACTTTTATAAGTTCACTTTTATGAATTAATTATTAATGTCACTTTATAAAGTAATTTAGTATTAGGTAAAATTAAATAAGTAATTAATTTCCTACTTCATTGATAGTATCCTATGGTAAATGGATAAGATAGTAAGTCATCCCCATGGTGGTCATCCAAAAAGGGTCATGATTGTCCTCCCTTCCTAATATTTCTGATCCTCGAGCACTTGCAAACTGGAGTGTTGAATGATTTTTTTGCCTTCCCAAGGGGAATCCTCCACTAGCATGTGTCTCCATCTAAAAAGATACTCCTGGATCACCATGTTTCTCAAATTCCTCTCAAAAACATCCAAACTATCCTCTAGGTCCAAGATCAACTCCCCCTCCTCATCCAACAAATGTAACTATGTTGAGACTATAACATGTTGTCCTAGTTCCTTCTTGAGGCATGACACATGGAATATGTTGTAGATATTTCTCCCCTCCAAAAGACCCAACTCGTAGGCCACCACTCCAACCCTATGGACAACTCTATAGGTCTCTTAGAAGCAAGGATTCAATTTCTTTGCACTTCTTTTCTTTAGTGAGGACTAACGATAAGGATATAGTCTCAGAAATAATAAGTACCCCACCTTGAAACTACGCTCTGTTCTTTTCTTGTTTTCATACACCTTCTGTTGGTTTTGGGCCACTTGTATATTTTCCTTCAAAGATTAATGATGTTCTGACTCTCTTGTATCCAATCATGTTACTTTGGTATCCTGCTAACCTCAAATGCAATGTATACAAATGATGGGGCATCATATCCATACAAGTCTTCGAATGGTAGCATACCAATAGACATGTTACATGTGGTGTTTTAATATTTCTTACCTCAGTGCATCCACTTGATCCAAGCTCATTGTTTCCCTGATACATAGTTGTGTAGGTACCCCTTAACCCATTTATTCACATCTATTTGAGGGTGATAACTCAATACCCACTAATATGAAAAGATCCTACCAAAAATCCCTGAGAAACATACTATGCCTCTCACTAATAATGTTCTCCAGTAGCCCATGTAGTCAAAATACTTCACTGCAGAACACCTTTTCCACCTATGCTGCTAAATAATCTCAAGATATCACGTAGAAGTGCATGAACTTCGTTAATCAATCCACCACAACATAGATGCAATATTTTCCATGTACCCATGAAGACACGATGATGAAACCCATAGAGATACTCTCCCATGATCAAAGACAGGGATCTATCTTGGTACATGAAGTACATGACCACCCTAGCCTTGGGTCAAGTTCGACCAATGGAAACTATCAATGCAGACCTTCTAAGTAAATTATAGAAGACGAAGTCTGAATCTCAATGCATCACTAATATTAAGGAGATAAATTAGAGAGTGGGAGAGTATGTCTAAGACTATGACCAATGATTTAATATCCTTTTGGATCAATTGAGTTTCTAGTTCCAAGATATAGAGCACTGCGAATGGTTTATCACAGGATTGCTATCCCACATAAGAGTCCCATTGATGTAGTAGAAGGTGACTACTCAATTTGAAGCATTAGAAATCATAACATGATTGGAAGAGACTTTTGGAGGGGAGTCCTCATCTAGAATGGCATAGGTACAGATGCAGCTTGATGCACTCACTGTACAGTTGCAGAAACTGTCAACAAAAAAGGAAGTTAGAGAAAATGTATGGTGTAGCTTATGTAAAAAAGAATCCCATCACAAAAATGAATGTCCAACATTGAATAACTACATTGGTGCCAATGCACTAAGTCTATTTTCAGTAGCCGACATAGAGACGAATGGTGTGACATTTGTAGAGTATGGGGCCACTAACTCCCCAATTTCTCAACTTTGCAGAAGTACCAAAGTTCAATGCATCCCCCATTTTGTGAGTTTTGTAAGTTGGTGGGCATCGATGTGATTAACTCTCACACTTTCTAGTTAATGAATGATAACATAGAAGACTCCTTTTGGGTCCAAGGCACATAAGAGAACAAGGGACTAGCATCAAGGAACAACATCATATGGCTACTGGGGTTGCGAAAAGAGTATAGGGGAGGAATCCGATGGGTTATATGCTTTAAATGTGGTGATATAGTACATCTACAAATATTTTGTACCAAGCCCCATACCTTATGTGCATACTTCCATAGTACAGAACACTCTACAAAAGGCTTTTCAAACTTAGTCGCCAAGAAGGAAAAGAAGAAAGGACATTGTAATATGGTGAGCGTTGAGCCTCAAGAAGATTATGATGAAGGGGAGACCACACATGTGAACATAGTGACTCATGGAGGTTCTAGAACAAGTGAAGATAATTTTGGAGAGCACGATATAGATATTCTAGTTGAGAAAAAGATCAAGAAATTTTCCCATCCTCTACCCAACTTTAATGTTGTGCACCAATGGTAGTTTTTGCATGATGCACAGAAGGAAGTAGAAGAGGTTTCCCAGGGTCAAGAGGATCTGCACCATGAAAGGTTATAAAAAGAAGACCAATTGTGTAGGCTCTGTGAGGCTGAGGACCACATGAGAATACTACACAATAAAGTGTTGTTGCACCAGAGGCATACCAAGGAGCAATAAAGAATTGTGCAGTAGGAGGAAGAAGAGCAATGTATAAAGGTACAAATTAACGACTCTAAAAATCAAGTAACTTTCTGCAAAGTTGTTTGAACATCTGAATGATTCTAAAGCTACTAGGAAATTGATTAGTGTGCTAATAACGTTGGTAATGATAAATGAAGTGGAGGAACCCATTTTTGCACCACTCCCTTAGAGGAATGTGCGCAATGTGGTAAAGAGAAGGAGAAAGGGGAAATATTTCAAGTTATCCCTAGATATGGGAAGATATGAGATGAAGGAGGTGATTCTTGACCTAGGTTCAGATGTCAACATCCTTCCCAAGAAGTTGTGGGATTTTATAGGGAAAGAAAAGTTAATATGGTCTCCTCTACAACTATGACTAGCAAATCAGTACAAGACATACCCTATCAGAGAGCTGACCAATGTAGAAGTAAACATTGATGGACTGAATACAATGGCATATTTTGAGGTCATTGAGATCATGAAATATGCCAATCCCTAACCAGCTCTATTGGGGATTGACTAGGAATTAAATAACAATAATATTTTGAATTTGAAATAGAGGCACATGTCCTTTGAAAATAAGGAACTACATGTAGTGGCTCCTCTTGATGTTGTAGAAGGAGAAAGGTATAAAGAGGCAATTAAAGATGATACCATTAGTGTTGATATTGAAAACATATATAATGTGATAAGGAGATAGGAGGATTATGTGAATCCAACTGTCAACACAAGGATAAGTTGGCACAATGTATGTTCTTTCAATATGGATACACAAGAAGCTATGGACCGATGGAAAAATCATCTATATGAAGTATCCTCAAGAAGATGTGTGCTTTTCACAAAGTCAGTACACTATATTGCGTTGGAGTTGCAACCCACCAAACTTCGATGGGATAGCAAGGGTGGATACTTTTTTGGAGTATATAGAGGTATGAGTCCCAGCATCCAACAAGTAGAATAAATGGATGTAGTAACCCGTGGGACACCTCCGCTCTAATGGATGATCCATAGAGAGGATTTGACTCCCTGGAATGAAGTTGAGACATGCATTAAGGTGAGGCTCCAGCGTAGCACGGACTTGGAACTTCTAAAACGGTTCAAAGGAACCGAGGATCCCAGTGAACATATTGAGGTATGTTAGTAGATATATATGATGAAGAGTTTGTTATAGCCTAAAATGACACATATCTACCTGTGACCACATTACCATGTTTTCGTCACATGTCGACACTTCATGAAAGTCACTAAAAAAAAACCTTTATTGGAGGATACATATCTAGAGTTATGTAACTATGTTTAACCTATTCTCTAAACCATTAAAAAGGTATCTAAGTAATCCAAAACTTTCCAGAAGAAACCAAACCCTAAAAATGCATGGAAGTACCCTAGAAATAGATTTTTTTACCCATTCACGACTTTTCTTAAGAAAACATGCGATTTTTCCATTGGCATTCGCGACTCTACTTCATAGGACCTGCGAATGTCTCCTAAAGTGGCCAAAAAAATATAAAAATATGAAAATTATCGAATTAATAGTAGTTTGGGTGGTTTTGGAACTAATCATGTAGTTGTAACTAGTCCCTATTCGACCCTAACTCTTCAGAAAAAATATATTAGAGAAAGAGAGAGGTCCATAAGGGGGAATTGACCTTTGTATTGTTATGCTATTGGAATTGGGACTCTCATCCCCCCTACCTATTCCATATATGACATATTGGTGTGTTTCATATCTTGGAGGCTAAGATTATTGGAGAAGAGAAGCAGATCCAGATCAAGGTTTCATGAGGTGCCTAGCAAGAGGAGAAGGTGAAATATGTACTTCTTCCACTTGATAAAAAAAATGTGATGGTATTCTCTTTCCCAAATCATTTTCTAATGTATGTCATAGATCTATTTATGATCAGATAGTAATGTTAATTAAATTATGGTTTCATATTGCTTTGATGATCATTGCTTTATATTTAGTCAAATTGGTTTGAGGAAGGTTGAAATTGTTGTGCATGTCTCTTGGATTGGGAAGCAAGAGGAACGGCTAGAGAAATATTGGACCAGCCTTCAGTGAATCGAGTATGTACCTTACTTATCTCTGAATATTGCTTACATTTACTTGCATAATAGTATACATTAGTCTTTAAACCCTAGTATTTTAGTGGCCTCTTAACCCCCATCCATAGGAACACTTTCCTCTACAACAAAACTGGTGACTCCACTGGGGAAGCCTTTCCTTTTTTGGGGTTTCCTTGTATTTATTCTAGTGTATTTGAGGTTTCATTTCTTTCTTACAGCATAGGAGCAACATTTAGGTATGATTAGACACCTCCCCTGCCTGTTAGGGGCAGTTTTTGACCTTTTTTGAGCATTTTGCCACCCATTCGCAAATTCTGCACTGAACAATTGAGAGTTCTGAGTGCATTCGTGACCTTCCTTCATGCAACCTATGTTTTTAGAGCTAAAACTCACATCCTCCCTTAATGAAACTCATGAATGGCCCATGTAAGTGGTTTTTATATCATTTTTTGGGTTTTTTAGTGTTTAAAGGTTGTCTAAAAGGTATTTTAGGGTCCTCTGTCTGTGCATGGCCCTAGGGAGGTAGTGTCATATATTTTGAGTGCTCTTTATCTATTTTGTAAGTCCTTTTCAAATCCTTAAACTCATTTGTTTCTTGCCCCCCTAGTTCCTTCTTTGGCTTGACCTTGTTGTGCAAGGTGTTGAACAACCTTTGTTTGTGGGTCTAGACTGAACCTTGTAGCTTCTTGACCCTTGTGTGTTTCATTATTCTTGTTTATTCTATCCATGCCAAATTGGTTGGCTTGTTTACCTTTGCAAGTCTTCCATCCTAGTGAGTTTATATCCGACTTTAGGGCAGCCTAGGGTTTGTTAGTGGGGTATAGAGCATAAGTCTATTTACTTTTCTTACATTACTTTGCATGCATTAGTTAATAGTTTTTTTTTTCTTTTGCATTCATAAAAGAAAAAGTAAAAAGAACATATAGTTTCTTTGTAAGAATGTATATTAGGTTTTAGTCTTAAATGCATTGCATGTTGTTTTTCTTGAAAAAATAAAAAGAAGTTCTTCTTTCGTGGATTTCAATTTTCAGTTTGAAAAAGAAAGAGAAGTAGGTTTGCTTTTGCATTTAAATTTCTCTTTTGTTTAGTCAAATTGTTTCTACCATCGAGTTAAACACCATTGGTTTCACCTCTGCCACCCTTTTGAGTAATCAACAGCCTTAAAAATAACGTTTAATATCTAAAATCTATTAGTAATTGTTTCTTTCTAGGGAGGACGCACAATAGTCAAGGAGTGTTTTGGGTTAGGTACATTTTAACTGACCAAAACTTTAAACTCAAACATAGCGGCCTGTCTTTTAGGAAATCCAACTTCATAGAGAAAGACACCGGAAATCTCCTCTAACACAGGAGTATAGCATGAGGTCATGCGATATTGAGTAGTTGGAGATACCCCTCTTATACTCAGTAGAGCATACAACAAATTTGTTGCATGTTTAGAACTTACCCAGTACCTCCTTTCAACCCCGTGTGGTTCCTGGTACTATTTAGGTTTCGGGCTCAGCTACCCTGACCATGTGCATCGGCTAAACTGGTGACTATTCCCCTGGAATTTCTTTGCAATTTTAGTAGTCTTAGTATTTATACTTGTAGGATTCTACATGGGTGACAATGGAAGGTTATTTCCACTGTACCCAGGGCAGATGAGGAAGAAAACCCCATGCGATAATTTGGGAGGGTAATTGTTGATTTAACTGCTTGAACCCAAAGAAATCATATCAAAACCCCGAGTAACTGTCCATGTCCCTTCTATGGCTAGTTCTAGGCCCTCATCATCCTAGTGGTGTGCTTTTGTGTTGTTGGGTACTAGTTGACCTCAGTTTTTTTTTAAGACATAAACTATGGCTAATACCTCTGTTATCACATATATAGTAGATGAGATAACATATTCATTAGAGGAATTTTGGGGTCTAAAATGGGCCTCCTAAGGAAAATAATAAAATAATAGTTAAAATAATAAAATAATATTGATTAATTTTGGAGGAAGAAAGAAAAAAACTACTTTTTGTGTTCGTATTTTCAACATATCTCCCTTTGCTTTTACTCAAATTTCGATCGGGAGAGCTCGTTGGATGCAGAATCAAACTACATACTTTTGACAGACCTCCCTACCCCAAAAACAAGAAATACCTGAAAAAAATGTGATGATGACATCATCATCACATTTTTTCAGGTATTTCTTGTTTTTGGGGTAGCGGGGTCCGTCAAAAGTATGTAGTGCAGGTACTCGTTGGATGCGGAATCAAATTCCGCATCCAACGAGCTATCCTGATCGAAATTTGTGTAAAAACACAGGGAGATATGTCGAAAATATGAACAAAAAAAGTAGTTTTTTTTAATGACAAATATGTCAATTCAACCATTATGGTTGACTTATTTTATTGAAATTCTATTGGTTCTTGAATTCCAACTCACAAAAACTTATTTTGGCACGTTTTCTTATAAGGACCATTTTAGACCCCAAATTTCCTCTAATGCTATTTTCAGATTCAGTACACTTTTCCAACCAGTTCCCTTACATATGAGATGCAGAGATGAGAATTTATGATGGATCACTATTTAATGATGGACTATAGTACTTTCCCATGCCATGAATGAGTCTTAGGAAACTCAGATTTCAATATGGATGTATCCATTTAACCATTTACAGAGAAGTCATTATTTTCTAGAGTCGCAATAGCAAGAACTCAGTGGACAGATGATGCTTCGGACTGGTTATTTATAGGTAGATGATTCAGCAGGTATTTTCTTGTCTTATGGTTATTATTGCTTTTATACTCATTCTTGTGACATGTCTTAGCATTTAGTGTCATGATCTGGCGATCATATAAATATCTGGACCTGGTTTTATTGATATTATGTATGTATGTTCCTACTTAGACTTGGAAGTTCTTGACCCATACTCATTATTTTTTCCCTCCATAGGGAGAATAGAGGTGATCATTCCCACCATAATTTGGCTTTCTAGTGTTGCTCTCATTTTTCACTATCTCCACCCATCCATTACCTTCCAGTTATTTTTATATCCGTACCTACTACATAACTTGTGGCATCGAGGAACTTTCCCCACTATAGCCTCTTTGTTGGATAAGCTTCCCTATTTATTTGTGTCCCTACTCTGAGTTTCCTAGTTTTTGTTGGTTAAACCTGAAACAAATAGCACTGCCATCAATACAATGTATATGGAAATGAAGTGAATATCTTGTGAAAATCCCATTCATGAAAAGCAGTGTTTATGAACATACATGAATGCAAGGAAATCCTAATGAAATTGGATTTGAAGTGTAAATGTGAAATGTGAAATGTAAAACCCATGTAACAAGTGTTTTTAAACACGCATGGAGCATGAAGCCTTAATAAATAAAAATATGTGTAACAAATGCATGGATCAAGGCTATGGAAACTCAAAGACCCAAAAGCAATGGTTCTAAAAGTTATAGTTAAATATTGTTGGCCTCACTTGTATTTGATATGGATTGTGAGAATTTGTCAAGGTGAATAAGCACCTCTAAACGTAACTTTCCCATTTGTGAGACACTGTCATTCCCTGTGTTATTGCTTATCCAACATATGCTAGAGTGACTATCCCCTTTCTATATCCAAAGTGTCACAATGTCAAGTTAGTAGTCACCCTTTAGCTTATCCTTTTGATTTGTAGCCTTCATCCTTCGCTAGCAAATTGATTACAACTATGAAGTGAGTATGGTCTTGAAAGTTTGGTCTGAGTCATAATTAATAAGTAACAAAACTCTATATATTTGGTTGGTGGATCACCAGTGGAATGATTACTATTTTTTATAATTGTTACTTGAATGATTTGTAGAGCATGTATCAACCTATAACACTTGCAGCAGTTTGATGTTAGCCTAGGTCATATTATTGGTCATGTTGACTTGGTAAAACCTAGTTTGACCAATGTCGACCATAGGACATAAGGTGGATAGACCTTGAATGATGCAGATACATGATATGTGGTCTTTTACAGGTCACCGAATGATTCTATGCAGTGATCATTGGTTTATGATGAATATTTGTGGTATTCAACATTATTTGATCATTTACAGATTATTATTATTTTATATGTCTGGGCATATTAGATATTGTACATGATCATGCAGAGACCTGTAGGGTGTATGAGTATGCACCTTAGATGGATTTGGGTTCCCTGAGTCCAATGAGACAATTTGTTTTCAGTTCCAGGAAGTTACAGTGATTATTTGTCTTAGTATATCATTCTGGTGCAGTTTTTCCATGTTAAATGGCCTGTCAGAGTAGAGAGATGATTTGATTGTTTCACCTAGGGAGTTGTATGAAGATGGTTGGTCCAGCCACTTTTTTTTACCATTTTACCCCCCTCCCAGAGAGATTGGTGGGATCATTTTGATAACACGGGCACTCTAGATGGCAGTCTGGGCAGTGTCACATTTTCGAAGGAAGATTAAAAATGGTGAAAATGGCTACTGAGGAATTTGATTTGGGATATTAAGGACAGGAAATGGCATGGGATGAGTTTTGATGATGAGTGTGATGTCTTCCACCCCTTCTCAAGCAGTTTCATCATTCATAAGGACCCACACCCATCTCTCTGACATATTTTATGATTTTCTGGAGCTTTTGGAGCCTCATGATTTTCTTAGAGAGGGACTATTTTGTACTTAGAGTTATATTTTATTTATATTGTGCCATGGGGACACACTAGGGGTGTTAGACACTACCCCCTAGACCCACCATGAGATTTATTCATGTTTATTTTGGCATATTGAGTGGGATCCCCTCTCCTAGGGCGATTTGGTCCATTAATGTGTTATATTATTATATTGATCCGTGTACTTTATGTTGATCTCATCTCAATTGTTGATTAGAACATTTTGATCTTTTAATATTATCCATCCATTCAAAAGGTGGTTAGGATTTTGTATCTCTCCGTCCTATTTAAAGGGTGTTGGATTGTATTATATTCCTTGGAAGGTAATAATGTCTTTGTATTATGTTGGAAGTTGTCTACAATATTATGTAAAAGAGTAATACATTTAACCTGATCTGGGCATCTTGTGATTGGATTCGATCACATGTTTTCAGCATTTTATTATTGGGTCTTTCATCATACAACCTGATTCGTTTGCACTTTCATAATTCAGTGAGAAGCAGTTGTTCATTGTCAAATTCCATCCGCCAAAGTCTTCTTCTTATTTGCAGCTTTGGTTCTTCTGGAAGTTGTCATCAAGGGGGAGCAGTAATGACTCCTTCCTTCCTTAGTGTTAGTGTGGGCCCTTGGAAGGTAATAATGTCTTTGTATTATGTCGAAAGTTGTCTACAATCTTATGTGAAAGAGTAATACATTTAACCCATAGTTATATGGTGTTGTATTTACTTGTGTAGAGTATTTCTCCATGGTATTGTATTAAGAGATGTTATTTTGGGGAGTTATATTATCCCACATGAAATATGTGAGAGTAATTCCTCCTCATCTCTTAGTATATAATAAGGTCAAGTGAGTCTCTGCAGATCATGTATTCTTGATGTATTAGTGGTACTATTGTGACATTGTTGTACATCATCTATATTCTTTGGGGTATTTGTGCTTTTCTCTCTTGTAATATTGGAGAAGACATTCTAGAGATAATAGAAGACTACCTTCCCGTGGATGTAACCCATTAGGGTGAAACACGTATATCGGTTTTCTCTTGTCCTTTTCTTTTCTTGTTCTTATCTTTTATTATATGTCATTGATTGCTTAGATAGGTTAACTTGTTTAGCTTGACTCTACTATTCTAACTAAGGGGAGACCTTCTCATTGTAAAGGGGTCTTTGGCTCTTGGAATCTTGATAATAGAAAAACTCTTTTGTGGAAATTCTTGGGTCTCCTTTGCATCTAGTGTTATTCGATGGTGATTGTAAAGTCTATTGCATCCTAGAATTTGAGTATTTTTGGTGAGATCTATATTTTGTAGAAACTTTGTTTTGTCCACAGGAGGGAAACTTCACTTGGTCGTTTTTGCAGGGGTTCCTCAACTCGCTTGATTGGATTCACTTGTATGAGGGGGTTATCATTAGTATCATTGTGATCTATGGTTTCATCTTGTTATTTTTCTGTAGCATTTTTCCTTTTCTCTTAATGCATCAAATATGATATTGTTGACATTTGTTGTGCAGGAGGGAGGGCACATTGGCTTCCTTCAAAAAATCGATTTGCATAGAGCACTCATCCAAATATTCTCAAATTGATCGGGAATTCATAGATCATCATCATCAAGGAATATGCAAGTTAATCCAGGTAATATCCATAGGTTAGTTCTTCTTTTCTTGGTTCCAATCCATTGGCACCTTTATTTTACTGTCAAAACCCTAAATTAAAATAATTAGAAAATTGTGTGGTTCAAACCGCTTGATAAATCAGCAAAACATTTCTGGGTATTGTATATTGGGTCAAACACCAAGTGGGTTCTCCTAGACATCATTCTTAGTTAACTCCTTTGGGCCTAAATTCCAAGGTACTGATCTCTTAACCCTAGTGCAACCCCTTACTTGTCCAATCTCTCTTGTGTTTTGATATTATCTTCGAGGCTTGGGTACTTTAATACTGTCATACCTTTCATCAAGTCTGTCCTTTGGTACTAGATAGACCCAATCCTATTCTTAACATCCCTGCATTGGACACGATTCCCAAGGTAGTGGATATTGTCATCATTTGTTTGTACCTTGATTCTAGATCTAGTAGTAAGACTCATAAGTCACTTGTATTTCAACCTTGGATCAATTTCACACTTCATAAACCTCTTGATCCAAACCATAACTCACCTTGTGACTTCATCCATAGATCTAGGGTTTACTTCAACTTCCATTGATTTGATCTAGTTTTTTGGTATGGTCTCTCATGTAGGGAGTAGATTTGGGTCTCCCCCATTGTTGTCTTGGGATAAGACAACATCAAGTGAATATTTCCTCGATTGGCGTGACAACCATCCATTTGGGATTCGAGGCTATCTTGGTTTCACCTCTTTAGTTTCCCATCCCTCTACTATCCATCTTGGATCCACCTCATAGGAGAAACTACAAGTTTGGTGATAACAACCCCTATGGACACTAACCAAGAGACCTCCATGCTATGGTATCCTTGTACTTTTCCTCTCACCAGGAATGTTGGTGTTCCTTTGATGTCCACTTTGAATTTTCCTGGATCCACCCTTGTGATACTGGTTTGGTTGTTTTCCTCTCTAACTGTCTTGAATGCTCCTGATGCTTTGCAAGAAAGTACCTTATATCAAGGGATTTGAAATAATGTCTCCCCTTCACATGTAGCAACATATCCTCCTCCTTCTGCCTCATGCAGTTAAAGTTGTGATACTAGTAACATGCAGTCTAAAAGGAGTAAAAGAAGGAATAATAGGAAGAAGAGTCGAAAGCAAGGGGTCACCCATACAACCTATGTAAGTCATGTTGTATCTAGTCACCTAGCCTCTACAGGTCATGCTGGGGTCACCTTTTCAACCTCTGCAACTCAAGTTGATCCTAACCACTCAAGCTCTACAGGTCATGTTGGTGGAACCCATACAACATCTGCAAGTCATGTTGGACCCAGTCAACCAGCCTCTACAGTTCATGCTGGGGTAACCCTATCAACCTCTATAATTCAAGTTGACCCTATAACCCTAGCCTCTACAGTTCATGATGGGGGCACCCATCCAACCTCTGGAAGTCATGTTGAATCCATCCACCCAGCCTCTGGAAGTCATGTTGGATCCATCCACCTATCCTCTGGAAGTAATGCTAGGGAACACACTAAACCTCTATAAGTCAAGCTGATCTTAACCACCCAACCTCTAGAATTCATGATGAAGGAAAACAACCAGCCTCTGTGAGTCATGTTAGACCTAACCACCTAGTTTCTAGAGGTCATGATGGGGGAAAGCAGTCGACCAATGAAATTCATGTTGACATCATTCAGAAAAACAACCATTCTAAATGAAAGTCAAAGTTCCTTTGTAGTCTTTGTGAGGGATACCACCTTACCCACTAGTTCGCTGCTATTGTAGAAGTACGAAGAGTATGGTTCCAAGAACATCCTGTTTCTGAATAACCTGAAGTTTCTCAACATCCTATTCAACCTTCGGCTGATCAAGTGGTCTAACCAATTCAATCTTTGGTTCAACCCACTCTTCCTTCAGAGAGTGACATTTACCAAGTGATTGAACCGTTGTTATCTTTGGTTGATACCATTCTTCCTTCAGAGAGTGACATTCACCAAGTGGTTGAATCAATGCAATCTTCAATCAATCCCACTCTCCCTTTAGAGAGTGAAGTGTCAACTAGTCACATTTTATTCACTGCCAGTTCAGAACTTTCTGAACAAGGGGGAACTGACTTTGTTTCGAATGAACCCCCACCAAGTTCTCATATCACTTCCTTTGGTTGGGATAGCCTAGTTGAGCCACATCTTACTTCGGTTGCACCTTTCCAGATAAAGGTTTAAGTTGAATGCTACACGATTTATCATTGTATTGTAGATGAAGGAGCCTCTGTTAATATTTTATTTGCACATGCTTGGAGAGGCATGGGATCTCCCAGCCTTATGTCAACTGATGATTAGTTGCTAGATTTTTATAGAATAACTAGTCAAGCTATGGGAATTCTTTCTCAAGTACCAATTACTTTGAGTGGGAAGATTGTCTTAGTTGATTTCATGGTTATTGAGGACCCCTTGGACTTTAATATGATCCTTAGGCGTGATTACGTATATGCTATGAAAGATGTGGTGTCTACACTCTTTAGTGTGATGTATTTCCCTCATAATGAAAGCATATCATTGTCTATTAGTTGTCATTTCTTGATCCTCCTCCTCAACCAACTATAGAGCATGTTTTTCCTTTGATAATTCCCAGTGTTTCAGTATATCCTGCCCCACCACGAGTGAATTATGTGGCCTCATACCCTTTATATTTGATTACTACTAAGAAAAATCCTTCGTATTCATGCCTTCCTTCTTGGGACTTGGTCCCAATAGTTGAACCGATGTTTTACCCAATGGGTACTTTGGAGCGTGATCTCCACCTTATTGATCCAACTAAAATTTTAGACATGCATCCTATGTGGGATGGTATCCTTCCTTCAGATGAAGTATTCCTAGAGTATTTGATACAATCTGACCTTCTTTTGGATGTTGATTCAGTTGTGATTAAATCCAACCCTAACTTGATTATTGAGCCTAATCCATTTGATGATCGATCCTCTTATGAATTCATTATTGAGTTGTTGGAATCTCCTTTTGCACGGCAAGTCAGTGATCTTGATGAGTTTGATTTTGCTTGTAGGTTTCTTGACTCCTGTGATAAAGAGTTTGTTTCTATGGACTCTACCATCCATGTCAACTTTTTCCTTTCTTCTGAGGTTGATCTTATTGATTATAATTCCTCGGGCCTTGGAAGTATATAGTCTTCTTCGGTTGATTCTACCTTAACTATTGTTTTTGTTGAAGATAGAGAAGTTGCAAGAGTTTCTACCAAAGTGACTTGTATCAGAATTTTTCTTTTGAATATGATCTTGATATTGTTGTTTCTTGGAGACAGGATTCTTAGTTGGATTCATGACTTCTTACTGGTCTCTATTAGGATTATTAATCCTCCCTTGTCCAATTTGGTCATACGTCTAAATCAGGAGTCATGTCTAAATCAGGAGTCCATCAAGTCTATTACTAGTCACCAGCACCATTGGGTCCACTTGGCCTAATTGGGGCACATGTTTCAGTTACTAAAGTGTGGGGAACCCTAATTGAGGCCTACTGCCACTGATGGCACTTCTATGCATCAGTTTAGGAGCCTCCTAGACCAATCCCTACAATTTAGGAGCCACTAGAAGTGCCGAAACCAGCCAAGGTCAGTTCAGTTGAGTTGGTAACTAGTCAAGCTAAGTTAGGAGTCAATTACATTCAGTTCTAGTCCTCTACATTCAGTTAGCACTAGGTTTGCATGCTTGCATGCAGGAGGGGCGCATTTCTCACCTACCACAGTCAGTTAGCCTTAGCCAACACTAAATGTAACACTTGATTTGTGTTTTAGAACTCTGATGAACTCTGGTTATGTTTAGACAAGGTCAGTTAACTATTGAGTCCTTCGACCGTGATTTAGACATGGTCTTAGTTACCTACAGTCAAGTAGAGTCTAATTAATTCAAATTTCCTCATGTGGATTCGAATTGCATGTGGATATTTAATCCATTGTACTTCATTGTAATTACTAACTAATTACTCTTTGATTAATGAAAAGCATTCACAGCTACAAGCCATTTTTGCACTATTTCATTCTTCAATAACTGAGTAAATTATGCGATCTATCTTGTGAGTTGTGTGTTTGTCCACAGATCTATGTGATCAATTTAATATGGTATCAGAGCCTTGGTAGACAAGGAACCTCTCCTCCTCATATCTCCAGCTGGATTATTTTTTTTGAGCAAAATTGTTCTTTCCATTACTGCACTAGAAGTAGAGAATTTACCACTTAATATCCCAAGTTAGGAAATTGTTGATCAAGCTTGCTTGATCAACTATGCTGGTGTGAAGTAAATTCCAAAAGTGTAGACTGTCAACCTTACTTTGTATGTTTGGTTGTGTGACAGGTTATCATCTCTTCTCATAGCATTCGCTACAAGAAGCCCTTTCTTCTCACTGCATTCACTACAGCAGCTTAGTCCTTCTTACTGCATTCAAAATGGTTCATCCAGTAGAGCCTCTCACTCCCTTCAACTATCACCAGTGGAAGGAAGACATGGAGGTACTGCTCCGCACCAAGAATCTCTTCAGACTCATAGAATAAATAGAGGCAGTTCCAACATTAGATCATGACAAAGAAAAGTACTAAAACAGGATTAATGAAGCCCATGGACACTTGTTCTCCTCAGTTTCTCAAGATCTTCGATTCCGCATATAAGGATTGAAGACTTCCAAGGAGATTTGGAACAAGCTTGCCTCCTTATTTGATAAGCAGGATGAGATGAGGGTCAATCAGCTAGAAAATGATCTGATCCTTCTTAATCCATCCAACTTCAAATCACTGAATGAATTATTCACAAAGTTCAAGAACCAGATATATCAGTTGAAGCAATGCAAAGTGGAGAAGGATGAAGATCATCTCATCCTTTCCATTCTCACAAATCTCAATGCAGACTACTTAGTCTTTGTATCAACCTTTGAAACAGTAAGGATCACTACTCCAAATTGGAAGATGCCCACTCTTGATGCCTCCATCCAATATCTCACTTCTGAGAATGATAAATTGATCCAAATGGGGATCATTCGATCTTCCAAAGATCAAGCTCTGGTTGCAAGAGGATATAAGGTAGTGAATGACAAAGGGAATCAAAGAGATGAGTCTCCTATGAAGAACGAGCAGTCAAAGGAGCCTTCAAGTTCAAAGAGAAGCAAGAAGAATGGCAAAGGCAAGGTCCTCTGCTCTTACTATGGGGAGGGGATTTCATTCAGAAAGCTCCTATATGAGAAGACAACTTGATGAAATGGCTCTTGTTTTGAAGAAACATAACATTTTTGCACCTACTAGCACAATGAAGGATGAATTTGAAGAAGAAGATGAAGAATACCAAAGGAAATTCCATGCATTGAAGGCTTGTTTCACATCAACACATGTATTTCTTATTGATTCTGGAGCTTCCAACCATATGGCTGCATCCAGAGAATCGTTCTCTTATTTTCAGTCCTTTGATGGTCCTAGTATTCAGATGGTCAATAACAGTAAAGTAAAAACAAAAGGGAAGGGCTCTGTCAAGCTTGAACATGAAAGGTTCAAAGATGTGCTATTTGTTCCCTCCCTAGCTTCAAACTTGTTATCTGTCTATCAGATGACCCATACTGGGTCTCCAAAGCAAGTGATCTTTGGTCCTGACTCAGTGGAGATCACAGATATCTCTACTGGGAACATCATAGCGAAGGGTGTTGTGAATCATGCTTCAAAATCATATGAGTTCTCACATTTCATGCCTCCTTCAGAACTAGTGCACTCTCAGCAACCACTTGCGAGGGAAGGTAAAATCATTGCATCTACTTCTTTTGCAGCTTCTACTAGTATTGCAGATCCATATTTATCAGTTTGTGAGATTGATATTCAAGGTGAATCAGATCTAGATTCAGTCCCTACATCCAAACTGGAAGCTAGGAAGATGACTGGAAACTCACCTGACACTCAGGATGGAAAGACCCTTGTGCTATGCCATGCAATCTTACCTCCTTCAGAGAGATGCAATAGACTCCCTGCAAGATGTTATATGGCAAGGGCTTAGTCTCACTACATTCAGAATAATAGATATGATCATACACCTCTTCATCCAGCAAGAGACAAAGGTTACATTCCTCCTTCCTTTCATCATCATTTTTGGAGAAGAAGGAGAAGTCTACATGCCAAGCCCTAGAATACCTGTGCACAGCACACAATGCATGCTGCTTTGCTAACTCATAGAGATGATGATTGTAGCAACATATTTTCATTTTTTTCAAGATTGAGACCTGATTCTACCTGCTTAGATAGAGGGGGGGCTTTTTTCCCATGTGGTTTTTTCCCTAGCTCTTTGTATTAAGCAACTACTTTATTTTACTTGATGTAATGGGTGACCTATGGTCTTAGTTACCAAGGCCCATAGATTGTCCAAGTTAGCATTCAGGGGGGTATTAGGATTATTAATCCTCCCTTGTCCAATTTGGTCAAATGTCTAAATCAGGATTCATGTCTAAATCGGGAGTCCATCCAGACCATTTTTAGTCACTAGCACCATTGGGTCCACTTGGCCTAATTGAGGCACATGTTTTAGTTACTAAAGTGTGGGGAACAATAATTGAGGCCTACTGCCACTGATTTCATTTGCATGCATCATTTTAGGATATTCCTAGACCAATTCCTACAATTTAGGAGCCACTGGGAGTACCAAAACCAACCAAGGTCAGTTCAATTGAGTTGGTGACTAGTCAAGCTAAGTTAGGAGTTAGTTACATTTAGTTCTAGTCCTCTACATTCAGTGAGCGCTAGGTTTTCATGGATGCATGCACGAGGGGCACATTTCTCACCTACCACAGTCAGTTATCCTTATTCAACACTGAATGTAACACTTGATTTGTGTTTTAGAACTCCGATGAACTCTGGTTATGGTTTAGACAAGGTCACTTAACTATTGAGTCCTCCAAAAGTGATTTAGACAAGGTCTTAGTTACCTATAGTCAAGTAGAGTCTAGTTACTCTTTGATTAATGAAAAGCATTCACAGTTGCAAGCCATTTTTGCACTGTTTCATTCTTCAATAACTGAGTAAATTGTGTGATCTATCTTGTGAGTTGTGTGTTTGTCCACAGATCTATGTGCTCAATTTAATAGTCTCTCCTTGTTGTTCATGTTGTAACTGCATTCACCTATACCTTGTTTTCACTTATGATCCCGATGTTGTATTCCATGTTTTTTGCTCGTTATATGAACCCTGTCTATGTTCTCACCCTCGCTGAGATTTGTACCTTTTTTTCCAATACAACTTGACACCCTTTGCCCTGAGGATACGTTCCCCGAGTGCCCTTATATCACTCATGTTCCTTGCACTATGCTTAGGTATGTTCCTTGTGCTTGGAACTAGTTTTGCTTCCCTCTGACACTCCTCTCCTCGCATTTAGAGAATTCTTTCTTCTCTCGTTCGAGCTTGTCAAAAACAATAATGAGGCCACGAGTTGAATTTTCTAGTCTCTTTAAAACTTTACAGGAAATATATGGAGTTATCTTCAAGCCCTAGTATGACTCCTTAAATGTGACTAGATCATCAAGCTCACTTATCCCTTCAAACTCATTAAAGGATGTCAAGTAACATCCACATCGATATAAGTTTAGCCCTTTTTTCGACCATGTGGATTACTTAGGAAAAAGGAATACTCTATTTTCTTCAGAATCTAGAAGAGTATCTTCAGGTATATATTTATCACTTTTCCAAGCATGGAGGAATGAATTTACGAAAAAGGAACCTTTTTAAGCTTAGTTTTCTCTTTTTTGTGCTCTGGACCTAAACATGAAAAATATTCCAAGCGTTCTTTATGGCATTGTCATGCTCGCTTAAACCCTAGTACAAAAGCATTGAGTTTAATGTTGTTTGTACCATTCTCATAATTAAATGGAACTTTCTGAGTGATCATGCCTTCCTTCACACTTGTTAAAACTAAAGTGATTTTGTTTGCTTTTGAAGGAGCATCGATCTAGTGATAGTTTACCCCTTTTTTAGACCTTTCCAACTAACTAGGAAAAAGGCATACCTTGGTTCTACTGGGCTAAGAGAGTTCTCCTCTATATTGTTTTATATGTTTTTGAACTTAGAATACTAACCTTATAAAAAACACTCCCCTAGTGTCTTCATTGGCATTTTCAGACTCTCAAAACTATGAAAACATCATCGAGAATTCACTAGTTTGGGCTCGTAAAATCCACGAGTAAGTGTTTTATCAAGCATCCTCCTATCTCATCTTCGAGCTTGTCAACAATGAAAAAGGTCCTGAGTTTGCTTTCTTGGATTCGTTAAACCTTTACAAGAAATAGGGAAAGGGAAGTTCATTCAAATTTATTTTACATCATGGAAGAAAGTCTTGTCTCCTTGAACAAAGCACCAGTTTTGAGTCTATGAGTAGTTAGTTCTAGTTTTTTACCTTAGCCCGATTCAGAATTTCTTACTCCTCCAGTTGGATTCTTTTCCAATTATATGGGGAATCTGTTAATGTCTCCTACATTCCAAATTTTTTTCGTTGGTCCCTTTGTGTCAAAATATTCCTAATTCACTATTGTGTTATGCTAAATGTTCATAGATAAATATTTGTTGGTCATTCTGCAGTTTCCTTGACTTTTTGTGTCATCCATTCCCTGGTATCAGTTCACTACATCAAGTCTTCGATGGTTCTTGCTGAAAAATTATGTGCTACTTCCAAATCTAATCAGCCCTTGACTTTCCTCATGTTGGATGATGGGGGATGCCTTAATTCCTTCCTTCCAACGAATCTCTTCCTATCGACTTCAACACATCTTTCTCTGGGAATGAGATTTAGAGTTTATGACTATACCTTGGGGATTGTAGTCATAAGTAGAAATTTCCCTTGCTATTTGGTAGTGGGACTGTATTAATGTCTCATTTGGTTTGCATGTTCCCGCAACCTGCATGATGCAGAGAGGTTCGAATAAACTTTTGTTTTTTTGTGATCCCGCACCCCGCATCCCACAAAATGCGAAATACGGGTTACGAAATGATTAATAAAATGTGGATTTTGAAATTTAATCTCGCATCCCGCAAAGTCTAATCTTGACCGTTGTTTTCATCCTCAACCTACGGTCTAAATTATTTCCCGAGAATTATATATATGTTGGTCTTATTCACGATTTCTTTACTATTTTTACCACTATAACTTGTTGTGCTGCATGAATTTACCTTGACGCTTTTACCAAGCAATATCGCCATTATTCACTATGGTTCCAGGTTAGTTTTCGAGTCGCCTTTTCAAATTTGAATTGTTTACTACTATTCCCATATAACTTAGCTTTAATTTCTAGTTTATGCATCCAATAGAACATGGAAACCTCCAAAATGTCTCGAATTACCCAGTGCAAAAACCTCTAGAAAGATATGCTCACCAAAGACCCGAATTTCGGTGTCTTCTCTAATACCAGTGGTTGCATTAGCGAAACCTACCAATTAGATTAGTCCTGAATCTACTCGATCTTTGACAATAATGACCTTTCATACGTTCAAGATGACAGACTCATTTATGAGAGAATTAGGGATTCTAGCATCCACATGATTTCTGCAAGACTAGTTGTTCTCCCTTACAATGATGCAGTCAGATGGATTATTGACCTTGCCAATACAAAAGATAGTTCTTTTAATACTAGTACTGGATCATTGCTGGCCAATTTCCATTCTGAGACCTTTGTGAAAATTTATGCTCTCAAACCTTTTATGCAGCTCTTTAATGTTGATTTTGTTAAAGCTGCCAAGTCCAGGTACAATTTTGACCAAATGTTGAAGTCTTGGATGGCTGAACTGTGTAAATTTTACCAAAGAAAAGATGAATTTTACCCCATTGAATGATTCAAGGAACTCTATTCACTTCTTGCATCAATGTTGTGCAGGCTCTAATTTCTCCCCAACTATTCTTACTTCAAGGAAGAATGGGCTTTGATTTCCCATCATGTCATAACTATAGGCGAATCCTTCCCCTGGGCTTCAATTTTGTCTTTAGAACTTAAAACTTCCATAAAGGAATTCTAGAAAGATACTGCCAAGAAGAATCCCAACTTCTTCTTCTCCTCCTTCGTTGTGGATATCTTTTGCATCGAGTTTCGTTATCCAAATATGGGATGGAGTTGGGTACTACTAGCCCCTCCTGTACACATTTACCATTCGGAGCTATGGGACACCAATTATGTAACTCGATTTTATGACAACTATGAGAGTTTCATCGGTTGGGTTTATTTCCTAATTTTCAACAAGGAAGCTCCTGCATTCTCCCCTGAATCCAAAACCCTTATAGCCACAATGGGATATTGGTATGTCGGTGAGTCACTCACATATATCAGAGTCTTTGGTAGCAATGTTTCTCATATGCTACCAAAATTCGTGCCTGGTAGGTTGGTTCTTGAAGAAATCTCATTTCAAATGATGACTGAAGGGATATATAAGAAATGTGCAACACCAAAAAGGAAAGTTTGGCCCAAATTTCCTCTAACCCTTGGATCCTTTAGCATACCGACCTCTACCTGGGTGTCAGAACTCAGTGACCACATAGTGTCACTCAAACTAGGTTTTGCTAGCAAAAGACAGCATGATCCTAAGGGGATTGTAGATTTTCACCTTAAGTAGAACCACTTGAAAGTAGGGTACGCTCATGAAGAAGTCCCAAATGACTTCATCTATTAGGGGGTTGATACTTTCTCTGAAGTTTTGGCAAGGGATAAAAGTAAAGAAGAACAAAGTCACATCCTGCTATACCAAAAGGAAATTAGGGACAGGGTTCGACATTACAGGGCTATGGAGTTAGACATTCAAGAAAAAGTGATGAAATACAGGGAAGAAAAGGAAGCTCAAGCCACAACAAAGGAGGCTCTAGCAGCAAAAAACACATCCATGGAAACCAATTCAGATACAAATAAAGGGAAAGGTCCCATGGAAGAAATTCACCAGGAATCTGTGGAGCAGCAGGTCAAATCTTATTTACATACTTCAAAGCAGATCAAACGGAAACTGATCAGAATGACTTCAGCACTGGACACTCAAGAAATTACAACTTCTCAACCAGTTGAAACCACTCAGGTAACTACTGTTGTTGAGAAAGCTCAACCTGAACAAACCCATATTGAGGAAAAGCCATTCAAAAAGTTGAAGGTTCAAGTTTCATCCATCCTTGTTTCTACTATAGATCTGACCAACTCAGAGGAGGAGGATGAAAGGATTTCTCTTGTGCCTATCACTATAGAACCTGGAAATGCTTATGATTACATGATTTTATGAATTTTTTTAATGGCAGTAATGGGAAGGTCTCATCAGCTCTCCCACAATCACAACCTTCTTCTCATACTGGCCCATCATCTTCTGCTTTACTCCTCTCATCAATCATAGCCTTATATTCATTATCTACTCGTTCTATTGTGACACCCTTTATGTCTCAGCTATATCAAGATGCCACATGTTTACCCAAATCTATTGCACCTGTTTCCGTGCATATGCCCATTCCATCATACACTATGCCTCTAGTTTTTAAAGTTCCACTGCATATTCCTTCTCTTAGTTCAATATCATCTCCTATTCATGAAAAGACCTTAGCACTGTCACCATCATCACCTAGAGCCACCACCTTGCAAGGGTCATCCATTGAAACTTCTGTTCCTAACAATTCTTCAACCCCTGAAGTGACTGTTGCCTAGAGTGGTACTTCCACTTCACTCACTTCTCATATTACAATGTCCATACCCTCTCACACTATGACTCAAAACTCCTCTCTGATATCCACAGGTATTAATGTACCCCCTATTTATGAGATGAGGGATGAGTTCAATGAATATTTTGTGATATCTCTGGGAGAATATCGTTATAGTAAAGCTGATAAATCAGTGGTGAAGAGAGGGAAGAAGAGGAGCAGGGATCAAAGTGATATGGATACATCCCTTTCAAATGAAATTGTATGGACTCAATGACCGGGTGATACACAAGTGGATGCCACATATGCTGCATCTATTTTAGGAGCTTTTACAGGTGCCAATTTTGATGTTGTCAATACTTTGAACAAGGAATTTGACAAGCAGAAGGCAGATATTGTTAGACTGAAGGAGGAACTGGAACATCTCAAGAGACAACATGAAAACAGGTATGATGAACTACAAGTGAAGAATTCTGCTCTGCATGATGAGCTACAAAGAGAAAATACCACTAATGCCACTTTGGTACAAAAGGTAGCTTTGTTAGAAAAACAGTATGAAGATGCAACTGCAAGTGCAGCTTCATCTTCATTTTCTAAGTTTTCTTAGGAAGAATTCAAGGAGCTAGCTATTCGGACTAACAGGGAACACCATGATTTAGTCAGTGAGTTATTTAAAACCTTGGACAACATTTTTGAAACTCATATGAATTTTGATCAAATGATTGATGTTCTAGAGTATTTGGTTGAAAAGAGGCAACAAGCTTCAAAGGCTTATGATGAGGTCACACACTGGCAAAGGTATATGAAAGATAAGCCAAATAATGTCACCTTTCTCACTAACTTCCACTTTAAGAAAATTAGGACTATCTTAAGAACCTGGGAAGATTTAGATGAAACAATCGTTGAAGCCATAAAGAAGGCACAAGCCATTTGTAGCAAAAGGTGGTATGCTGTAGACAAACTTATGGATGAATTATGTTTTCCTGCAATGGCACTTATTCAAAAAAACATGCCCACCAAGATTAATGATTGAACAAGTGGAGTAGCGAAGGGAGGAAGAGGAAGAGAAGATCAAGGAGCTTTATCGTGTCAGCATAGATGATGTAGATTGTTTGATTAAACAAGCATTCACAGTAGAAGTAAAGATCCATATCTTTATTCGTGTTTTGCATAAACTGGCTAAAAATGAAATTGAAGATTACAAATGCAATGCTCAACTTGGCATTGAATTCGCCAATTATCCTGATATTCAGGGATTGTTACGCATATGGAAAATATGAAGATATTTTATGGGATTTTAGTTTTGTTTAGGTTTTTGATCCCCTTTTGAGGGAGATTCATTCTTTTTAATAATTATTTAAGAGGTAGTTATTGAATGTATCAAAGGACTTTTTGACTTTGGAAGGAAGAAAGATTGGTAGAGGAGACTAAAAAACACCTCTGTTTTTCCTAAGGTTTATGTAATTTATTGCAAAACTTTGAATAAATACAGTACTGTTGTTTCATATCTCTTGTCTTTGATCTTATTGAATTTCTTTGACATATCTCAATTTTCTTGTTTCGAATGATCATAGGGTGATGTCATTTACTTGTAATTGATAAATGTATTTTCTCATAACCTAGACTTCTTTTTATTACTGGTTAATACATTCACAAAGCTTTGAGGAATTTATTCTTTAACTGTCTTTATCCATTTCTACAAGTGATTGAACAGTGAAAGTTTTACAGCTTATATGTTGGTTTTTCAACTAACATGTGTATCTATAGGTTATCCTGAATGATTTAATCTTGAGTTATTTTCATTTAATTTTCATTAAAAGATTGTGATTTAAGTAAGGAGTTTATCATCTCATTTTCATTTATGTCAATGTGGTGATTTACTTGTTATTCAAATATCTCAGGATAATCTATAAATCAAATCAACAATTCTCTTTAGGTAGTTTAAAGTTATATCAAGATTAATTTCATAGTTAGATCTTATTTTTCTTTTTCTTCCCATCACCCACCTTGTTTTCCAGTCTGGGAAACAGATCCTCTATGGATCAAACTTTTAAAAGCCAACGGAGGCTATTGAAATATCCGTGGGAGATCACTACTTTAAACAGCTTGAGGATAAAGCAATACCTTCATGGGATTGTTTGAAGCCTTTGGCTAGGTTTTCTCTATGTGTTGTAATCATTAGACACCCTTTTCAACCACATACACAACTGAGGCTTCAACATGGCCATGACTGATTTAGATTTTATATGGCACCTTTTTTCATATTGTGTATCCATGATAGTTACATCAGTTATACACATGTTGGATCTTCCTATATATTCATGGTGATCATTTGTATATGGACATGTATGTCCCTGAGATCAGTTTTATCTGACATTTATCTCTCTTTCAGGTACCTATGTTTGAGCCTATGATATTGGATTCTCTATCACTTCGACTTCATGACTCAATTGTTTCCTTTTTATAATGTATTTTGGCTATCGTCTTTCCCTCTAAACTCATACACTAGGAGGAATATGTTATATCCTAAAATGGCACATCTGTTCTTGTGACTACTTTCCCATGTTTGTGTCGCATGTCAACACTTCCATAATGACACTTCATGAAAGTCACTAAAAAAATACCTTTATTGGAGGAGCCATATATAGACTTATGTAACTCCATCTGACCTCTTCTCTAGACTATTAGAAAGGTATCTAAGTAATCGAAAATTTTCTAGAAGCTACCAAACCTTGAGAATGCATGGAAGTACACTAAACATATATATTTTTTGATCCATTCGTGACTTTTCTTAAGCAAACCCATGATCTTTCCTTTGTCATTTGCGACTCTGCTTCATAGAACCCATGAATTTCTCCTGAAGTGGCCAAATATATATATATGAAAATTCTCAAAATAGGGGTGGTTTGTGTGGTTTTGGAACTGGTCCTGCAGTTGTAACTGATCCCTATTTGACCCTAACTCTTCATAAAAGTATATAAGAGAGGGAGAGAGGTCCGTGAGGGGGACTTGACCTTTGTATTTTTATGCTGGTGGAAATTGGACTCTCATCCCCTCTACCTTTTCCCTAGATTCCATCTTCCTGTCTTGTGGAGCTTGGAGGCTGAGATTCTTGGAGAAGAGAAGCAGGAGATCCAGATCAAGGTTTTGTGAGGTGCCTAGCAAGAGGAGAGGGTGAACTCTGTACTTATTCCACTTGATAATAAAGATGTGATGTTCTTCTCTTTCCCAAATCATTGTCTAATGCATGTCATATCTATTCTTATGGTCATATAGTAATGTTAATCAAATTAGGGTTTCATATTGCTTTGACTATCATTGCTTTATATTTAGTCAAATTGGTTTGAGGAAGGTTGAAATTTTTTTGCAGGTCTCTTGGATTTGGGAGCAAGATAAGATAAGATAATTTTATTAATGTCCAATAATGACCACAAAGTAGGTCAATGGGACTGTCAGTTACAATGGTATTTTATGCATGTGGGTCGATCAAATGATCTCCCTATAAAGAAAAAGGACATACAATATAAGCAATGAAGTATATAGAAGTAAAGATAAACAAGTCGAGCTAGGTTGTAGCATGGAAGACTTCATGCTCCAGTTTCGAACATGTAGTCCTGCATAGGGGAGAAGTAGCTTAGGTGGATAGGATCCAGGAGCTGAAAAGATCAGGGTGGATCTGATACTCCTAACATCCAAGGATGAATGAAGAAAACTGAGAGAACTGTAAAAGTGTCTATTGTCCCGAGACGGGGCCGGTAGGTGCGAGTCACCCTCTAGACTGGTGTCGATGGGGTCTGGATGGTACTGGATGGATCCTGGAGGGAGGTCTGGTACTGAGCTGCCGCTAAGGTCTCGTGGGTCAAGGGCCCCCAGCCTTTCTTGATCTGGTATTTGTGTCAATGTCATCATCATTACATCTCTTGGTGCCTTTGGGTGATAGTAGCATGTCGAAGAATGTGGTGATCTGCTGCGTGGTGTCAGGTCTAGTAGGAGGCTGGAGGATCTAGGATCGAAACCTAAGGGACTCCTAAATATAAAGTGCTAGACATCTCTAGTCAGTGTATCTAAAGAAATAAGATAGAGTTTGGCCCCCCCTGAATAAGAAATAGAAGCATCCTCTGATATCATAGTATACATTACATCTAAATATAAAATGTGACTTGGTTTCAACTTCATGTAGGTGACAAAGTTGGAAGATCCTATCTAATCTATCGATTTGGTGATCCAACTCTACCCAGATTCTATGTGATCCTACTATGAACTGGCCGAGAGGGATCTGAAGGGCATGCATCCAGTGACGAAGTGTATATTAGGGCCGGACAATGAGCCCATCTCTGATCTCCAAGAAATGCTCAGCATAGAAGGCCATCTTTGGGCGCAATCCTCTGGGAGGATTGATCCAAGTGACCTGGATGAACTGCATGTAAATATCCTCTCTTGTGATCTTATTCAACTCTTGTCAAATAGGTAGAAGGTGACTCAGAGTATCTAGAGAGTACTGGAATGAGAGAAGATGATCTAGCTAAATCCCCACTAAAGCAAGAAGGCTTGATACCCCTATGAGCCAACACTTGGCCCTGCTTGGGCGAGTATCACTAGTAATAGTCTAGGAAGAGCAATAAGCTAGACATGGGTACCTATCCTAGAATTTTAAAGAGTCGGCAAGTCCTCAGATCTGATGTAGGAAGGAGACCAATCTAAAAAATGACTTGAGGCGGAAGTGTTGGGCTCCAAATTCAGTGAGGATGATGTGTTGTGGTAATGTATGCTTGCACCTTATGATACATCAAATAAGGAGGATCTGGACTCTTTTAGGTGATGCCCAATTCGACTCGAGTAGGGAGGGGCTCTAGATCTCTTACCCATATAAGATAGTGGGATAGATCAAAGTATTTAACAGATCCATCTTGGATGAGATATCCTAGAAATGGTGATGAAAGAACTGTCTCTCAAGGAGGGCTAGAGACCCATACCCCTTGTTGGTTCAAGGCTAAAGGGCTGGTTGTAGACTAAAATGGGGCACAGAGAACTGCACTCCAAAATAAGTATAAGTACTGGTGATCTCAACTTCCCTCCCTTTGAATAGGAAACAAAGGTCTAATTTTTTCTTTGTCCCATTGAAGATCATAACCTTTTTTTTTCCTAAGTGGACCGTCAATTTCTAGAGTTCACAGAATAGGACTAGAGCATCAAGTTGTCTTTGCAGACCTTCTAGGGAGGAGGATAGGAGTACAATGTCATTCAAAAAGAGTAGGATAGAGATCAGGACTTGGTGGAGGAGGAATCCATATGTTCTCAATGTGTGCTCTTGGAGGAAGGTCTCCAACTCATCAATATAGATTCCAAACAGGGTGGGAGAAAGCGGGAAACCTTGTTTCACCCTAATGGTGTTGTGGATGAACTTGATAGCCCTTGTGCTGTGTGAAGGTGAACTCGAACGGACTCATATAGAAGCATGATGGATGTCAATAGGATCGATGAGACACCAATCTCTCTGAGTCAATACAATAATTCCTCTCTCGAAACTGAGTCAAAAGCTTTCTGAAAGTCTACAAAGCAATAGTAGAATTTTTAGGAGCAGTGGCATGCCTCCTCAATCATGGCTCGGAGAGTAAATATGTGATCAATAGTTTGGTGTGCTGGTCTGAACCATGCCTTCCCCCGATCTATAATATTTCTCTGTTCAAAGTCTCTGGAAAGCTTCATGTGGACAACGGTAGCATAGAGTTTTGAGAATGTGTGACCAACCATGATTGTTGTTTAGTTCTTAGAATCATAGGTGGCTCTTGACTTGTGAATCGGATGGATTATATGATGAGAATAGACTGATGGAAATCATTCATGTACCACATGGTTAAATAGATCGGCTAAGTAGCTAACTAGGACTTGGAGACCATGCTTAAAGAACTCTACATGGTACCCTTCCTCATCTGCTGATTTGCTGCTACTCATCACCCAAATGGCTTCTGTGACATCATTGTTAGTGAAGAGGTGGTAGGAAGAGGGGGGGGAGTCACATGGATGTCATCCTGACTGGGAATGTCATAGAGATTGGAGGTGTGGGAGAACATGGAGTCAGGTTCAAGTTTAGGTGACAGAGGGGAGCACTGAGAAAGGATGGTACGCCAAATTTTTTTGGGGGAATGGGGAAGGAGGGATGAGAATTCCCATCTTCTCTGAAAGATAAAATGTCATTTCTTTTGACGAAGGAGACAATGGTAAGATATTTGTACATGGGGGTAAGTAGGGAAGGAGTGGAGGAAAGCATGACGAAGTTCTTGGTGAAGTGATTTTCAGTCCTTGTCATACCACTTGTTTATGGGGAAGGAGGCCAATTTCGTGGTGGAAAAGGAGGTACAAATGGGGGGGGGAGGACTTAAGGATTGCTTTCCATATTACAGGTGAGAGGCATTGGTACTTGGCAATAGCTAATTCAAGTGAGGAGAACGAGATTCAGGAGGAAGGATCTGGTGCAGATCAGAAAGGAAGATGTCCACGTAGCCCTCATCAAAATGGAAGATGGTTTGAGGGGGGGAGGGGTGCTTGTTTGAGGGGAGGAGTGCGGGTTGTAAGGGGTGGTCAATATTGATGGAGATAGAAAGAAGTGCATGGTCAGCTAGGGGTATGAGGAGGATGGAAAGGTCTCGGATAAAGCGGAGTAGGCTTTGACTGGCTATGGCATAGTCCACCACACTAGCCCCACCTCCATGTGGTCTACACATGAAGAAATGATATTTTGGGAAGTAGGGGAGGCCATTTAGAAGAAGCAACTCATGTGATTCTCCCAGCTGCAAAATATGCTTGTCATATGTTGTAGTGGGCCCCAGGGCATCTTCTGAAGTCCAGTGGAGACCTTCTGTTGTGGGATTGAGGCCTTTGGTGTAGAACATCTCTTCATATCAATCATGGAGAGGAACATGGAGGTCCTTATTGTGGGAATTAAAACCCCCCATAAGTATGAAGGGCTAGAAAAATCTTGGACCAGCCTTCGGTGAATCGGGAATGGACCTTACTTATCTATGAATATTGCTTACATTTACTTGTAGAATAGTATACATTAGTCTTTAAAACCCTAGTATTTGATGGCCTCTTAACCCATGACCATAGGAACACTTTCCTCTATAACAGAGTGTACTGTGCAACCAATGGTTGCATAAATTATTCCATATGCTAGAGGTGGTACATTTTGTAATCACTCAGATTGCAAGGTTACCAACAATACACATAAAGAATCATATAATCATAACAGATACAAGAGACAACGATAGTAGGTTGAATAACAGCTTTATATTACACAATAGCACATGTGGGTTCATCAATACATCAAACCAAACAAAGTTCGTATCTGGCTTAACAACCTATATATATGATTACAAAACAGTTACAAATAACTACTTGTCGATTCATTCAACTGACATGACCTATTAAGGCCGACCTAATCTCTAATTAATTGGATACTAGTCTAGTCAGCTTAACTAAATAACTCCTCCAACATCTCCCCCAGGAATAAAACCGTTCTTCATCCAAAAGAAACAGGGGAGGAAACAAAACAAAATGTCTGAAGTAGTTTTTACAATTGTTTTGTCTCATGGACTATGATGTCAAATAGATGGTATTTTTTGTTCACAAATGGCTTATGTTGATGCTGAAAATTTGTCCAATTGCAGAGTTCTTTCTGAATATCAATGGTCAATTTTTTAATGCTTGACAAGGTCGACATCTTCTCATGTATTGATAGGTCTATAATATTATCCATGTTGGTGCCCAAGAATTGTTCCTTTTCTTCTATTGTGTTGAGTAATATTTTCATGTGTGGACAAATCTTATCAAGCATTTCGATGCTAGGGATTGCTTGATTTATCCACTGATGTGCTTTTTTTTCTAATTTCTCTAGCTTTATTGTTTCCAGTACTATCTGATCTTGTACTATATTTTTCATTGTTTCTGAAAGTCCCTGTTTATTCTATAGTGTTTTGATATGCTCGTGAGTCTCTCAATTTTGTTGGAACACTTGGCCATAATATGTGTACTGATTTCTTAATACTTCTTCGGTAGTGGTGGGCTCCTCAAAATGGTCTTTCAATACCTTGTATGCTTCTAAAAATGTTGTAAATTGTTGTTTGAGTAGGATAAAAGTTTCTTCTATGTGTTCCTCCTTCTTTGTCTATAAGTGTGTCTGAAGGTTGGAGATGACACTTTCAAACAACTGATAAGCTCTTTCTAGTGGTTTGTCAGTGTCAGTTTCTACTACTCCTGGTAAAACTGTTTGTGTTAAATTTTTGCATTTTGTCAAAAATTCTATTTGATCTACTTTAAGTTTCTTAATTTTCTCTTGTTTTCTTTCTTTTTCCTATCCTTTCTTCCTTGTTAAGGGATTCCAACAGTTGATCCACTTCTCCATCTCTGAGTTTTGGTGTCTTGACTGCAATAGTCGATCCTAGCTGATGTAGGTGGATAACTGTCAGTACCTGCTATAATGTTGATTTTATCGATTGTTGTTCATGTTCTTTCCTCTTTTTCTATTTTCTTTTTATTTTATGTCAGGAATAATGTGAAACCTATGCTCCTACTGGTACTGCCTCAGGTTGTTGTTGTCCTGTTTGTTGCTCCTTTGTTGGTTGTTCTTCTGTCGGTTGATCTTCTTTCAGTTGATTAGTGTCTACCAACTGTGTCTCGGGGATAAGGTATGTGGCTGGTTGTGCATCTGTTGGTGGTGTAGACAACAGATCTAGGTTTGAAGGTCAAGTTGAGGTTAATGGTGGTGTAGGTGATGGCGGATGTTCTAGGGTTGATGGGGTGGTCGAAAGGTTATTTGTCGACATAATATTTTCAATTTAGGGTTGCAAGTTGACATGATTTTTAGTTTCTTCAGGTTCAAGGAGGTTGTCTATTTATTGATCTATTTCCAGTATTTCTAGTTGATCATTTACATCAAGATCAACTGCTCCCTCGCCTGCTTCATTAACCAAGGGTGGAATATTTACAGTAGATGGTATGAATGATGAAATTTGAGTGGCAATGACTTGATATGATTTGTCGGGGTTTCGTATAAATGAGGATTTAATGGTTCCCACAACTCTCAGTTCTGGGGAAGCTTGGTCGAGTTGTTGAGTGAGAATTCATCATGCATAGCTTGACTCGGTTAGTGAGTACGTGGTATTAATTTGCTGGGCATTGAGGAAAAGGTTGGGGAGGCTATTGATAAATTGCTATAGGTCAGCATCTTTATAGAATTTATCTATGATAGTTTCAGGTATTATATATTTATAGAGGTTTGATGGGTGACAGTGGTTGAGTTTGGTATCTATTCTTATGTTATTCTAGTTGGAGATGGGGGTGGAGGGGTGGAAGTTAAATCAATAGGGTCGACTTCAGAGGGGTGGTGAGTCTTACATTTTTTTATTTTTCTTGTTTTGATTATGCCTCTACAAAGCATTTGAATTGCATCTCGATAGATATTATGTTCTTGGAAGCATCCTACAATATGTCGATAGCTCTAGAAAGTAGCTCTTCTTCTTTCTTTGACTCCTTTGGAAGGATGAGTTTGCGCTTCCCTTCCCCTTTTGCAGGACTATATTTATGCTTCGGTGAATTCGATCTTTCTTGAGCTAATTGTCAAAGATTATGCTTTGTCAGAGCATACTTAGGCTTGTCGAACTGTGTTTCTTCATTTGTTTGTTCACCCTCCTCCTCCTGTTGTTCGGTTAGTACAATGGCTTGTTGTGGTTATGGTACCCTTACAATCTAAAGAGTATTTTTCTCTTCTATTGGGGTGTCCTCCAAAGTGAAAGTGTTGATATGAAGGTGTACTTCATAGTCTTCCTCTTTCTCTTGGTCGGTCAGAGGCTCCACAATTGGTTGGTTGGTCTTATTCGCAATCTCTGTTATGGACATCTTAGTGATGGATTGTCGAGCCAACTCTTTAAAAATATGCTCAGTTGTTGGGTAGTAGTCAAGGTGTTTAGCCTTCGCTGTAGCTCTTTTCATGTACCAGAATGCAGTATGGTCAAGCTCCAACTGAATGTGCATTGTCGGTGGCAGACATCTTCGGATGTTTTGAGGAACCCTCTAGCTGGCAGTTAGGACCTTTAAATTTTGAAACTAGTTGTCTAGAAGCACTTTAGCTGCTTCAAGTTCTTGTGAGTTCCCAACCATTGAAAAAACTCTTTAAAACACCACATATGGAATCTTGCAATCTCCAACATGACATAATTGGAACATAGAAATCCATATGATCAATGAAGGGAATCTGATTGCTGCTCCTATTTCCTGACATTTTTCACAGATTTTTTTTATAATGCCAGCTACATATTTAGCCCAACAGTAGGTTTTCCCTAATTCCTTTATAGATTCAAAAACTTTCAACATGTCAAGCCTCAAATCGTACCCTCTCCCTGTGATGGTTAAACATGTATATACAATTTTGGTGACCATCTTGGGTGTTGTGGCCTTGATTTGACTGAATATCAGCCCCTTAGAGTTTTTTCCAGTAAATGTACATGTTAGATTTTCAACCAACTTAGGTCTAGAACCAAGAGGGATAGGTGTGCCTTTGTTAGACAACCCTATAAGTTTGTAAATGACTTCGTCGATTATCTCCATAGGTGCATCAAAGTAGAACTTTCCATTATGGTATCGGCTAATGATGAATTTTGCAATGATTTCTTTCATCCCATTGAAGCTCGCCATAAGAGGTGCATTGATATAGCTCGTGATGGTGTTAGTGCTTACTTTCTATGCTTCTTCTATCAGTTTTCTATCTACATATGCATATTTCTTAATTTCTACCCATAATCCCACCCAAGATTTCCTAGACTTTGGCCTTGCTGATATTTTCTAATATTTTTATCAACAGGGTCGCAGCGGACTACAAGTCCTTTGCTTTGTTGGTCATGGATCTGGTTTTCTTCGGTGCCATTTTGTTAGTTGTAAGTTCAAGTTTTTACACAGGTATATTTCTCTCAAGGGTCTGGTAACTCTGTCTCTCAAGCTCTTCGTAAAATGATATGAATTCCTCGTCTTCTATGGTATTATAGGTGGCACGGGCGACGATCTTGTCGATGGAGGTATTAATGGCAGATCTGATGGAAAAGGACGCTCTATTGATAGCTCTTTTAATGCGCTCTAGTTTTGGCGCTCCCTATGTCTATAGTCATGATTCGATCGTTTGATCCTCTTGTCAATGTGCATGATGATGGAAATGTTGGTTGTATGGTCAGTAGTCAATACGTCGATGGTTGTGATGTCGATTGCGGCTACTTCCTCCATAAGAGTATTTCCCTTTAATTTTGATCTTTCTATATTTTTTGTTTTTGTTTGTTTTAGTGTTTTTATGGTTTTTTATAGGTTTTTGTTTAACAGTTATGGAACCATTATATATATATATATATATATATATATATCTTTTTTTTTATATTTTTTTCCTTAGTTTTCATACCACTTTAGTCGGGCATCCTAAACCAGTTTTTGAAATACTGTTCCTTGTAACGTTCTTTGTCAGACTGATCCATTGGCATTTATTTCTTCAATGATATAGGGTCCCATCCACTATGTATGTAGTTTCTTTGGTTTTCCTTTCACTCGACTGTTATACAACAACGTCGGATCTCCAACCCACAAGTTCTTGTTTTTTATATTTTGGTCGTTCCATGCTTCTTGTTGTTGTTTTTGAATTTCTTGATATTATATAGCAATTAGTATGTGTTCTTCTTCTAGTTTGGCTAGGTGCATTAGTCGGTCCTTCTGTGCTTCTTCAACATTAATATGTAATATGTCGGCTATTACTCGTGTTTGTTGTTGGAAGTATAGTGGGATGATTGCATCTTGGCCATAGACTAGTCTGAACGGTGTTTGGTCTGTAGATCGTTTGTATGTTGTTCTATATGCCCATAATATAGTAGGAATTTTCTCATCCCAGCCGTCTTTGTCAGTTTTTCAAATTTTCGTTAAGCCTCTTGTTAAGGTTTTGTTAAATGCTTCTATTGCCCCATTAGACTGAGGACGATAGGTTGTACTTCATCTATGGTCGATTTTGAACTGCTCTGTCAATGATGCAATGGTTTTGTTATTAAAATGTGATCCTTGGTCACTGATTAGAGTCAATGGACAACCAAATCTAGTAATTATATTTTCATGTATGAATTTCGTAGCTACTTCATTGGAACAGGTTTCTAGAGGTCTTGCCTCTGCCCATTTAGTAACATACTCTACTACTGTCATGATGTAGCGTGCACCTGTCCTTCTTGCTGGAGCTGGAAATGGTCCTATAAATTCGATAGCCCAAATTTCGAACATTAAACTTGGATTTACTGATATTAAGGGCATATCAGTACTAGGTAAAGGTCTACCCAAACATTGACAGTGATCACATTTACTAACAAAATTTTGACAATCCTTCTGTAATGTCAGCAACCATAGTCTTGACTGTTGGATCTTTTTGGAAGTCATGTCTGACTAAAAATGTCCTCCAGCTGGGCCATAATGTGCTTCATGCATTGTGTTTTCTCTTTCATGTTCTAACACACATCGACGAAGTACTTCATCCAATCCCATTTTATATAAGAATCTATTAGTTAGACTATATGGTGCAACTTTCATTGCTAGAATTTGTTTCTTTTTAGTGCTCGTACCTTCGGGTGCTTGACCAGTCTCTTAAAATTGAGCTATTTCTTCTAATTATGTTGGTACAGCTTCTATTTGGAATAGATGTGCGTCTGGAGGATTGTCTTCGACTCCTATCGGTTCCTCCCCCGTGTCAATTAGTGACAAGTGGTTGGGTCCGATATTTAGCTTCCCTGGTCGAAATACAACTTCAAATTCAAATTCTTGGAATAGTAACATCCAACGACAGATTCTTCCATGGTGTAAAGGTTTATTTACTAGATATTTTAGTGCTTGATGATCAGTGTAAAATATGAAGTTGTTAGCTAATAGGTAATTTCAATATTTTTGGAGAGCAAATACCATCCCTAATGCTTCCCTTTCTGTGGTGGAATAATTGTGTTTTGCTTTGTTTAGTTTTTTACTGCTATACACAATTGGGCAATCCATCCCATCATCCCCTGGCTATGTTAAGATTGCACCTATTGATAAGCCAGATGCATCAATGTGTACATGGAATTTTGACTGACCAATTTGGAAACCTAAGAATAGGTGCTTTGACTAGTTTCCTATTTAGAGTTTCAAAGGATACATCACATACTTCAGTCCATTCAAAATCTTGATCGATTTTTAATAGTTCTTCCAAGGGTTATGTCATATCTGAATAATGGTGATTGAATTTTCTATAATAGCCTGTATGCCCTAATAGCACTTTGACATGTTTTGGGTTCATTGGAGGTTTTAAGTAGAGGATGATATTTATTTTTGCGAAGTCAACTTTGTTGCCTTCTTTGCATACAATATATTCCAATAGAATTCCTATAGGGGTCAAAAATATGCATTTCTTTATATTGAGTGAAAGCTAGATTTGTCGGCACCTCTCCAACATTAGTCTTTGCCATTTGCAATGATCTTTCAGCATGGAGTATATTGTCCAATCATCAAAGTATACATCCATTGTTTTATAAATGTATTCCTAGAATGCTTTGAGAACTATTATGGAAAATATAGCTGGTGCATTTTTAAGACCGAATGGCATAACTTTATAAGCAAATGATATGAATTCACAGACAAATGTTGTCTTCTTTTGATATTCTTTTGCGATTGGTAATTGATTATATCCTGAAAAATCCATCTGTGAATGAGTAACACTCGTGTCCTACAACTTCATTTAGGATTTCATCTAAAAATGGTGTTGGAAATGGATCTGTTAAAGTGACTTTATTCAGCTCCCGAAAATCAACACAGATTCCCAGTTTTGTCAGGTCATTCTTTTTCAATTGAATGACCATTGGGCTTTCCCATTCCGACTGGTTGATTGGGTAAATGATTCATGCTGCTAACATATTGTCAATCTTCTTTTTCACTATTTCCTTATATTTGTGAGCCAATTTGTAAGGTCTTTTCTTAACAAGTCTTGCATCAGGTTTGATATCAATCTTCATTTCACCCATTTCCTATACTAACCCTTTAATATCTTTATAGTCTCGGGCAAAGACATCCTAGAATTATTTCATTAGATTAACTATTTCTCTTGTTTGTTCTTCGCTCCAGTAGTCACCTATTCTCACCATTTTTGGTCTATTGTTATTGGATATGTCGATTTCTTTGGTTTTGACCTTCGCGTCCATCCATTCTGGGGCCTTGCTTTCATTGATTTGTTGACTTCCCTCCTTGAACTGAGAAAATGATGCTAGAAATTCTACTGTTGTCATACGATCGGTATCTTCTTTGTCAGTCAATTCGACCTTAAGTATGGTTCTAATTGTCTTTACCATTTATAGATGACCATATTTGCACTGAATGCTGTTTCCATGTGTATGATTGTTTTCTAGTTGAATTCTTATCGATTGTGGTATTCTATTAGACCGAATGTTATTACATGATGCTTTTGTTCGGTTATGATTTTGTGTCAAAGTATGATTAACAGTCAGTTGTATGAATGTTTTTATTTGTTTCGTTGCTTCGACCAGTTTGTCATCTTCTGGTATGAATTTAAAGTACTTGGTAAAGTTTTCCTTGATTTTGTTCCATACAAACATTTCACCTCGAGCTTCTTCCATCTTATACCACTTACTTGATAAATTGTCCAATGTGGATGGAAATTGGTGTGTCCATATGCATTCATATTTGTAACCAAGTCTTCTCCATTCTCTTTCACATATATTTATATGTTTTTAGGGATCTTGATCTTGTGTGAAGACAGGTATTTGTGCCTTTTTAGTTAGCTTCCTCCAACCGAATATTTTGATGAATTATGTCAAAGCTGTGTCCACGTTTGTAGCCTCGATTGATGGGTATCCCACCATTGAGCAGCTTTCCCTATAAACATTTCAACCAAGCTTTGTAGTCAGTCATGATCACCTAAGCTTTTTGAAACTTGTTCTATATGGAGGACTGGTGATTCTCTTTCATTATACCAAAGAGACTGTTTATTTTTTGTTTGAGTTGGCGCTAGAGAAGGGTATTCCCTAATTTTTCTTTTGAATATATTTGGTACGATGGAAATAGAGAAACATTGACATGTTAGTTTTTTCGACATGGCCTGGATGGTCCACCATCCTCTTGCTTGAGTTTCATAATTTTCGATCTCCCAATCGTATAATTTCGCATTTGAATTATACCCACCTGAGTCTTGATTCCCCAAATAAATTTATCCACAAATATTTGGCTCAGTATAATCTTCATTATTCTGTATTTGGTAGAGTTTTCAGGCATTGCCCTCCTCGTCTATGGGTTCGGTCCAAGGTTCACCTTGTGAAGGATGAATATGCACGATTACTTTCTTCACGTTTCCTTTAAGCTTTATCCATTCTTTGTCCAATAAAATCAATGCTTTCATCTTCCAACCCCATGGTCGGCCCACCAAGATTGGGAAGGATTTGGATCCTTCCTTAGGGTCTATGATTTCAAAGTCAATTTTTGTAGTAATTCCTTTTATGGTCGTGTCAACATTTCTCCATACCCCAATAGGTTCGATAAGTCCCTGGTATGCTAACTTTAAATATATGCCGGATTCATTAAGTAGAGGTCTTCCCAGGTCCATGTATCTCCCGTAACAATATTTACTTGGGATCCAAAATCAAGAACAACTTGACGAATGTGATATCCTTTTATTTCTAGGTCGATAAGTGGGTCAACATCACTCTTGTATTTTTTATTTAGGCTGCATATATTCTTAGTTTGCTTATCCATACCAATTTTGTTTTTAATATTATATAACATATCAATAAATTGTGCTACTCATTTATCATTATGTATTAAGTTAAGTAATTCTTGCGATATATTATGTCGACTATCCTCGATTACTTCTTGTCTAGAAAATTCTTGAAACATATTTGATGCATCATTATACAATTCTTTTTTCTTTATCAGATCAGGGTAGTCATATTTTCTTTTTATTTTACTTATTCTTGGATTATCATTTCCAGTTTTTGTTCCTTGTTTAGTGACTACTTGTAAATTCTTTGTACGAATTATATCATACTTTTGAACACATGTCAAGACATTAACTTTTTTATTTTTATTTATTTTTTCTAGCATGGTGGGACAATCCTCTAAAGAGTGATCTCCCACACCACAACTGGTACAAAATTTTAGGTTGGTCTGGTGTTTGTACAGACAGTCTGCATATCTGTGACCTTTTTTGTAACATGTGAAACACTGAATTGGTTGCCGTGTTCTATTGTCCCAACTTCCAGTGAATCGGCCTCAACCAGTAAATCCCCCATGATGACTATTTGCGTGCCAATGCTCATATCTCTGACCTTCATATTTCTGATTGCTTTGCTCATTATATTCATTTCTTCTTGGGATATTATCATTGTTATTATCTGTGACATCATTTGTTTTATATAATGCATGATATTTCTACCGATTATTCAAGTTCTAATGGCAGTCGGTTGTTGTATGGATTTTTATTTCACAAATTGCGCACCAGGAATATTTTCCATTATTCATGTTGAATGGACAATCTTTTGTTGTGTACAACCCATGTTCCTGGAAAATATCACAAAAGTGTTTCGTTTGAACAAAGCGGATGTCTTGTCGACTGATATCTTGTCGACAATTGTCTTTGGTATGGTCATTTGTCGAGCAGTTCCTGCACCAGATATCTTATCCTTTGAGGTTGAGTTCCCTTAATGTTTTTTTCTTTATTTCCAACTTTTCTTCAATACTATTGTCGACAAGGTGTGCTGGATAGTCATCATCCATCTTGACCTGCAACACTTTCGTGAGTGCTTCTTCATATGTTTTGAATGTGTCTAGACTAATGTGTCTTCAGATCTTCTGTGAAAGTCCTGCAAGAAACCATTGCATTAATATTTTTTCATCAATATTATAATCTATTTGGCTCAGTAGTTCCTTCCATCTCTTGTCATAATCCTTCACAATTTTTGTAGGTTTCTGAACAGTTGTTTTTTAACCTTTTTGCCACCAGATGCTTTGCATATGGTGTTTCAAAGAAGGATAAGAACTGTTGCTTGATTTGTGCTTTACTTGCATTGAGGTTTTTCTCAGTATATGTCATATACCAAGTTAGTGCTCTCTCCCTCGAGTTACAAATGAACTGCGCCATCTGTCTCTCTTCATTTATTATTGTGTTTACTTCCCATGTTGATTCACAGATGAACCAGTGTCGTCTGGGATCCTCATCACCCTCATAGATGGGGATGTGTGATGCGTCGTGCCCCATATCATCAGCGTCGGTGTATCCTTGTGGCGATGGTGGTGGGGGGTGGGGGTGGTGGGATACTTTGTGTGACTCTATGTTGTTCACAACTATTTTCAATGGAACTCTCGTTCCCATCGAAATTTTTGTTTGTCAGTTCTTCCTCAACAAGTTGTTGGAGTACTTTGACTTCTTGTGTTGATGTTCAAGCCAATTGATGTAGCTCGGATATTCTTCCTTGTGAATTTGATTGCTCTGTGTTCTCTAAAGTTGTGTTTGGCAGGGGGGTGCTCCTTGATGTCTTGGGTAGAGTAGGTGGATACTTTGGTTAGATGGGTACGATTGGAATATGACCCAGTTTCCTTCCTCAGGTCGATGAATTACCAGATGGTCGACATCATTTCCTTCATCATGTAGTCGGCTCCATACACCAAAATCACCAACTTGTAGCCTTAGGTCCTCTTCGAAAATGGCCTGCACTTGAGACCTCAGGTTCAAATTTACCAGAGATAGAGGTCTTACATCCTGGGGTATCTCAACCTGGAGAGCTTATCACTGCTCTATCCACAAATCTTCCTCCATTGGTGACACATATTCATAATCTATGCCTGCTTCTTATCGTTCTTGACCCAACTCTGGGGAATTTTATTCATGTTCAGTCACCCTGGTAGTCATTCTTCTCTGGAGCACGACAGCCTAATCTCTGCGTTCCTCCCTTCTCTTCTACCTCTTATCTCTCTCTATTTTCTGTAAATACAGAGTGCTTTTGTGAGTCACTTTCCGAATTATTTCTTTCTTGGATCGAATTTTCATTGATGGTGGTTACTTCTACAGTCGACTAGAATCCTTATAATATACCCCAAAACATGACCAGCTACCCCCCCATAGCCTACCTGACTCTTTAGTAATCCCATATAGTTCTATCTATTTTCTCAAGAAGTCCTCCCACTCTCTTACTGCAATAAACTTCTCCCACACTTTCTGCTTCTTCACCCAATTAGTATTTGATGGTGGTTCAATTAGTGATGGACAAGGCTCAGCAATGTGTCCTACTACCCTATCGATTAGGAACTTAAACAAAAGGGCCGGTAGTGAGAAAAAAAATTGCTTAGTGAAATCATTATAGAACCTCTTCTCTATGCTCTCGATAGAGACTCTCTCTTCCATGCCGTGTTCTTCACAAAACTCGTCTGCAATTTTTTCAAACCACTCCTGCAGATTTTTGCAACCACCTCTTATCAATTTCTGGAGCAATTCTTTGTCCTTAATTTCCACCAGCTTTTTCATCCAACAATTTCTTCAGAAACTGAGGCACATATTCTACAAACTTCTCATTTGTTTTAGTGAATAATTTCTCCTTCACTTGGGCAATAGTCATCTTGTTTCTTCGAGTATAATTCTACAAATAGTTTGCGATCTTACGCTCCCACCAACCATTAATCTCTTGCTCTAAGATCATATACTAATGGTCATTTTATCCATATGTGTACTACCGACAATGGAACCAATGTTGTAATCACTCAGATTGCAAGGTTATCGACAATACACATAAAGAATCATATAGTCATAATAGAGACAAGAGACAAGGATAGTAGGTTGAATAATAGCTTTATATTACACAATAACACATGTGGGTTCATACATAAATCAAACCGAACCAAGTTCGTATCTAGATCAACATCCTATATATATGTTTACAAAATAGTTACAAATAACTACTTGTCTGTTTAGTCAACCGACACGACCTATGAAGGTTGACCTAATCTCTAATTAGTCAGCTACTAGTCTAGTTGGATTAACTGACTAGAACCTCCAATAGTACCATATAGTTGATACATAGAGTAAGAAAGAAGAAGGAAGACAAAAAATTTAAGAGAATATGTTTACCCAATTCACTACTGCACTGTAGATTTAACACTATTGATCCTAACCTAAACATAATTATTTATTGGATGAATCATTTTCTATCTGGAGAAATACCAAAGCAAGATACTACGCAAAAGCTAGTTTTTGCATACCATAAGGAATAGGTACAGTTGAATCAATAGGTATATTGCTATAAGGTGGACAGTATGAAGTTGGATGAAGAAGAAGATCCATGCAATATATAAATCAAGGAGACTACATGGGAGCACGTGGTATAGGATGAGCCATCCTCTAGTACTACGTCGGAGTTTAGGTAGGCCCTGAAAACAAATAAATATAGCATTGTAACATAAGAACCATCCAAGATTGTCATTATAGGATACTACTGGGACCAAGAGATAGTCACCCAAATAGAGGACATTTTAAAAAAATATGAATATATTTTTCCGCGTAGATTATCGAAAAAAGAAGTGAATCATAGGTTCATTGGGGGGATGAATATTGAGTTAAAGGAAGGGGCTAATCCAATAAAGAGAAGATCATATTGAACCCCAAATACAAAGAGAAGGTGTGAAAGGAGCTAGAGTGCATGTTTAATACAAACATTATTTTTCCAATTGAAGTTTTCGAATAGATCATCATGATGTTGGTCCACGACAAAAAGACACGGGAGATTGAGATTTGTGTCGACCTCATAGTCCTCAATGCAGCATGTGTACATGAAACGTTTCCCACACCATTCATAGATGAAGTATAATATAATTTGGGAGGATGGGAAGCATATTATTTCACATATGGATTCTTCAGATACCATCAGATGCGCATAGTAGAGGAGGACTGAAAGAAGTCCAATTTCACTATAGAATGGGTCTCCTTTGCTTACAACGTGATGCCCTTCAGGCTGAAAAATGAACCAGTGGTGTTCTCAAGAGTAGTAGTAGATACGTTCAAGTATTTCATGCATAAATTCCTTCAGGTATACTTGGATTAATGAATAGTGTTCAATCCCCTGAAGGATTATTTGCATTTATTGCACTTCATTTGGGATCCTCTTGGGACATATCATGTGTAAGGAAGGTTTATTAGTCAACCCAGATAAGATTGCATCCATAGTAAATGTGTTGGCCCAAACACATGCAAAAGGGTCTCACCCGACATTGGGCCACACTGGTTATTACAGGAAGTTCATTAATAATTATGCCAATATTGCAGCTCCCTTGGAGGAACAACTAAAAAAGGATGCTAAATACATATAGACATAGAAGTGTCAACAAGCAATGTATTTTTTTGAGAAATTGGTTGCAGTGTAAATTCTAATATTTTTAGATTGAGCACACATTTTTCATGTGCATGTGGACACATCACCAGTTGCACTAGGAACAATGTTATCCCATCCAAGAGAAGAGAGCATAAATCACCCTGTGTACTTTTCCAGCATCAAGTTGTATCCTATTCAGAAGAACTATACCACTACCAAGAGAGAAGGTTTGGACATTATGTATGCATTGTAGAAGTTCTGATATTACTTGTTGGGTAGTCCATTTAAGTTTTTCACAAATAATTATGCATTAAAGTACCTGGTAAACAAGTCAATGTTGGGGGGTGCATCTACAAATGGTTTCTCCTATTTTAGGAGTTTGAATTTGAGGTTGTGTTTAAGTCAGGAAAATATAGTGTTAGGCCAAACCATTTGTCAAGGATTGAATCAACTAAAACGGGGGCAAGTATGGATGATGATCTCCTTGATTCATTGTTTTTATGGATTGAGACAATGCCTGAATAGTTTAATGAAATAGCATCATTTCTAGAAATAGGACACGCGCTGGAATATTTCATAGTTGCGCAGCACAGGAAACTGGTGGCGAAGAGTGTTGATTTCCAATTAATCACAATACAACTTTACAAATTGGGAGTGGCTGGAATCCTGCAAAGGCACATGTGAGAGCATGAATGATTATTCATATTACATGAGGTTGTGTTTAATTCGAGAAAATATAGTGCTAGGCCAAACCATCTGTCCAGGATTGAATCAGCTGAAACGGGGGAAATTCTAGATGATGATATCCTTGATTTATCGTTCTTCTAGATTGAGAAAATGGATGAATATTTTAATGAAATGGAAGCATTTTTAGCAATAGGAAATGTGCTGGAAGATTACATAGTTGTGCAGCACAGGAAACTAGTGGAAGAGAGTGTTGATTTCCAATTGATCACAATACAACTTTACAAATTGGGAGTGGATGGAATCCTACACATGTGCATGTTAGAGCATGAATTATTATGCATATTACATGAGGCACATGAATGAAATCTAGGTGGACATAACGCAGAGAAGGCTATTGAACACACAATTTTTCATAAAGGATTGCGGTGACCTTCATTATGTTAAAAAGCCAAGATATATTACAAAGAGTGTGATGTCTTCCAATGGGTAAAGAAGTTTTCATGCAAGGATTACATGCCCCTCTTCTTGGTGACTATGGTCATTCCCTTTGAGAAATGGGCTATTGATTTTGTGGATCCTATAAACCCACCAATGCAAAGGATTGGCATGTGGTACATCATTACTGCAATCGAATGTTTGACAACATGGTTGGAAGTTACACTATTAAAAGAATGTACATCGAATAATGTATCATGATTCATATTCGAGCATATCTTTGTTTCGATGCCCAAAGATTTTAATCAGTGTTCAAGGAACTAATTTCCCGAATTCCACCATCCACGCGCTCACTGAGCAGATTATAACTTATCATTAGAAAATATTTCCTTACCATCCTCAAGTGAATGGGACAGTTGAGGTGTTCAATTAGATCTTGGAGTAGGCTCTTATGAAGGTATACAATGTATAGCAAGATGATTGGGATATTAGGATTATTAATCCTCCCTTATTCATACTTTCTATTAGATTAATTATTTCCTAACTTAGGAACCTTAAAATTTAACTAATTGGGTCCACTTGGCCCAATTGGGACACATGTACCAGTCATTGAAGTGTGGAGAACAATACTAGAGGATAAATTCCACTTACTGCATGTGCATGCATCAGTTAGGGTGCCTCCTAGACCAATCCCTACATTGTAGGAGTCACTGGGAGTCCCAGAACCAACCTACTTCAATTAATTGGTGTTAGTACTAGTTAGTCTTAGTTACCCCAGTTACCTTCAGTTAGTTCACAATCAGTTAAGCTAGTGCTAATAATGCATGGATAATGCATGGTTGCATGGGGAGGAGCGCTTTTCCTACCTACCTCACTCTCAGTTGTACTGAGTTAACTATTTTCCACTTGTTGTTGAGTTATTGGTCATAAGGGGTTTTCTATTTGGACTCCGATATTGATTGGGAGATCTTGAGTTAGAGATTTAGTTAGATACAGTGGCATCCACTTAAGGATTCAAATTCATTACTCATGCATTCAAATTCTACCTATGTAAACTACATTGTAACATCAGATATTATTATGATGAATATACTTTAAATTCCTGAGCAATACTTGTCCATTTCCTGTGTGGTTTATCTTGTTGTATTTGTATTTTCATACTCCATTCAATTGTTGCAACATTATCAGAACTCTTTTCCTGAAGATCTAAATGGAATTAAAATTCTAACATGGTATCAAAGCCTTCTCACGTAGGTTTCATGCTTATTTCTCCTCATCAAACACCAAAAGCAGTTGGGTTTCCACAAAAGTCCCCTATGAAAATTTGCTAGCTCTGGATTCATTCATAGCAATGAAGAGTGCATGACGGACCCTGAAAACATGTTCAATTCTGGAGGAAAATCATGATTCTAATAGTTCTTATTTTTTAGTGTTATTTGCAGTGAAATTGACAGGTACTACGTAGCTTGAAAGAAGTATTTGCAGTCTCCCTGTCGGAGCAATTATGCGTTCTCAAACTCCTGAGCCGCGGATCCTCACAACTTCCAATTACCTTGATTGGAGGATTGATATGTAGCTGGCCTTCCACAAGAATTGCTACCACAGGATCATACATGGATGGTGTTATCACATATATAGTAGTCGGGATACCATATTCTATTTTTCATCTACACTACATTTTTCAGCCAGATCTCTTACATATGAGATACTGAGATAAGCAGTTTTGATGGATCATTATTTTGTTAGTGGACTATTATACTCTCCCATGTTAGGACTGAGTCTCGGGACACTCATATTCGAGGGCTTATGTAGCCATTTAGTCATTTACAGAGCAGTTGATGATGCCCAGATTGGTTTTAGTGTTTTCTCATTGGACAGATGATGGTTCAGATGGATTATTTGCATGGATATGACTCAACATTCATTATATTGTCTTATGGTTATCATTGCTCTTATACTCATCTTTGTGAAATGTACTAGCATTTAGTGTCATGATATGGAAGTCATAAATATATGGACTTGGATGTATTTGTATTATGTATTGATGTCCCTATTTAGACTTGGAAATTCCTGATCTATACTCATTGGTTTTACCCTCCTTAGGGAGAATAGAGGTAGTCATTCCCGCCATTTTCTTTGGCTTGCTAGTGTTGGCTTCATCTTTCACTATCTCCACCCATCCATTACCTTCCAATTTTGTTTTAACCCGACTTACTAATTAGAGGAAATTTGGGGTCTAAAATGGGCCTTATAAAAAACTGTGCCATGGATGAGCTGGATTGAGTTGAATTTTTAAACCAATAGAATTTCAATATCTTTGGTCAACCATTATGGTTGAGTTGGACACATAATTCTTATGTGTCATGTTTTTATTTAACAATAGCTAACTCCATATGAACCTCACCTTGGTTATGTTCTTGAAAATATCACTTCGAAATAAGATAAATAAACTTTAACTAATAAATATATAATATTTTATTTCATCACTACTTCCAACTTCTCTAAAACATAACCTTCGCATTAGTTAAAATTGTAGTGGAAGCGTTTTGAAATACTAAAAACATTTATTAATCAATTTTTTAAAAAGAAAACTAAATAATATTTAATTTTAAATAGACTTATCTTGAAATACTAAATAAAAGATATTTGGTATTTTCAATATTATTTAATAATATTTAAAAAATAAATATATTTAATTATTACATCAAAAAATAAATAAAACATTTAAATACTAATAAAATAAAAAATAAAAACTATGTTACTAAAATTATAATAAAATTTGATTTTACTTTTTTTCTCTCTTACCTTTTTTTTTCAGAGGAAAAAATACTAGTCTTTGTTATTCATATGAATCAAAAGACATCTTTTACAATATCAGCATGATAACGGCCATAATCCAAAGCCAAATCATGACAGAACATGACAACAGAAGTATCAATACATATCAGCATGAACTGATCAATCTGAGAGCCATCATCATCATCAATAAATGTCAAACAAAGCAGCAGAAATATAAGAAAAAGTCTGAACATAGCAGACTTTTTTCATCATCCCTGTAGTAACAGGTCAAACAGTACTGTGAATTCGAAGATGAACTTCAATCATACATATCTGATTCTCTCTTACCTACCTACCAATTAAACCACAATTTTTTTAATATTAATATAAAAAATAATAGGAATATACATAGTTTATTGTTTTTTATTTTATGTGATGTAATGTTTTTTATATGAATTAATATAAATTTTATATTAAAAAATAATAGTGATTTTTTTATTCTTTTAATACTATTATAATTATATTTTTCATTATAAATTAATATATTTGAGTTTTACATTTATTAAATATATAAAAATAGTGGTCTATTCATTTAAAAAATAATAATATAAAATTCAAAAGTTTCCTATCATTTATTATGTGTGCACAAGAATCTAAATATTTCATTAATATTTTTAATCAATATCTCTTAACTCTACATTAACTCAATATAGTTGTCAACTACCATTAATGAGATGATTTATGTTGACTTTCATTAGATTTATTCTGACATTGCATATTTGTAGTGTGATGTGGCTTTTTTTATTATTTTCCTTAGGAGGCCCATTTTAGACCCCAAATTTTCTCTAATCGGCGGCTCACGCGCCTAGGATGTGAATGACCCAAACTAAAGTAGGAGCCAAGCCCTAAGCTTGGGTGCCACATTTCCCCATGCGCATTTATGTTGACACCCTAGCCTCCAATAATGCTTTCAAAACCCATAATTGTATAGTTTATGCCAACCATATAAATGTTGTCTCAAAACCATGTGTTTTACGTAAACCCCATTTGTGTATCAAATTACATAGGGTTTAAGCCCTAATCCCATGACATATGAAATATGTCATGGAGTACTATAAGCCAAGGTTTTAAAATCTCATAATCCAACTATTTAAAACTATGTTAGAGCATGAACAAAGTCATAAGTAATATACCATAGTAAGTATGTGTCACATGAATAATAAGTGCAGTAGTGACCAAGTCATTATCGTAGAGCCCGTAAGCACAATAATAACAACTCGTGCAACACAGGATAGTAAACCACTCATCCTGGTATAAATATCATCTAAACAACCCGCGTATCACCACTAGGATAGATCTGTAACCCAAAGTGCTAGTGACGAAACAGACCGCTTGTCCCATTCAGCTTCTATAAATAGTTTTTGGATGCCAATTACACCTAGACGCAAAGTGGACAAAAATTAACTAGTTCGTAAGAACTAAGTAAGCCCGATGTGACAAGTGGAAAATAGTTACCTCTCAGCTGGTTACAAGGGAAACTAGTTTCGCCACTCCACCCATTTTTCCAATAACAAAGTTAAGTCAGAATTACGTATACGACAGTAACCAAATGTTACAATCAATGAGGTATGTAATAAAATATCTAACATACTCATCAATGCATAACCATAGATCCAAATAGTAATCAATATCATGACAATGTAAGTAATACTATAATAACAACATCAAGAAATATGAAAGCAGAATGTCAGAACAACTTACAACTCTATAGTACAGTAAACAAAGCACGACACTTTCTGCACAAGTTCAAATAATGTCTAGCATAGGTAGTTTTGACTAGCCTAATAAATTTTTTGTTATTTTCAATTTTTGGGGACATTAGAATACAACTCTGAGGTAAGCTGTAAAATGAGGTAAGAGTGTGAAAGAAGGTTAAAAAGTGCAAAGGTAAAACACAATATCCCAAGTATCCTTTTGGTCATACAAGTAAGCACCAGGTGGGAATTATCACTATTCCAACAAAGGGAGCATAGTTATACATTACACGAGGATTAAAGCATTCATGTGAAATGTCAAAGATAATTCAATATCGATGAGGGGAACCCGGTAACATCTATCTAATAAGCCAAGTGTTCAAATATAATCCGAGAAGGTTAGTTTAGGTCATATAATCATTTGAGTGTATTTGTGCTAAAATTTGGGGTTCAGACGATAGTCTCTTAGTTTGTTGATCAATTGTGGTAATGTTTTCCATGCATATTCGTTTTCAATATATGTTTGGCTTGAGGTGTTGCGAAGGCCCTAATGATATTGATGCATAATTGTGGGTAAAATTTCAAAAAATTTAACATTGCGAGCATTTTTTGTTTATGTTTGGATATGTTTGTATATATCTACTGTGAATTTTCCTTGTATATCAATGCAAATTACTAGTGTGTCTTCAAGGTAGATGCAGACTAAGTTATAAACTGGCCAGTTAGAAGTTCCTTAATTTTTGAACTAGAATTTATTCTTAGTTGATTCTATTGTTTGGCGATGAATAAATTGGGATGTCATTTTTTCAGCTTTACTTGCTACGACTTTGAAGTGCAGGACTTCTCCTAATGACCATTTGAAACAACAACACACTTTTGTGTATGCTTGATAGATAATGATCATGGATAACATGTCCAAGGATTTATTATGCCCGGACAGGTATTTTTTGACTTTATATATGCAATTTGTTTTGAAACAATTCACTATATTAATATAACTCAACGTGCAGACAATTCTAGATTCTTGGAAAAGAATATGTAGTGAATTCTTGAGTCTCTTGGGAAATAGTTTGGTGTTTAAATGACAGCTTGGGAAACCTAGGATGTTATAATGTCAATCTGTCAGAGATTGCGAACCCTCATATCAAATTATGAGGGTGTTATTTTCATTATGACTGAGTTAACATATTTTCGAGGAGCATTTCTTTTAGGCCAAATGGTCTTTAGAAATAATTCCACTATGATGAATGTGATGTTTGTTGGAAAATGAAGTTGGGATTTGTCTCGCATCAAACAAGATACGTTTTGTACAAGATACTTGATGATGTGGTCTTGGGACAGGTTATATATGTTATTAGTTTGTTCCCTGTAGTATTTTTTGAAGGCTCTTTCCTATTTACTTTTGTAATTTACAAAGTGATGTAACTACCAAGGATCTTACTCTGCTGGGTGCGGTCACGGGGTCGGTACACAAATAATAAAATGCATTTGTTTTATCTTTTGGTGGGGGCTCTACCCCTACGTGTGTGTGTATGTGTAATGGTTTCTTGATTGAGGGTGTGATTGTGATGTCTTTTTGTTACAGATGAGATTGATGGGGCAGATGACTCTTTGTCTGTTATTTATTTCATCAAATCAAGGTGCTATTGGGATTAATTTTGTGACCAACTTGGATGCACATACAACAAGGAATTAACACCACATTCATTTACGATGAAGCTATTTTTGGGAGATGGGTTTGATGCTCAATCTTTAGATCATCGTTGGAACAAAAAGAGACTTCCCGATGCTACTTGAAGTCTTATGTTTTCCCATCACTATAAGGAGCACTATGTTGTCGAGCACTCTGTCGAGTTCATATCTACAAAATCATAGCAGCAAAAATAATTGTTTCCTTCCAACCAATATTACAACTGGAGGATTAATTCCTGTAAGTACTGAGGAATATTTGATCATATTTCATGGTAAAAGAGGTGGGTGGTAGTTCTCAATTGATTTGAACAATATGTTTTAGTCAAAACTAGTGTGGCACATAAATAAAGCACACAATGGTAATGGTTATTATAACAAAAGCAATGTTGATTAGATATAGTTTTGGATAGTTTGTTTATAGTAAAAAAATTTATTTATATGAATTTTTTAAATAATGAGAATTTGTTATCTTTTGATTGGGCTTAGTTGATGATGTTTATCTCAAGAATGCCTTCCCACTTCGACCAACATACCTCATCCAATTAAACCTTGAAAATATTTCTGCCACTAATTATTAAACTATTGGCAGGCGGGTTGGGATGTCAATATTGAAATTTGGAGTGGTTGTATGGTGGCCCACTAACTTCCTCTTTCTACAGCTTCTCTTCCAGAACTGGTTAGGTTTGTGCTTCTATTGTTTCTTTGTGAAGAGATCATTCAAATCATCTACTTACCATGCGATGCATTGATGTTGAGGATAATACACTAGGAAGCTTCTGCGCCATGCAATGATAAGCCATCCCGAACCACAAGTTCTTAATTTTATATGTACTAGTCCTGTCCATTTCTTACAGTGGACTAAATGACATATGTGCGAGAGCATGCACAAATTAGAGATTTGGACTAAACTTTTGTTCTCCGGGGAGGAGATCCATCTAGACCAATGACTATGACACTGCAGGGATGGGAATTTTGTCTATAAAGTGTGGGATGGGGATGCCAAATGTCACTTATGCATGGGCGCAGTCTGTCCTTGGTTTTGTTCATTTCCTATTCTTGTTATGTGTTAGTGGTTTCTTGCTCTCTCTTTTCCTCTCAAGTATTGGGTAAATTTTATTTCAAGAAGATGGTTGCAGCAGATTTAGAGTTCGTATGGTTCGTAGGAGGTATTGAATGGTCCATCGACGACAGAAGCATATTCTTTTAGTCCCTATAGAGAGGTCATGGAATCTAAGGTAAACCTATTATTTGCGCTCTAATTTTTTGATATGGCTCAGCTATGTAGTGTTTCTTCTAGGTTTTTTAATGTTTTTGTAGTTGGCTTTAAAGGATCTTGGTGTTGTATACTAAAGCTTTATTTTCCTTCAAAATCAGGCATATCCCATGGATTCGGCTTCGTGACCTTTAACAACAAGCAATCAATGAGAGATGCCATCCATGCAATGAATAGAAAGATACTTAATGGGAGGAGAATCCCTGTTAACATTTTTAAACTATAGTGGAGGTGGTGCCGGTGGTTCCCATGGCTACTATGGAGGCGATGGCGGTAGTCGTGACTGTGGCGACCATGGTTACAGCGGCGATGATTTCTACGGTGGTGATGGTTGTGGTTATGGTGGTGGTGGTGGTTCCTTCTATGGTGGGGGTGGTTGTGAGGGTGGTAGCTCAAGAAAATAGATATGATAACGGGACAATGGGTTAGGGTTAACTTTTATCTACAAGTGGTGCAACTCACCAAGTCCTACAAGTGTAGCTAATATGATTGGCGTTTATGACTTGTTAATAGTTCTGGATTGAAGGATGATTTCCAATTAGATTCCTTTGTATTTGAACCCCATCTCTAAACTTTTTTCAATTTTCATTTCCAATACTCCAAACTATGGTTATTATGTTTCTTCATTGAAACAACTATTGAAGGACTAGGATGAACATTGTGTTGTTGCAACTGCTGCTCTTGCCACCTCCTTGGTAGTATGAGTCGACATTAATGGAGATTATTTCTGATCATTATTAGGGTCAAAATATTCCATTATGAAAGCCATGAATCATGCATATCTACCTATCTCTCTATGCCCCCGACGAGGATTTTAACTAAAAAGACTAAACTTTCCCTAGAAGTAGCTCCAAATCCAGAATCTTCTATTCAAATAGGAAAGCTATCACCCAAGATTAATAAAATGATTGTTCTCCTTAATCTTATTGATGTTTCACCAATAAGGTTCCAAGGCTAAACAATTCTACCATTACCTCTCAAGCAACTCACTTCCAAAGCATGGACAATTTTTAACACCTTAGACTTTTCCCTTTGCTATTGGCCTATGATTTTTAGTAAAAAAGAACTGCCTTTACAAGTCGTGTTCACAACACCATCCTTCCACGTGGAGCTTCAAGGAACACAGATATTGAAGCATTACCAAAATGCCCATGTAAACCCTAGTAAAAATGTCACAATTGTTGTGTACGGATCACGTACAGATTCAATGACTCTTGACAATAACAATTTTTTACTGTCACGAGTCGAGCATGGGCTCCTACCATAACAAGAAAATTTACCACGATACAATATTTTTTAACAACTCAAATGTGGTAGCATGATCAAAATTGGGCCATGTAACATATGAAAAAATATACTTCTTTCAACTTGTAGCATTTAAGAATAAATGACAAGTTCTCTCATCTTCCAAAGCATCCGCAACTCAAAATATCAAAGGATCTACAATCCATGCTTCCTAAATAGAAAACGTACAAGCATGCAATTGCAAATATCCTCCCCTCCAAAAGCAACCATTTTGTCACGGGCATTGCCACGCCAATTGTGTTTTGAACCTTTTCCAAAAGGTTCGATCAATACTTATACCTTCACATTTATATAATATTTAAATTAAACATAAGTTCATGGATTTGCTCCCATTACACTTGTATTCTCCTTTTATTATGATGATTGTTCATATTTAATTAATTTTATGCCCAAACAATTAAAATTGGATGTCCATTCCCTTTGATTCTATTGCTTAGGTCAACTCCATTGCTCCCTTTCTTCAATTCAAAATAATTATAAAAATAAATTTCATAAAAATAATTAAAATAAATAATTTATTTAATTGTAATTTAAAATCTTGTACATAAATAAAATTAATAAAATTCAACCATCTAAGTATAAAACTTCCATTTAAAAAAATCATAAATAAAAAATTCTATGAAAAAGATATGTAAAAGATATGTATGTGAACGCGTGGTGAACGCATCTTAAATGTTTGATTAAAAATGAAAGTAAGATTAAATGGTCATTATAACTTCATTTGCAAGTTTAAGTAAAATGTAATTTCTAATGTTTTCAATTTTGTTTTGTAATTCATTATCATCCTCCATTCCTCCTCATTTGCGTCAATATTTTATTGGACCACAATAATAAAGTTTGACCAAGTTTTGAATAGATTTCTTCTTAATAGTTTAAGCATTTGCGATGATAGTTTATCATTTGTTGTAGGTATTTTAAGAATTTTGTTGAAGTCTACACGTATGTTCTAGCTATTTCATTGAAGTCTACACTTATGTTACTCCCTTTTTTAAGTGTAAGTGGATGTATATATATTTAAGATGTAACAAATTGGGTATTTGACCATGAAGAAGGGTGCTTAGCACATGTTTTGCATCTTTTCCAATTATCATTGTTTCAACAAAACACTTAGAAATTGATTTGATGGCTAAGTAATGAAATCTATTGGACAACTAAAAATTGTGGCAAAATAATTTTCTTTTTTATTACAATTTTGTGGCAAAAGTGTTGTATATCTATAGCAACAATTATTAACAACTGCATTATAGCAATAGTTATTAACAAATACTGTGACATTGCCACCTCGTGGCTATTGTTTAATAAACCAGCGTAGATCCAAATCCTAGGCTCTATCAAGCACCGAGAGGGATCAAATCTCTTCTTAAGTATCCATTGATTTGATTCAAACCAAAAGACACATTTTTATTTAAGATTCACATATAATATTTTTATTATTAATTTTTAATATTATTTATGGTCAACATATAGTATTTATTATTATTTTTTATTTTATTAGGAACGAACATTACAACATTTCCCCATACATGGTTTTAAAACCACATGCAAGGCCCTCCTACAACCATGGGTTGCTCAGGAGGCCTTGCACATGGTCTTAAAACCATTTGCAAGGCCCTCCTAAACCATGTAAATTAAAACCATGAGTTGTTTAGGAGGCCTTGCACATGGTTTTAAAACCATGTGCAAGGCCCTCCTAAACCATGTAAAATAAAACCATGGGTTGTTTAGAAGGTCTTGCACACGGTTTTAAAACCATGTGCACATGGTTTTAAAACCATCTGCACATATGTTTAAAACCATGCACACGGTTTTAAAACCATGTGCAAGGCCAACCTTTTTTAAGGATAATTCAAATTTTTATTTTTATTATTTTTTTAGGTAGGAACATTACAACATATCCCCCATATTGTGTTTTTTTCGTGACCCACATTTTTTTTACGGATAATTAAATTTTTACTTCTTTATTGTTTTGTTAGGTAGGAAGACTACAACATCTCCCCCATATTAGGTTGTTTTTTGGCCGACATTTATTTTGGCCTATACTTAAAAAAATATTTTTTATTAATAAAAATAACGTTGCGTAATGTTACATAACGTTACGTAACGTTATAACGTTACGTAATGTTATAACGTTATGTAACGTTACAAGATCTCCCCCATACTGGACTGTAGAGCGCCTCTCGGCGCAATGATGAATGTTTCCCGGAAAACAATATTCCTCAAAATCCAATTAGCAACAAATCCCAAACAAGTGACCATTGTTATAAGAAAACCCAATTATAAGTTACTAATTTACTCTACAAACTGGACATGTTACTTCAGATCTGATCCATGAGGAAATGAAAACATCATGGTATATATGGCCACAATTGAGTTGGCATACCTCTTCACCTGATGCAAAATCGAGATGGCAAAGTGGGCACGATGAACTGATATTACTGTTATCCCTGGTATGCTCAGCTGACACACCTATGCGACGCAGCAGCGTTGGTTCCACGACTGGTTCCTGTAATGTGCTAACGACTTACCCAAAGAGGATAAGGATAAGGAGACTTATCCAGAGAGCATACTTACCATCTCCATCAGAAGTCGTTAGCGCATTACAGGAACCCAACGCTGCTGTATTGCATAGGCGTTTTAGATGAGCATATCATGGATAACAGTAATATCAGTTAATTGTGCCGAGTTTGCCATCTCGATTTTGTATCAAGTGAAAAGGTATGTCAACTCAATTGTGGGCATATCTACCACGATGTTTGCATTTCCTCATGTCTCAGATCTGAATTTGCATGTCCAGTTTGTAGAGCAAATCAGTAACTTATAATTGGGTTTTCTTATAACAGCGGTCACTTGTTTGGGATATGTTGCTATTTGGATTTTGAGGAATATTGTTTTCTGGGAAACATTCATCATTTCTTAAATAAAATCATTTTGATTACATGAAAATGTTCTTAATTGTTTGGAGAGAAAGCCATTTTTTACCTAATGGGTTAGTTGGAGATGATAATTGAATGATACTAGCTCGATCTCTTTGCTGTAATTAAGTGAGATATTATTTTCTGAATTAGAGCATTTATTATAATACTTTATTGTATTTTGTCTTAGTTATATTCAGGGCTGCTTAGGTATTGGCAATTTCTAGGATCTTTAATATAATGTTAAATCCAGACATATAAAGGAAAAGCAGAGTACCCTGGGTTTTGTCAAAGAGTATCTATTGTTTTAAAAAGTTTAATTTTGATATTGAAGTCTGTCATATGTATTTGTTTAATATATATATATGTTTAAAATGTATGTTTATTATGATTTAATTTGTAAAGATTATTGTTAAAATAATTTTATTAATATTTAATAAATGATTATAAAAGTGGGTCCACTCTAGGTAAAAAGTACTAGAAATACTCCTATGAAGAGGAAGCTATATATAAAAAGTAAGGTAAACATTAAGTTACGATATGAAAATTCTAAAATGTGGACTCAAATAACACATTGAAAGGCGGTTGCAGAGAGTAGATGGATCTAAAGAATGTAGAGAAAAAAATAATGGTGTTCTACTAAGTCCATCTCTCCTAACATTCTAGGTGTGAAGAGATAGATTCTTGTCTAGAAAAGTTGGTATAAGATCTAGATCATCCAAGTGAGTTGTCCTTTATTGGATTCTAGGTGGTCTAGTTTTCCTCCTAGTGATGGATATGGCCAAATGTAGTTGAGGCCTTTTGGGAAGAGAAATGGTCCCTCTAGTCATTCCTAGTGATGGATATGGTCAAATGTCATTGAGGTCTTTTGGGAAGAACAATGGTCCCTCCAGTCCACATGGATTTAGATTCCAATACCCTATCGAAATCCATGTCTCTGGGTGTCCTTAGTTTTAAGGGACCACTATAAAGAATGATGTAATCATCTAGGTGGAGGAATACACTCTTACATATATAGAGTTCCTATAAAAAGAAAATGAAATACAAATGTAAAGTAAACTCTGAAATGAACTCTCAAATTTATATTAGATTTTAATTGCATTAATTTAAAAAAGCAATGGAATGGTCCCTCATATGATAGATATTACTAAATGTGAGGCCTTTTAGGAAGAGCAATAGTCCCTTTAGTCCACACAGATTTAGAGTCTAATACCTTATCGATATCATATGTCTCTTCTTTTAGGAAGAGCAATGATCCCTCTAGTCAACAGAGATTTGGAGTCTAATACCCTATCGATATCATATGTCTATGGGTGTCCCTATTGTTCAAGGGAGCACTATTCGCATATATGCGAAGAGAATGTTGTAAATGTTGTTTGCATCATTTTTCTGCCATATAAGGCATGCCGAAGGGCCATCACACACAGGTATGAAATAAGTAAATATTTACCAATTTTCAAGACTATAGATGACTGCAGATCCATCTTAACTAAGGAGATTCTGTTTTTTTATTCATAATATCAAATTAGGAAACTCTTTTACACTCACAACGAACTACTTTAAGTTGTCGCTGCCAACACACTGAATGTGCCTGCACCCATAATAGATTTGTGATATAAATGAATGTGTTCTAGTTTCCACTGTAAAATATAGATAGTGTATATTATTAACAAGTTCACTATTTGTTTATTTGAAGCCTCTTTGTCGTCTACCATTAAGCAAATTGTAGAACAAGTGAGGATCTAGAGGCTGTTGGGCAAGTTGTTTCCAACCCCGCAACCTCGGGATGGTGGAAATATCTGAAATAGTCGATCAGTTTGGGAGAGCAACCAAAAATGCTATGTTGGCATGGAAATACAGGGAGCTCACGGTTACCTGGTCGACCAATTTCTTAAGTATTGCATCAACGACAAAGCTGATGAACACGACAGCACATAACTGACGGACGCCACATCATAACTGGTGGACGCCACATCAGGATGATCGTGGATGCCATATTCCATTTCATTTCCAGCTATGTCATATGATCGTGCAGATTCCATACCCTATGATCGTGCAGATTCCATACCCTCCTATTGGCAATCTCTATAGTGATATGTGTAAACTTTACCAGAAAAAGGAAACTTTAGAAACTTATTACACTTCGTAAAGGGGCAACCTCATCATACAATACCAACTGCAGAACCTAGAATTGACATTAAACTAGAAAAAAAAAGAACCTACAATACCAACTGCAGAACCTACAATACCAACCTCGTAGTAATTAGTTCTTACAGCTAACGGACAGGGTTCCCAATTCTAACCTCCGTCGGCTAATCGGAAGGATGAAATTAACGGATCTATCCTGGAGTGTCTCTGTTTCCGACTTGGAATACAGCCAGGGTATGAAGTATGAAGTGAAAACCAGCAGACGCAATTATGGCAGGAAGGATTGGCGAGAAAGGAAGACTCAGGTCCGGACAATGGTTCGAGGGGAAGAGGAAGCGGCAATGACATTGTCACTGACAGGGGCTGTGGCAAACCGGCCTAGGCCTCGCGGTTCCAAGAAGAAGCCCAATGTTCCATCAACTGGAATCAGTGAGATCTCAGACAAGATGAAAAGTCGTGTACTGGAGGTTCCCAGTGGCTTCGTACACTGGAAGGCTTTATTCCAAGCTAGCAAGTGCCGATGAAATATTCCAGTGTAGTTATGACGTCGAAGCCGTTGGAACCTCCCATACACAATTTTTTATCGTCTCTGACATCTCTTGGATTCCAATCAGAGGAACCTTCGGCTTCTTTGTGGAACCCAGAGGCCTGCCACACGGCTTTCCGATCGCCACAACTCCGTCCTCTGCGTGAAGCCCCTTACCAGCCATATTTCCTACGTGAGTCTTCCTCTCTGGCCAATCCTTCCTTTATTCTCTCGTTCTCGCAGAATTGTTTGGCCATGGCTCCTTCAATTTTCACTTAAAACTCTCGCTATACAGAGACCCGGGCGCTTCCCGGATCGATCTAAATATCACCTTGGTTTTCTTTTTCTACAACCTCATTCGATATATAAAGTTATTTTCTTATAGTTAGGGTTTCCCATTTCCATTGGGTCGTTGGGTTAAATTATGAGAGTATATCACTTTTAGTTAGGGTTTCTCATTTTCCATTGGGTTCGATTGTGTCGTTGGGAATTTAATGAGTATAGATGACTCTTCATGGGTGTGATTTTTTATGGGCCGTCAGAGTTAGAGTTAGAGTTAGAGCTAGAGTTGGGGTTAGATGTGGGTGATCAGCGGGAAAAATAATGATTGTGGTTGTTGGTTGTTGGCCGTTGGATTTTAATGTGTTGAATGATGATTGTGATCCTTGGAAATTGGATCCTAAGATGTTGAGTTCCAATGTCCATGAATGAGCTTGGGGCGGCAATCATTGCTCTTCGACTTTATGGATTTCCTCACTTTATGGATTGTGTGTGAATCTCCATGTGGATTCCACTTAGAAATAATTAATTCATTAAAGGTCACATGGTACATTGTCAAATTTGAGCACATTATGCCACTCTCGAATTTCAAATCTACTATCCATGTCAAATGGATATTTGATGACGGTCTTGGATTTTTCATACTTGTCACTATACTTTTCATACAAATTTATGGCTCTCAAATTCGTTTAGATTTTTATATTTAGATTTTTATATAAAATTTCAACTTAAATATTATTAAAAAATAAAAAATAAAAATAATTAAAGTATCCCACTTGTAAAGGATGAATAAAAAGTCCCCACAAAAGATAATTTGATTATAGACTATCTTAAAATTCTTTTATAATTAAGTGTTTTTATGGGTTTATCTCTGCCTTCTATCTAGCACTATTTCCAACTTTTGTTTATCATTAAAATAATTTCTCTTATTCCTTTGTAATGAGTTTATATCCCATCTATCCAACACTATTTCCACGCTATGTAGCATGTAAGTGTAATTCTAGAGTCAAGGAAAGTTTTCCAATATTTTTTTTTACAATTATGAACTCCCTAAACAATTAATAAATTTGGGTTGTTTTTTTTAAACTTCGGTGCATCTTTCTCTGTCTTGTATTAAAGTTTGGTAATGGTTAGATTTATTATCGATCCATGTTTTAATATATTTTAATAGATGGTTGATTAAATAGTGAAGTTCAAGTTTTTTATCTACCACCAACTACATTTACTTTTACCAACAGTTTTGAAAGGATTTTTATAAATAGTAGTTATCCAACTATGTTCGATTTGCATTTTAATATTCCACGATTGTGTAATATGTAAGGCATAAGAAATTCAATACTAGTTAGTTTCCATTTTCATTGACCTTAACCTATGTGGCCTTTACAACTAACAACACATGAAAGGTAGTTAGTCTTGTTGATTATTTATTTATTTGGGCTCCAGATTGGCATCCCATGCTTGATTTTAAGGCAAGAGCGGAGTTCCTTTGGTCACATGGATTTATTTTTGACTCAACATATAATATCAATGACTAATGAGTAAACTCTAAACTTAGTTAGTTTCCATTTCCATTAACCTTAACCTCTGTGGCTTTTATAATTAACACCACATGAAAAGTGGTTCGTCTTGTTGATTATTTATTTATTTGGGCTCGAGATTGGCAACCCATGCTTGATTTCTTAATAGATTTTAAGGCAAGAGCAGAGTTCCTCTGGTCACATGGATTTATTTTTGACTCAACATATAATATCAATGACTAATGAGTAAACTTTAAACTTAGTTTAGGTCATATAGCATGTTTCAAAAAATGTTAATGTAAACTTTTAATTTTTTTGTTTTATTTTTTTTACAACTACATGTTTTTTTATTTTTAGAAAATGTTTAGAAGTTTTTTATTTTTATAAAATGTTTTATTAATAAATATTTCAATAACCATGATTAAATAAAATTAATAACAATAAATGGTAAAAGTAATATTAAATTTTATCTAGATTGATCTACACCATGAAACTTGAGAGTCTCATTTACAAAACATAAAAGAAACTTGACTAAATTTTATTATCACTCAATACTATTGTAATTTTAAGGAAACAAAGTTGCTTTACAAAATATATGGACGATTTACACTCGAGTATTGATTAATTGATCTCTTTGATTTTGTTGTTTAAGGATAAAACTAAAAGGAAGCACTCGACGATAACAACTGCTTTACAAATTATATTTACAATTTACAACTCTGTATAGAGCAATTCTCTATGTTTTTTAATAACACTCGAAGAAGGAATGCTAGCTATGCTTCTGATGGTTATCTATGATGGCGGTGCCTCTACTTTAGCTTCTTCTGATGTGCTTGTTCATGATGATGGAACCCGATTTATATATGGGTAACCGGGCTCCTTATTCGTACCTGGAATTGGAGAAACTCAATCCCGATCAAAAGGCTATGCTACTAAAACTACTGAAATGGGTGGTGCTTACTTTGTATGCTTGCTCTGTTGTTACCTGGTTGTGGGTATACCCAATTCTTTTCTCTCCTACACTTAATAATTTGAGTCCCTATGGAAGTGAGTGATGCTAGCTATGAAACTGGATTTTATTCTACAGGGTGAAAAACTAGAAGTGCTTCTACACTAGCCGCTACTTCCTCTCTTGATTTTGGATATTGATCTCAAACTAAAGAATTAACTTATATTAAAGCATTCCATTTAGACCATAACATTTCAGTTTTTTTTTAAAATGCAATAACATGAAAATGATTAAAACTATTTGCTATGTTCACAAAAACAAGGTAGAAAAACACATAAAGTTGGACGTTATACAGAAAAAATAAAGAAAGAAAAGTTGTGTATTTTGCAAGGCTCAATAATGATACACTTGTATGTCACTGGTCAGTGAATACAATTGCCAGCCATGATGTTAGCCACTACATTAATCCTTAGGATGTCACTTTAAACATTTTCCCATCAGCTCTCGATATGCAAAAGCCTGATTTTGGGAGACGCAAATTCACCAAAACTAAAATAGCATTCCCATTTTTACTTTTGGCTTCAATCTTGTAGATTTATTATATATCATTCTATGTAAAGACTTGCCCACAATTAGCCATCAGTTGAACCAGGTGAGCTACGAACAACAAAGCATGGCATAAAGAAAAACCCTTGATGAAGGGTCCTTCTCATTTTCATCTTTCACAGGTAGACCGGGTAGTTCAATAAAAAGAAAAGAAACGAGTGGGTTAATGGGTTAACTAACGAAGTAATCAATTTTCAGTTTGTAAAAAATAGCTGTAACTTACCTAAATGCAAAATACATAATATTTTACATACCAAACTGTGAGTCGTGACATAGATTTTGAGCAAGTGTACATGTTAATGCATAGTGAACACTAAGAACCAAACGAATGACTCCAACTCCAAGTCTTTGGGCCACCCTCGAGTGCCCACTACCTACAACTTCGAACCTATTATCTCAGGGAAGAATGAAACCCAATTTCTCATTTTCAAAACTAGTGACAACCTCAGCCTCAGCAACACAAGAATTTTGTGAAAACCTAGTATATAAATCAGGGTTTTTTATTTATTTCAGGATCATCCCGTTTGCAGATTGTAGAACAAATGAATAAACCAGTCCGAAAACCCAGTAAATAAATCAGGGTTTTTTTATTTTTTATAGGCTCATCCCATTTGCAGAACAAATGAATAAACCAGTTGAGATGTATCATGTACTATAGAGGCTGACAATGATTGATAACCCAATATTCTTATTCTGAGGAGTGTGAACATAAATCGACGAACATTCTCAAGTTGCATGTGGAGCATTGGAGGGCCGGAACTGGCCAATTTAATTTCTAGAGGCTTTCCATTAATGTTGTGAATTAACGTAGTCTGCAGACAATATGGCATTACTGGGTGAAATTGACACTAAGCCAGCACCAGCAGCAACGTTCATGTGTTAATGGAATTTTTTAATGATAGTTTTGAGATTCGTACCCACCCACCATAGGCCACCATAATTACTCTAGCTGGTCCAAATCCTCAAGTCACCTCGACCTTCAAAACCATGCCAAATAGGTACTGGCCTTTATGATAGGTGGTTGATCGTATCATGCGTCAAATTAACCGTTCAATTTTTTTTATGCGCGTAGATATTGACGTGTAACATCAAATATTACCTGTCAAATATGTTTTATTTTGTTAAATACATCTTGTAGGACGACAAATTCCAGGCGTGATGCCACTTTGAGATTGAAGATTATTCAGAATTTTGTGAATTTGATGATGAAAATGGGTTTTTAATGTGAATTACATTTATTTATTTATTATTACAAACTTTATACACTTAACTTTTACCTTTCGTTACAAATTTTCAATATTTAAACTAAGCTAGGATTAAACAATTGAGTTTATTGAGCCGAGAGGCTCTCTACAGCCCAGTATGGGGGAGATCTTGTAACGTTACTTAACGCTTGTAACGTTACGTAACGTTACTTTTATTAATAAAATAATAGTTTTTTTAATTATAAAAAAAAACAAATGTCGGCCAGAAAAACAACCTAATATGGGGTAGATGTTGTAATCTTCATACCTAACAAAACAATAAAAAATTAAAAAATAACAAAACAATAAAAAATAAAAAATTTAATTATCCCCCCAAAAAATGTGGATCATTAAAAAAACACAATATGGGGGAGATGTTGTAATGTTCCTACATTACAAAATAATAAAAAATAAAAATTGAACTATTTGCAAAAAAATGTTGGCCTTTTAAACAACCCATGGCTTTATTGTATATGGTTTAGGAGGACCGTGCACATGGTTTTAAAACCATGTGCAAGGCCTCCTAAAAAAACCCATGGTTTTATCGTACATGGTTTAGGAGCGCCTTGCAAATAATTTTAAGACCATGTGCAAGGCCTCTTAAACAACCCATGGTTTTAGGAGGGCCTTGCATATGGTTTTAAAACCATTTATGGAGAGATGTTGTAATGTTAGTTCATAACAAAATAAAAAATAATAGTAAATATTATAGGTTGGCCATAAATAATAATAAATATATTATATGTTGACCTTAAATAAAGAGATGTTTCTTTTGGTTTTAATCAAATCAATGGTATATATAGGACACACCAAAGTTGATAGCTCATTGAGTGTAATACTTAAGAAGAGGTTTGCACCTAAAGAGATTTGATCCCTCTCGGCTCTTAATAGAACCTAGGATTTGGATCTACGCTCGTTAAATGTAAATCGAGGTTAAATTTAATCAACTAATCACTAAACATAAAATTTTATATTGATTGCACCGAGAGGCGCTCTACAGCCCAGTATGGAGGAGATCTTGTAACATTATGTAACGTTGTAACGTTACGTAACGTTGTAACGTTACGTAACGTTGTAACGTTACGTAACGTTGTAATGTTATGTAACGTTACATGGATGTCGGCTATAAAAAACAAAACTTTTAATTATCTTCCAAAATAAATGTCGGCCACAAAAACAATCTAATATGGGTGAGATGTTGTAATGTTCCTACCTAACAAAATAATAAAAAATAAATAAAAAATTTAATTATCTGCCATAAAAAAAATGTCCGTGAGAAAAACAACACAATAAAGGGGAGATATTGTAATGTTTCTACTTAACAAAATAATAAAAAATAATAAAAATAAAAAATTGAGTTATCGGCAAAAGAAATGTTGGTCATGCACATGGTTTTAAAACCATGTGCAAGGCCTCTTAAAAACCCATGGTTTTATTGTACATGGTTTAGGAGGGCCTTACAAATGGTTTCAAAGCCATGTGCAAGGCCTCCTAAACAGCCCATGGTTTTGTTGTACATGGTTTAGGAGGTAGTTGCAAATGGTTTTAATACCATGTGCAAGGCCTCCTAAACAGCCCATGGTTTTGTTGTACATGGTTTAGGAGGTAGTTGCAAATGGTTTTAATACCATGTGCAAGGCCTCCTAAACAAGCCATGATTTTAGGAGGGCCTTGCACATGGTTTTAAAACTATGTATGGGGAGATGTTTTAATGTTTTTTCCTAACAAAATAAAAAATATTATATGTAGCCATAAATAGTATTAAATATTAATAATAAAAATATTATTTGTGGACCTTAAATAAAAAAATGTGCCTTTTGTTCTGAATCACATTAAAGCTGATAGTTGAGTGCAATACTTAAGAAGAGGTCTGCACCTCCAAAGATTTTATCCCTCTCGATGCTTGATAGAGCTTGGGATTTGGATCTATGCTGGTTTATTTTATAAATAAAAACTTTATACTACTTAACTTAGATCTTTGGTTATCTAATAATTCTGTTATGTGTAATATTTTTAAGTTAAAAGAATTTAAGTTAGATATAACTTTAATATAATTATTGCGCCGAGAGGCGCTCTATAGCCCAGTATGGGGAAGATCTTGTAACAGTACGTAACATTATTTTTATTAATAATTTTTATTTTTTTTTAATTATAGGCCAAAATAAATGTCGACAAAAAAAACAACCTAATACAGTGGAGATGTTGTAATCTTCCTACCTAACAAAACAATAAAAAACTAAAAATATAATTACTGTAAAAAAATGTGGGTCACGAAAAAAACAATATGGGGGAGATGTTGTAAACTTCCTACCTAACAAAATAATAAAAAATAAAAATTTGAATTATCTTCAAAAAAATGTTGACCTTGCACATGGTTTTAAAACCACGTGCATGGTTTTAAAACCACATGCATGGTTTTAAAACTATGTGCACGTGGTTTTAAAACCATGTGCAAGGCCTTCTAAAACCATGTACAATAAAACCATGGGTTGTTTAAAAACCACGTGCATGGTTTTAAAAACCACATGCGTGGTTTTAGAACCATGTGCATGGTTTTAAAACTATGTGCACATGGTTTTAAAACCATGTGCAAGTCCTTCTAAAACCATGTACAATAAAACCATGGGTTGTTTAGGAGGCCTTGCACATGGTTTTAAAACCATATGCAAGGCCTCCTAAACAACCCATGGTTTTATTGTACATGGTTTACGAGGGCCTTGCAAATGGTTTTAAGACCATGTGCAAGACCTCCTAAACAACCCATGGTTGTACGAGGGCCTTGCATGTGGTTTTAAAACCATGTATGGGGAAATGTTGTAATGTTCATTCCTAATAAAATAAAAAATAATAAAAAATATTATATGTCGGCCATAAATAATATTAAATATTAATAATAAAAATATTATATGTGGACCTTAAATAAAAAATGTGTCCTTTGGTTTGAATCAAATCAATGGATACTTAAGAAGATATTTGATCCCTCTCGGTGCTTGATAGAGCCTAGGATTTGGATCTACGCTGGTAATATTTAAAATGGTCATTAAATAGATGATGTTGTGAATCTTACTATGAATTGTGTTTTTACTTTTCTCACATTTTGCTCCATGGAGTTGTAGTAAAGGTTTTCTTTTAGCCTTTTTTCTAAAAATGATTTCTAGATGACAAAACTCGAGGGATTTTTTTTGCAAAGTTGCAATATGTGTGACATATATTTCATTGCAAACACACTCTTTTGTAGTCGTCCTATTGTTGATTGATGTTTCACCCCTCAAGATTGAGCATAATGTAATATGGGAGTCGAGAATAATGGACTATGAGAGTCCCTCATCCAAGGAAAATTCTACACGAAGTGAAGTGCTTAAGCAGTGGCCTTGTTTATTTTCAACTAATTCAAGGAACTTCCCCAAGCAATCTCTTATAGATTTAAGGTTCTCTATGTTACAAAAAATATTTAGAAAAAGAACAAGGAGGATCTAAACATGTTGAAGAGACACTGCTTGTTGGGCTTGAATCTAATGTCCAAATATTTAGATATAGGCCATGAACTAATGAGGAACAACACACATAAGAAGATCAGTCTCGATTTTCTGAAGAATGAAGTAAAAAATTAGAGAGGATCATAAAACAAACAACTCCTCCCCAAAACAAAAGGGTATTTTTCTTTCATGTTTAATGTCCAAGTTTAAGAGATATGTGTATCTATGAATGATACACAATTAGGCCATAATCAACTAAACATGCCACTGTTTTATCCCAAAGAGAGGTGTTACCAACATTTTTGTACCATAGTTGGGTTACCTGAGGAGCCGCCATTTGACAAACATGATAAATGTTTGTTTCCAATGTATCAGATGATCCGCTTTTGTGCCTCACCATTTTTGGCTAGTCAGTTTTTGTTTTGAATAATTTTGAGCATGACCCCACGAGGTTTGTAATAAAATGTGTTAGTAGGGTGTTTTGAGTGGTTCAGTCTCCTAAGACGTAGAATTTCAACTAAGGTACTCTAAGGAGTTTTTTGCCCTTGAAAATTATGCTTTGCCTATAGCCGAGTATAATTGACGAGGTTTTCTCTCGCTTCCTCCAAAGCTGGATGACCGATTTTGAATTCTGGGCCTTGGGGGGTTATTAGAGCCCAACAGAGTATGTATAAACCTACCAGACATTATTAGAATAGAGCATGGTCATGTCCTAAGTCACTAGGATCCTCAGAAAAAATTCTGAAATTTTTTTTACCAAACGCGTTGGATTTAGGATTTTAATTATTTTTTCAATTTTTTTATTTTTCCTAAGTTTTTAATTAAATTTTTCCATAATTTAAATGGAAAAATTCAAATTGTAATAAGTGATTCATCCGAAACCCAAATTCAGTGATTGAAGGCTCTAATTTTAATCCAAAAATCATTCATGATCAACCAGCCAGCCATCTCCAAGTTTCAAAAGTTCATTTGACCTCATAATTAATAATTTCTCAAAAAAGTCATTTACGGAGAAATTATTAATTTAAAATATTAAAAATGAATATTTTGGAGAAAATAAAAAACTCTCCAAAATTAACCAAATTGAATAAAATAAAAGGCTAAATGACATGGCGTGAAGCATTTATGATGATTCCAATCAATACTGGTCAGTTTCAGATCAAGGATCGAAGTGTAGCAGTTGAACTATTAGTCAAAAATTTGCTCTCTTTGGTCAAATCCATTTCTGGTTGAAGTGTAGGTTATCTATTGGTTGGGTGATCATTACGAGGGAGGATGAGCCACCTCAGCCCCCGTCGATACTCTATCACTCAGTTGCAACTCAGTTGCAACTTAGTTCAACTCTAAATCATCATGTTGAGCTCATTCAATTACTTCGGTGTTACTCTTAGTATGGATTTAGGGATTTGAGCCCTATTTTCTTTCCTTTTTTTATAAGTAGAGGCTCTTTTGAGCTCTACATCATCGGATTTTTGGCATAGGAGATTTGGAGAATTTCTATTGTAATATTTTGCTTAAGATTTAATAAAGTTGATGACTTTGGAAGTCAAAGCAAAAGCTCTATGTTGGTCATGATTCACCGTGTGAGGTGATACCTTTCTGTGTTCCTTTCTTTATGGATTCTTAAGCATTTTATTGTGCAGATTTTGAAGGCTAACAATCTAGCATTGTTTCATATAATCTATGCTTTTCTCTTGAAGACTGTGTGCTTTCAGGTATCGTTTGATATACAGGGGCTTTTTTATGGTTAACATTCATTCTGCAGGTTCCACAAGAAGTCATTCTCTTTCAGGAAAATAGAGAAGCATAATTTCTTTGCCTCATCCATCAAGTAAAAGAAATCTTTTCTGGTTACTTTTCTCGTGTTTAATCTAAGTTTCTCCTTTCTCAATATTTCCATTTGTCTCATGTTCATTTTGACCTCAGAAAATAGCTTGAAGTGCCACATAATTTTGTGGCTACTTCTCTTTCCCCACTAGCATCCTTGCATACATCCAGCTAGTCTGGACGGTTTCGGGACTAGTGCTTCTAGTGGTCACCTTGTTTGGAGGTTGATCCCACCTTTTTTTGATTATTGGTTGATTTTCCCCCTTCTTTTAGGTTGGATTTGGCCTCCTTCTACCTTATTGTGTATTTGTATTCTTGGTTTTCTTCGTTTCCGTCTTTTTTCATTTCTTTTGCAGCCACTTTTCTCTCGTATCGCTATCCCATTTTTACCATTTTTTGTAGCTCATTGATTGTTTAGTTTGCTTCCCTATTCTTCCCTTCTTTTGCACCCAATTTCCTATTTTTTGTTCCTCCCTTTTACCCCTCTTTTCCTCTTTTGTTTCAACCCTCTTTTCCCTCTTTTTGCTCTTTTCTATCTTCTTCTTTTTTCCCTCTTTGCAGGTTTGAAGAAAAGGTTCTCAACAAAAAAGATAAATCACTCTCCTTTTTACATAAAATCCACTAATAAAGTTTCATGTTAGTCTTCTATCTTTATTTCAAAATTTCTTTCAAGGGTTGAATTCCCAAGGAAAATTGTAAATCTCAATAAAGTTTATCTTTTTGTTTGAGTGGGGTTTTTAAGCCCCCACTCTCAGCCTCCCCCATTTGGGGAGGTTTGTGGTGTTCTTATTTTTTATGTTCTTATGAGATTAGATGTGCTTGTGCTTACAATAATCTCATTATCTTTCTTAGAATACTAATTGCTAGATTAGCCTATTTTGCTTCATTAACTAAGTTGATTACTTCATCTCTTAAATTTTTATCTTTCAATAAGTAAATCAAATGTTTAAAGTAGAAATCTCTTGAATCTCACTTTGTGGATCAAGAGTGCTCTCTATCAGAGAGTTGTCTTTTATTTCGATTTTTACTTACCCCCATGCTATCCCGATTAGGGCCTAAAACCCTGAAAGAGATTCTTGGGTAGATTAGTTTATTTTACATTTTTGTAAGTTAATTAATAAATCTTTAAAGTCTCTTGAATTTTTCGTAATCCAAGTCAAGAGCACTCTCTATCGGAGAGCATTCCCACTGCATATCCTTGCATCAAGAATTTAGTTTAGTCAAGTCTCTTGAACTTCTGTCATAAGACAAAGTCAAGAGTGCTCTCTGTGAGAGGGTTTTAATCAATTTACTTAATAAAATTTTGCAACTCACATTTCCCCACTTAATTAATTTATCTCATTGTTTCCTTGCCTAAGTATGCTTTGACCGACCTAAAAATCGAAGTACCCAGAAACAACATTGGAATGTTAATCTTACAAGAATCGTCTTAATAAAAAATTTACCCCATAACCGATGCACCGACATTGTAGAAAACTTCCTAAGTCATTCCTAGTAAAGGCGTCGGAACTCCCCTCTGTCTAGAGTCTCAGCTAGATGCTTAATCTTTGTGATACCATCCTGAGATAGTAGGCAGGCTGTCATATCTCCAACGGATTAACTTGGAAGATTTTCTAGGGTGATCTTGTGATACCTTTCGTTGAAGCCCTAAACAAGACCATTTAAAAAACATTTAAAATATACTAAGAGCACTCACATAACATCCACTAGATTTATTTCAGGACTTAGTTTTATCTCTTTAATCATTACAGAGCTTCGACTCCATAAGGCATTGGTCTATTAATTTATGCATGATTGCTACATATGGATCATTTGTCTTTAGCTTATAAAATCTTTATCTGTGAATGCATCTTTATGTCACAAGTCTTAATATACTGTTCATCTTTTAATCCAGTACAAAAATGTGGATTTCTTTTGTCTTGTGTTCAAAATTTATAATTTTAAATCATCTTTTATCATAATAACTCCTAAACAACACCCATCCGCATCCAAACATAAAAAATTAACTTAAAACATTGAGCCATAGAAAACTCTTTGTTAGGGACTACCCCCCTTGGCTTCGTTAGGATTTAGCCTAAACGGATGAGCTAGGAGCAGGTGACAGTACCTGGCTCTGTGCTTTCCCCCAAGCTGACACCTCTCCCACTTTCTTAAGTGAGGAGATAGCTTTCGGAAGATTTCTTTTGTTGGTGTGCAATCGGCGGACAACAAGAGGGATACTTTCTTTTTGGTTTTAAACTTAAGATATGTAATTTGGATGCATTGTTCTTGTCGTTTAGAATGTGACCTACATGGGTTGCATGTTTTTACACCCTTTATTCATCTAACACACGTATGACATTAATATCAATTATTTGCAACCATGTACATTCATAAATCTCTTAAAATTCAACATTACCCATATGCTCTTTTCCTCAAGGAAACGTGTATATATGTGCTCTTCCTCTTAATGCAAGTGGCATATTCCTTTGAAAATGTGAAAAAAAAAATTATATATTAATTCAATGCTCCTCATGACATGTACATATGTAGTGAGTGAGATAGTTACCGAGTATAAATTTCGCTAATTTGTGAACAAAAAAGTATAAATTGGGCTCATTTATTGGCAAAAAAGGGGGACAATGTTTGAGAGTACGCTTATGCTATGGAAATTATTTGTTAAATAATCCATGGTATTTTATCATACTTTATTCCATCAAAATCGCCATTTATGTAAAACTATATTACTTAGTAAGGAAAATTTTAAGGATCCATAATTTTTTAAAATTGTAGAAACCTGGATGAATCTTACTAATTATCGATTTTCCAACCATAAAATGTTTGGAGACATTTTAAAAAAGTCAAATTTCTAGGGGTTTTATATAGTTTTTGGACAATTTTGGTTATTTTTAGAGTTAAAATTTTTAATCTTATGGAATTTGGGTAAGAAAAATAGAAGATGGCAATTTGTTTTTTGAAAACAACCTAAAAATTTATCCCATTGGATAAACTTATCCCCTTAAATTTCCATGGTTCCCTACATATGAAACCTATGCCTTTGTTGGTTTTCTCATCCTTTCATAAAAAAACGAGTTTGCATATGAGAAGTTGTCTTAAGTGAGAAGGTTCGAGACACCCTGATTTCGATAAAAAAATGGTCCTAGGAGAAGAAGATTAGTTACATTCTCAATTTGTTGTTATCTTTAATAAAAGAAATATCTACCTTATTTCTACACCCTCAGATGGAATTGTTTTTGTTTGATTATTTTCATTTTTATTTGGGCGAGTTAACTAACTCACTTGGCTATGTTAGTCAAAGTTAGTTATTTTCATATTTTCTTTGCTTAAAACCAATTTTGTTGAGAAAGGTTGTTGTGATTTTTGTGCAAATGTTGGTTTGTGGATTGAGTTGTTGGAAATTTTATCATGATTACCATGCAAAGTTCTTTTTGAATACAACCACTCGAAGAATGTACTTAATTTCTCTAGCCAATAGTCAGTTATTGCGAGTAATAAACGTATAATTTTTGGAAAATAAGTTTGTTATTATTTGAATTGATCTATGATAGTTTGACCTTATATATTTGTTAACTTTTCTCTCTAAGGGAATTGGTGACTCCATTGTGAGAAGACTACTTCAGTTTTCCTTTATCGGGATCCCTTGTGTCATATTGTTAGAGCATAATAACCCTCTCCATATCTTTTTTCTCCTACCTATGTACTTAGGATATGATCTCTTGCACTTATGTTACTCTCTCATTTAGTGTCTAGACCTCCATGCTCAAATTCTACATGGTATGACAAATGCACATGTGTTAAAAAAGTTGGTATACTAGTTTTTTTTTCAAAGACCAAGCGACATTACAAGTTGAAGAAGTGCATTTGTAGGCATGGATATATGTTCCCAATAGATTTTAACCCCATTCGACTATTTTAAATGGAAGCATAAGGGTAGAGGTTCTCTTATTTATGAACGGGATCTACTAGATCATAATAGGAATCAAGTTGGAATTGAGTTGGAATCAAATTTAGCAGTTGAAAATTCCAAATAATTGAACAAGATGGATGAAGTATTCCAAAATTAGAATAATCACAACCATCATCGTCTTCATATTTATGATCAGGAATGGTATTGTAATCATCATCGTCATCATCAACATCATAATCAACCTCATCTTCATCCTCAGCCTCATCATCATAATCATCATCATCAATGTTATAATCATCACCGTCATCAATGTACTAACTCTCCTATATTTATACTACAAGCAAAAAGATGACGATGATGATTATAACATTGACGATGATGATGATTATAACATTGTTGCTGACGATTATGATGATGAGGTTGAGGATGAAGATGAGGTTGATTATGATGTTGATGATGACGATGATGATTACGATACCATTCCTGATCATAAAGATGAAGACGATGATGGTTGTGATTATTCTAATGAGGATGACCATGATGATGATTATAGCTATTATTCTAATGAGTATGAACATGGCGATCATGATGATGAAGATGATAACATTGATGATGATGATGATGATGATGATGATTATAACATTGATGATGATGAGGATGAGGATGAGGATGAGGTTGATTATGATTTCGATGATGACGAAGATGAAGATGGTGATGATGGTGATGATGATGATGATGAAGATGATGATGATGATGATAACTTTGATAGCATTGATGATCATAAAGATGAAGATGATGATGGTTGCGATTATTATAATGAGGATGAACATGATGGTGATGATGATTGATATTATTCTAATGAGTATGAACATGATGATAATGATGATGAATATGATAACATTGATGACGACGATGATGATGATAACATTGATGATGATGATGATTATAACATTGATGATGATGATGTTGAGGATGAGGATGAGGTTTATTATGATGTCAATGATGAAGATGATGAAGATGGTGATGATGGTGATGATGATGATGATGATGATGATGACGATGACGATGATTGTGATACGATTGATGATCATAAATATGAAGATGGTGATGGTTTTGATTATTCTAATGATGATTACCATGATGATGATGATAGCTATTATTCTAATGAGTATGAACATGAAGATGATGATGGTTTCCATTATTCTAATGAGGATGACCATGATGACGATGATTTCTATTATTCTAATGAGTATGAACATGATGACCATGATGATGATGATTTCTATTATTCTAATGAGTATGAACATGATGACCATGATGATGATGATTTCTATTATTCTAATGAGCATGAACATGATGATGATGATGATGATTAACATGATAACATTGATGAGAATGATGATGATGATAACATTGATGCCAATGGTGATTATAGCATTGACGATGATGAGGCTAAGGCTGAGGATGAGGTTGATTATGATGTCCATGATGGCGATGATGAAGATGGTGATGATGGTGATGATAATGATGATGATGAAGAAGATGGCGATGATGATGATTATGATAGCATTTATGATCATAAATATGAAGATGATGATGGTTGCGATTACTATAATGAGTATGAACATGATGATGATGATTGCTAAATTATTCTAATGAGTATGAACATGATTATCATGAGGATGAATATGAAAACATTGATGATGATGATATCATTGATGACGATGATGATTATAATATTGACGATGATGAGGTTGAGGATGAGGATGAGGTTTATTTTTATTTCGATGATGATGATGATGAAGATGGTGATGATGGTGGTGATGATGATGATGATTATTATTATCATAGCATTAATGATCATAAAGATGAAGATGGTGATGGTTACGATTATTATAATGAGGATTAAAATTATGATGATGATTTCTATTATTCTAATGTGTATTAACATGACGATAATGATGATGAAGATGATAACATTGTTGAAAATGATGATGATGATAACATTGATGACATGATGATTATAACATTGACGATGATGAGGCTAAGGATGAGAATGAGGTTGATTATGATGTCGATGATGCTGGTGGTGGTGATGATAATGATTATGATACCATTGATGATCATAAATTAATTAATCAATATCATCACCAAGTACAAAATTTTCTATTACGTCATTTGGATATTGATCAACTTCTTCATCGGATTGTTCATCAAACACATCTACGATAGCCAACTTCTGTTGATCTGAATCACCTTCTTATTCAACATTATATTCTTCCTCTGGATTATACTGGATCGGTCTTCTCTTGGATCATATCTAACAATATATGACCAACATGTTTTACCTAGAACCTATGAGTAAAAGACATGCTCACATTGACTTGGAAGAAAATAAGGCTCTTTACTTGGTTCAAGTGCCCTTGTATTAACCATGGTAAATCCATTGGCATGCTCAATAATAGTTATTCCATGATCACGTTAATTCATTCGTATCATGTAACATTTGAACTAAAACAATACTTTTTTAAAGGAGTTAAAGTCACACTCAATTATATCTTACAAATAACCATAGTACCTATTTTTCAATACTTCTGGATGCTTGTCACTTCGAGAGGAAACATTAGTGACTTGAAAAAATGTATTTATCCCACAATTGAATGTTTTCTACTTGTCATCGATTTTTTTGATGAAAAATTTATGACCATTGGACCTCATAGCCTTGTGGTGTATAAACTTTATCATGCCCGACTCAGTAAATTAATATATAAGAATAAATAAATAGAAGAAATACATTTATATAATGGGAAAAAATGAAAAAATGATCAGGGTATAAAATACACTTTCCTTTTTATCTTTTTAACCACATGCTAAATTAATTTTCCTTTGTGTAAGTTCATCAGGAAATTCTTCTCAATGAAGATGCATTGTTTTAATCAATTTACTCACCTCTTCCCATGATAATGTACCATAGAATTCTATACATCTTTCTATCGATTCCTCAATCCAATCAATATTGTTTGAAATGTATAAATGTACTGCATCCCACACGGGACCAACTATACAAAAAAATAACAATTAAAAATTGTTAATATGTTGTAATTAAAGGAAATTAAGTTTATCTTAAAATACTAATCGAATAATACAAATTACATGAGTAAGATATATATGAAATTGAAAAAAAATTGTATAATCAATTAAATCTAAACCATCTAATTATCTTTCACTTTCCTTGTTCTACCTTTCCCCAACGGGACCTCCCCTTCAAATTTGTTGATGGAGTTGATTTGCAAGTGTTTAGTGTGTCATCTCTATAGCGACAAACATTTGTCTTTGTCACAATAGAGACGGAATTTGGCACTATAGAGACAAACAATCATTTACGCCGTAGTAGCGATGATGATCGAGGGCCAAAACAATTTATTTTCAAAATATTTATCAATTTATCCATGAAAATTACCATTTTTACTTATTCATGGCAATATTTCGTGGAACTTTTGAGTCATATGTGCTAGTGCAATCACCTGCAATTATACTAATCAAACAACTTTCTATTGGAAAATGCAAATAATATGCACTATTAAAAAATGTTCAACAAACATAAAACAAGGAAAGAGAAAAAAATTTATTTCTCTTAAAGAAAACAAAATAAAAAGTGTTAATACCAAACATGTAACTATACTCTATAGTTCATACACTTCCAATATGCTTTCAAAAAAAAATGCAAAACGAAAAAACTAAAATACATGATTCATATTTTATGTAAGGAAACAAGAGTATATAAGTAATTTATTTGAAGGAAATAAGTGTAAGTTTATGCTCCAAAATGGTACTGACATATTTACCTGTTTTGACAAAAAAAGACTATATATTCATTTTACCATAATAAAAATAACTTACACACTACTATCACCTAATACATAAGCGTATACCCCCTAAAACATGCTTTCAAAATGCATTGAGTATTGAATTTTTTTATAACTTGATACTATATAATAAATTATAAGGAAAAATATAAGAAACCAACTTAAGTACATCTAAACAAATCTAAAAAATCCAGATAACAATGAAATTTGACAATGTAGATTGGGATATTAAATTTCAGAGTAATATAAGTACAAATATCATAGACTATGTCCATAGGTAGGAGAATGAATCTATGGAGGGGTTTATTATTCTTTAACACCACCCCATAAGAGGAACTATGTGAAATAAATGCAATAAAAAATGATTCATGGAAATTTGCATCCATATTGCATACCCTTGTTTGAAAAGTTCTCTTAATAAATGACGAATAGGGACAACCACATGGGAAAAAACCCCTTAAAACAGAGAATTTTAATGAGAAGGATAAAAATGTTGCTCAGAAGGAGCCTTCAATTACAAGGTAACTTGGTGATCTGCTTCTCAATGAAGGGCTTTGCAAGGATCCTTGCTACCATTTACGATCTCCTCCTTCTTTTGGAATGGATGTGATCCCATTCATGAGATATAAACACTTTGAAGTGCTTGAATCATGGTTCTTGACCACTCCTTTCTTCGAAGGGAGGAAACCCCTTGAATATCTTGTGTGGAATGTGGTGAATTGTAGGAGAACAAGTTCTTAAACTTGAGCTTGAAAACAAATTAATGAGGTCTTCTTCAATGAGAACCTTATTTGGGACAAGATCTCCCTTATCTATGTGATGTTTTTGTACTACTGCACTATCAATGAGATATTCATCATGAATAGGTTCTCTAATGCATAGTAAAATATTGTTGATCGCTTCTTGTTTTGGGGTTGTAAAAGGGTCTTCCTCAACTTAGTGGTGGATAAAAACAAGTGCATATCTTATTGTGGTAGGGATTGTATAAGGATCAATGCATGTGAATATGTACTTGTACTACATGTATTTGGAAGATTCTGAATCAAGGACTCATGGAGTATAAATTGATGTATCTGCATACATGCAACTAGCATTCTTTGGTGTGGTAGCTTGCTTGTTGCACTCCTCCTCTTTATTTTCTTCAAAAACAACTTTGTACCTACAATATTATTCTTTATGTCAACCTTTATTGCAATAAGACACCATGGATTCTCCTCATTAGTCTTGTCATCATGAGAGTTGGAATATTCATGGGAATTCCTTGGGTTTTATTCCTTTTCCCTATTTGTATGGGGAATTTTTCTTGCTTTCTCCCTTATTCCTTTCATTCGATGCAAATTCATGCACCTTTGAGGAATTTTGTTGGCCCAATTAGGATAACTTATCTTTCTCTTTAAGAAGAGATGTAATAAATGCATCCAAAGTAGGAAATTTGAAATAAGATCTAAGAGTGAGCCTAGTAGAATGAAAGGAGGAAACAAAGACACTATAATTGGTACCCAATTTGGAGAGAATTAAGAGGACCACTTGTGTTACATCCTCATTGATTGTCACATATTGAGTTGAAAAGGAACTGATCTGAACTTCCTAAAAAAATCTTGAATAGAGCCAAATTCACTTGGTTTCAAGTTCATTAGTTCCGCCTCTAATTGATGGCTACTCATTTCATGTTAATTTTTGAAAAGTGTGGACATCGCTGTCTAAAATTCACTTTGTATCATCTTGGATTCAATGTGTTAGAGTAGGTATGGCGAAACTAAATAAAAAAGAGCTCGAATACTTCATACATCTTGTTCAATTATTTGGAATTTTCTACTGCTAAATTTGGTTCCAACTCAATTCCTATTATGATCTAGTAGAGCCCCTTCATATATAAGAGAACCTCTACTCTTAGATTTCCATTAAAAATAGTCAAATGGGGTTAAAATCTATTGGGAACATAAATATATGCCTACAAATGCACTTCCTCAACCTGTAATGTAGCTTGGTTTTTGAAAAAAAACTAGTATACCAACTTGTTTAACACATGTGCATCTGTGATACCATGTAGAATTCGAGCATGTAAGTCTAGACACTAAATGGGAGAGTAACATAAGCGCAAGAGATCATATCCTAAGTACATAGGTAGGAGAACAAAGATATGGAGAGGGTTATTATGCTCTAACAATATGACACAAGGGATCCCAATAAACCAAAACTCAAGTAGTCTTCTCACAATGGAGTAACCAATTCCCTTAGGGAGAAAATTTCACAAATATATAAGGTCAAACTATCATAGATCAATTCAAATAATAACAAACTTATTTTCCAAAAATTATACGTTTATTACTCACAATAACTAATTATTGGCTAGAGAAATTAAGTACATTCTTTGAGTGGTTCTATTCAAAAGTAACTTTGCATGCTAATTATCATAAAATTGCCAACAACTCTATCCACACACCAAAATTTGCACAAAAATCACAACAACCTTTCTCAACACAACTGGTTTTAAGCAAAAAAAATATGAAAATAACTAACTTTGACTAACATAGCCAAGTGAGTTAGTTAACTTGTCCAAATAAAAGTGAAAATAATCAAACAAAAACAATTGCATCTCGAGGGTGCAGAAATAAGATAGATATTCCTTTTATTAAACATAACAAAAAATTGCAAATGTATCTAATATTATTCTACTAGGACCATTTTTTATTGAAATCTGGGTGTCTCTATCCTTCTCACTTCATACACCTTCTCATATGCAAACTCTTTTTTTACGAAAGGATGAGGAAACCAACAAAGGCATATGTTTTGTATGAAGGGAAACATGGAAATTTAAGGGAATAAATTTATCCAATGGGATAAATTTTTAAGTTGTTTTCAAAAAACAAATTGTCATCTTCTATTTTTTTTCAAGTATAATTGACCCAAATTCCATAAGATTAAAAATTGTAACTCTAAAAATAACCAAAATTGTCCAAAAACTATATAAAACCCCTTGAGATTTGAATATTTTTTAAAATGTGTCCAAACATTTTATGGTTGGAAAATCGATAATTAGTGAGGTTCACCCAGGTTTCTACAATTTAAGAAAATTATGGATCCTTAAATTTTTCCTTGCTAAGTAATATAGTTTTACATAAATGACGGTTTTTATGGAATAAAGTATGATCAAATATGAGGGATTATTTCACAAATAATTGCTATAGCATAAGCATACTCTCAAACATTTTCCCCTTTCTTGCCAACAAATGAACCCAAATTAGCACAATTTATGCTTAGTAATTGGCTGAGTGAATACATATGTACATGTAATGAGGAGCATTCAATTCATATATATTTTTTTTCCACATTATGAAAGGAATACACCACTTGCATTAAGAGGAAGAGCACATGCATACCCTTTTCCTTGAGGAAAAGAGCATATGGGTAGAAAATGTTGAATTTTAAGAGATTTTTGAATGTACATGGTTGCAAATAATTGATATTAATGTCATACAAGTGTTAGATGAGTAAAGGGTGTAAAATAATGTAACCCATGTATGTCACATTCTAAAGGACAAGAACAATGCACCCACATTGCATATATTAAGTTTAAAACCAAGAAGAAATGATCCCTCTCTTTGGAATACAACGTTGGCATGTTTAGTTGATTATGGCCTAATTGTGTATCACTCATAGATACACAGATCTCTTAAACTTGGACATTAAACATGAAATAAAACTACCCTTTTTTTTTGGGGAGGAGTTGTTTGTTTTATGATCCTCTCTACTTTTTTAATTTTTTTTTTGAGAAAATAGAGACTAATCTTCTTATGTGCACTATTCCTCATTAGTTCATGGAACCTATATCGAAATAATTGGACATCAGATTTGAACCCAACCAACAGTTTCTCTTCAACATGTTTAGATCCATATTTTTTGTAACATAGAGAACCTTAAAGCTACAAGAGATAGGTATAGATGCATGATTCATGGCTTTCATAATGGAAGAGTTTGACCCTGGAAGTGATCGAAAATCATCTCCATTTATGTCGTCTCATACTACCAAGGAGGTGGAAGGAAAAGTAGTTGCAACAACACAAAGTGTTCATCCTAGTCCTTCAATAGTTGTTTCAATGAAGCAACAAAATAACCATAGTTTGCAGTAACGGAAATGAAAATTCCAAAAAGTTTATAGATGGGTTCCAAATACAAAGGAATCTAGTTGGAATTCATCCTTAAATCCAGAGCTATTAACAAGTCAGAAGTGCCAATCGTATGAGCTACACTTGTAGGAATTGGTGAGCTACTCATTCCTTAAAAATGTAATAGATAACATTGTGTATGTTTTGGGTGACTCTTTATAATTCCTAAAATTGCATGTATGGAAGAACATAGTGTTGACTTTTTATCATTTTAAGTACTAATATATGCATTATTTGATTGATTTTATTGAAGCATTGTTGTTTGTTTGAAGATGCCTTTTACATTTTTGACAATAATCTTTCCAAATTAGAATGCATGACAATGCACTAAATATGATATAGATATTTACCATAGACATGAGTATTTATTATCACAAGAATCTTAGATATTATACAAGGTCCTTACTAATATGATTTGCTTCCAAATATTATGTTTCATTGAGATCCACATAGATCCAAATCAAAACCAGACATGAGTTTACAGTAACATCAAAACACCAAGCTTCATGGAAAATTATTAACATAAAGCTCTACCACCAATAAGATTACCACAAAACAAAAACATAACACCACTTGTAGATAAAAGTAAACCCTAACCCATTATCCCGTTATCATATATATTTTCTCGAGCTACCACCCTCAAAACCACCCCCACCATAGAAAGAACTGCCACCACCACCATAACCACAACCACCACAAGCGTAGTAACTGCTGGCGTCATAGCCACGGTTGCCACAGTCATGACTACCAGCGTTGCCTCCATAGTAGCCATGGGAACCACCAGCACCACCTCCACTATCATTTAATGATGTTAATAATGATTCTCCTCCCATCAAGTATATTTCCATTCATTGCATGGATGGAATCTCTCATTGATTACTCATTGTTAAAGTTCATGAATCCAAATCCATGGGATCTGCTTGATTTCAAAGGAAAATAAAGCTTTAATATACAACACCAAGATCCTTTAAATCCAACTACAAACCCATTAAAAACCCTAGAATAAACCCTACATAGTCGATTCATATCAAGAAATTAGAGCACAAGTAATAGGTTTACCTTAGATTCCATGACCTCACCATAAGGACTAAAAGCATCCTACATGCTTCTGTCATCGATGGACCATGCCATACCTCCTACAAACCATATGAACTCTAAAATTGTTGCAACCATCTTCTTGAAATAAAATTTACAAAATTCTTGACAGGAAAAGAGAGAGTAAGAAACCGCTAACACATAACAAGAATAGGAAATAGACAGAACCAAGGACATGCTGCACCCATGCACAAGTGACATTTATCATCCCCATCCCACACTTTATAGACAAAATTTCCATCCCTGTAGTGTCACAGTCGTTGGTCCACATGGATCTCCTCCCCGAAGAAAAAAATCCCAGTCCAAATATTCTTTTTTTGCATGCTCTCATACATATGTCATTGACTCCACTATAACAAATGGACATGATTGACACATCTCAAAGTGATAACTTGGAGTTCGGGATGGCTTATTATTGCATAGCGCAGAAGCTTCCTAGAGTATTCTCCTCAACATCAACGCATCATGGTAAGTAAATGATTTGAATGATCTCTACCCAAAGAAATGATAGAACCACAAACCCAACTAGATCTGAAAGAGAAGATGCAGAAACAGGAAGTTAGTGGGTTGCCATAAAGCCACTCCAAATTTCAAGATTGACATCCCAACCTGCCTGTCAATAGTTTACTAATCAGTGGCAGAAATATTTTCAAGTTTAAATGGATGAGGTATGTTGGTCAAAGTGGGAAGGCATTCCCGATATAAACATCATAAACTAAGCCCAATTAAAAGGTAACAAATTCTCGCTATATAAAAAATTCATATAAATAAATTTTTTTCTATAAACAAACTATCCAAAACTATATCTAATCAACATTGCTTTTGTTATAATAACCATTACCATTTCCTGATTTATTTATGTGTGACACTAGTTTTTACTAAAACACAATGTTCAAAGCAATTGATAACTACCACTCACCTTTTTTACCATGAAATATGATCAAATATTCCTCATTACTAATAGGAATTAATCCTCCATCTATAATATTGGTTGGAAGGAAACAATTATTTTCGTTGTTATGCATTTGTAGATATGAACTAGGGAGAGTGCTCGACAACATAGTGCTCCTTTTAATGATGGGAAAATATAATAATTCAAGTAGCATCAGTAAGTCTCTTTTCATTCCAATGACGATCTAAAGATTGAGCATCAAACCCATTTCCCATAAATAGATGCATCGTAAACGAATGTGGTGTGAAAATCAATTCTTTGTTGTATGTGCATCCAAGTTGGTCACAAAAGTAATGCCAATAGAAGCTTTATTTGATGATATAAACAATAGAAAAAGAGACATCTTCCCCATCAGTCTCATCTGTAACAAGAAGACATCACAATCACACCCTCAAATAAGAAACCATTACTCATACACCCAGGGGTAGAGAACTGCCAAAACCTAATACAAATGCATTTTATTATTTGTGAATCGACCCTACGAGCACACCCAACTGAGTAAGATCCTTGGTAGTTACATCGCTTTGTAAATTACAAAAGTAAATAGGTAAGAGCCTTAAAAAAATACTAGAGTGAACATACTAATAACATATATTACCTGTCCCAAGACCAAATCATTAAGTATCTTGTACAAAACGTATCTTGTTTGATGCCAAACAAATTCCAACTTCATTTTCCAACAAACATCACAGTCATCACAGTGGAATTATTTCTAAATACCATTTGGCCTAAAAGAAATGCTCCCATAAAATATGATAACTCTTTCACAATGAAAATAACACCCTCATAAAATGATATGAGGGTTCACAATCTCTGACAGATTTACATTATAACATCCTAGGTTTCCCAAGCTATCACTAAAACACCAAACTGTTTCCCAAGAGCCTCCAAAAGTGTTTGCATATTCTTTTCCAAGAATCCAGAATTGTCTGCATAGTGTATACAACGATGAGAAAATGCATAGAAACACATTAATATTTAGATGAGACTCTATCATTGAATTATATTAATATAATGAATTGTTTCAAAACAAATTGCATATATAAAGTCAAAAAATACATGTCGGGGCATAATAAAGCCTTGCCCATGTTGTGCATGATCATTATCTATCAAGCATACATAAAAGTTTGTTGATGTTTCAAATGGTCATTAGGAGAAGTCCTACACTTCAAAGACATAGCAAGTAAAGATGAAAAAATGACATCCCAATTTATTCATCACCAAACAATAGAATCAACTAAAAATAAATTCTAGTTCAGAAAGTAAGGAACTTCTAACCGAGTAGATTATAACTTAATCTACATCTACCTTGAAGACAAATTAGTAATTTTCATTGATATACCAGGAACATTCACAGTAGCTAAATACAAACATATACAAATATAAACAAAAAATGCTGGCAATGTTAAATTTTCTGAATTTTTACCCATAATTATGCATCAATATCATTAGGGATTTCACAACACCTCAAGGAAAACATATATTGAAAACGAATTTGCATGGAAACCATTACCACAATCGATCAACAGAACAAGAAACTATCGTCTGAAGCCCAAATCTTTGCACAAATATGTTCAAATGATTATATGACCTAAACTAACCTTCTTAGATTATATTTGAACACTTGGTTTATTAGACAGGTGTTACCGGGTTCCCCTCTTCGATATTGAATTATATTTGACATTTCGCATGAACGTTTTAATCCTCGTGTAATGTATAACTATGCTCCCTTTGTTGGAATTGTGATAATGTCCACCTGGTGCTTACTTGTATGACCAAAAGGATACTTGGGAATATACTATGTTTTACCTTTGCACTTTTTAACCTTCTTTCACACTATCACCTCATTTTACAGCTTACCCGAGAGTTGTATTAACTTTTAAGTTTTCACAATTAAAGATAGCTTAATAATCCATGTATACGTTTATTTTTAAGTTTCAACTAATAATCCATATATACAATTAAAGATATATAGCTTAATACATATCTAGAAAAGCTTGATTTACATCCAGTGGCATACATAACTAAAGAAATGAAGAATGAATAAGCCTGAAATAACAGAAATTGTACATATATTTCACGACTAGAGTTGTGATGAATAAGCCTGAAATAACAGAAACTGTACATATATTATTTCATGGGTAAAACTGTGATTTCTAACTCTTTAGCTTGCCCCTATGCACTGGTAATTCTATTAAAAACCCCGAGATAAGTTTGATTATTGCGATTGTACAACCCCACAAGTTGCAAGACCTAGAACAACAACGTTAAAGATGATAACAAATCTACATTATTGATTTCATATAATATGTCATGATGGGTATATATGGGAAATTACATATGACGCCTCAAATGAATGCATCAAATAAACCCTATGAGATTTATGAAAGGGAAGAGGAAAATTTGGCAAATATTCTCAAGTGAGTCTATGACCATCTGTAGTGTTCAATATTTCCATTTAACAACATGATACATAATTGAATACTTAGTAACAATGACCTCCTCTACTTCCTTCACTTGTGGAATCATTCCACGTGCACAAACAATATTGTTAAAATTCGGTAAAACAACAATTCTTCAAAATATGCAATGATCCGTCATAATAAAATTAAAGATTGGAATAGACAAGGCTCATTGCAAATATATTCATAGTAGAAATTCAAGGTTACAAGGGGTCATCCAACCCTTTAGGGACGAAACAAATAGATTTATATTAAAAACCGTAGATATATTATGATGCACCAGCTGTTTGTCATGCTCTATAATTCCTAGGAAAAAGTTTATAAATGTTACCTGTCCAAAAATAAGATATCACAAACTGCTTGATATTGAAAATTAGTGCTTCCTCTCTACACGTGCAAACATTTTATAAATAATATTAAAAAACAAAGTATCACAAACAACTTGATAGTAAAAATTGGTGCTACCTCTCTACCCGTGCAAACATTTTATAAATAATATTCAAGCTAAATGTGGGAGCTGCCTCCTCCAAGGAAACTCATCTCTACAACAAATACCTCTTCCACGCTAAAATTATGGAATTGTGCTTCATATTTTTTTTGTGGTTAGAAGGAATATTTATTAATTTCCCATCACAAATAACATATTAAGTTATTAAAGAATATGTTAGTGCGATAACCTAAAACTTGACGAGAATAAAACCAAAACTATGTTTACAATTTTTTTTATTGTATATAATGTTAGTGCTATGGAAAATTTTTGGGAGTCCAATATTGTACGGCTCTTTATCGCTTACCTGCTCCTGCTCCTGAATAAATTTACGTACGTACACGTAGCGCGTTGGACTATCCTTGCATGGGATGCGTGGAATCAGGACTACCATGATGCACATACATCTCATGCCGAGGATGGGCAGCTGGCAGGGGCTGCGTATGATGAATAATATTATTATTATTATTATTATTATTATTATTATTATTATTATTATTATTACATGAAAACGTTGTGAATTTTTTTGGGAGAAAAAGCCATTTTTACATGATGGGTTAGTTCGAGATGGCATGCTGATCTGTTTGCTGTAATTAAGTGATATATTCTTCTTTGAATTAGGGCATTTCTTATAATACTTTATTGTATTTTGTCATATTTATATTCAGTCCTAATTAGGTATTGGCAATTTTTTGGATCTTTAATTTAATGGTAAATCCAGACATATAAAAGAAAAGCAGAGTATCTTCCGTGTGGTTAAAGAGTACCTATTGTTTTAAAAAGTTTAATTTCATATAGAAGTAATTTTAATTTCATATTGAATTTTTTCATACGTATTTTTTTAAAATATGTGATTATTATGGTTTAGTTTTTAAAGATTATTGTTGTGATTTATTGAGAAAATAATTTTATTAATATTTAATAAATGATTATAAAAGTGGGTTCAATCTATGTAAGAAACACTAGAGATACTCTTATAAAGAGGAAGCTATATATACAAAGTAAGGTAAACATTAAGTTAGGATATGAAAATGCTAAACTCTCTACTCAAATAACACATTGAGAGGGAGATGAGAGAGTAGATGGATCTAAGGAATGTATGGTGTTCTGCTAAGTCCATTTTTCCTAACATTCGAGGTGTGAAGAGATAGAATCTTGTCTAGAAGACTTGGTATAAGATCTAGATCATCTAAGTGCGTATTCCTTTATTGGATTCTAGGTGGTCTCGTTTTCCTCCTAGTGATGGATATGGCCAAATGTCGTCGAGGCCTTTTGGGAAGAGCAATGGTCTCTCTAGTCATTCCTAGAGATGGATATGGTCAAATGTAGTTGATGTCTTTCAGGAGGAGAAATAGTCCCTCTAGTCCACATAGATTTAGAGTCGAATACCCTATTGATATCCATATATCTCTTAGTGTCCCTAGTTTAAGGGAGCACTATAAAGAATGATGTAACCATCTAGGTGGAGGAATACACTCTTATATATATAGAGTTCTTATAAAAATAAAATGAGATAAAAATGTAAAGTAAACACTGAAATGAACTGTCAAATTTATAATAGATTTTAATTGCATTAATTTAAAAAAGAAATGGTCCTTTAGTCCCTCATACTGATGGATATTTCCAAATATGATTGAGGCCTTTTGGGAAGAGCAATGGTTCCTCTAGTCCACATAGATTTAGATTCGAATACCCTATCGATATCATATGTCTCTCTATGTCCCTGGTTCAAGGGAGCATTATTCGCATATATGCTAGGAGAATGTGGAAACTAAATAAAAGAACAACTCGAATACTTCATTCATGTTGATCAATTATTTAGAATTTTCAACTACTAAATTTGATTCCAACTTGATTCCGATTATGATCTAGTAGATCCCGCTCATAAATAAGAGAACCTCTACCCTTATGTTTCCATTCAAAATAGTCGAATGGGGTTAAAATCTATTGGGAACATATATCCATGCCTACAAATGCACTTCTTCAACCTATAATGTAGCTTGGTCTTTGAAAAAAAAACTAGTATACCAACTTGTTTAACACATGTGCATCTGTGATACCATGTAGAATTTGAGCATGCAGGTCTAGACACTAAATGAGAGAGTAACATAAGTGCAAGAGATCATATCCTAAGCACCTAGGTAGGAGAACGAAGATATGGAGACGGTTATTATGCTATAACAATATGACACAAGGGATCCCGATAAAGGAAAACTGAAGTAGTCTTCTCACAATGGAGTCACCAATTCCGTTAGAGAGAAACGCTCACAAATATATAAGGTCAAACTATCATAGATCAATTCAAAGAATAACAAACTTATTCTCCAAAAATTATATGTTTATTACTCGCAATAACTGACTATTGGCTAGAGAAATTAAGTACATTCTTCAAGTGGTTGTATTCAAAAAGAACTTTGCATGCTAATCATGATAAACTTTCCAACAACTCAATCCACACACCCACATTTGCTCAAAAATCACAACAACCTTTCTCAACACAATTCGTTTTAAGCGAAGAAAATATGAAAATAACTAACTTTGACTAACATAGCCAAGTGAGTTAGTTAACTCATCCAAATAAAAATGAAAATAATCAAATAAAAACAATTCCATCTCGAGGGTGTAGAAATAAGATAGATCTTTCTTTTATTAAAGATAACAACAAATTGAGGATGTATCTAATCTTCTTCTCCTAGGACCATTTTTTATTGAAATCAGGGTGTCTCTAACCTTCTCACTTAAGACAACTTCTCATATGCAAAATCGTTTCTTATGAAAGGATGAGAAAACCAACAAAGGTATAGGTTTCATATGTAGGGAACCATGGAAATTTAAGGGGATAAATTTTTAGGTTGTTTTTAAAAAACAAATTGCCATCTTATTCCAATAAGATTAAAAATTTTAACTCTAAAAATAACCAAAATTGTCCAAAAACTATATAAAACCCCTAGAAATTTAATTTTTTTAAAAATGACTCCAAACATTTTATGGTTGGAAAATCTATAATTAGTAAGATTCATCCAAGTTTCTACAATTTAAGAAAATTATGGATCCCTAAAATTTTCCTTACTAAGTAATATAGTTTTACATAAATGACGATTTTGATGGAATAAAGTATGATAAAATACCATGGATTATTTAACAAATAATTGCTATAGCATAAGTGTACTCTCAAACATTGTCCCCTTTTTTTCCAATAAATTAGCCCAATTTATACTTTTTTGTTCACAAATCAGCGAAATTTATACTCAGTAACTGTCTCACTAACTACATATGTACATGTAATGAGGAGCATTCAATTAATATATAATTTCTTTTTTCACATTTTCAAAGGAATATGCGACTTGCATTAAGAGGAAGAGCACATATACACACGTTTCGTTGAGGAAAAGAGCATATGGGTAGAAAATGTTGAATTTTAAGAGATTTATGAATGTACATGGTTGCAAATAATGATATTAATTCATACGTGTGTTAGATGAATAAAGGGTGTAAAAACATGCAACCCATGTAGGTCACATTCTAAATGACAAGAACAATGCATCCAAATTACATATATTAAGTTTAAAACCAAGAAGAAAGTATCCCTCTTATTGTCCGCCGATTGCACACCAACAACAAAAATATTTCGAAAGTTGTCTCCTCACTTATGAAAGTGGGAGAGGTGTCACCTTGGGGGAAAGCACAGAGCCAGGTACTGTCACCTAGTCCTAGCTCATCCGTTTAGGATAACTCCTAATGAAGCCAAGGGGGGTAGTCCCTAACAAAGATTTTTCTATGGCTCAATGCTTTAAGTTAAGTTTTTATGTTTGGATGCGGATGGGTGTTGTTTAGGAGTTATTATGATAAAAGATGATTTAAAATTATGAATTTTGAACACAAGACAAAAGCAATCCACGTTGTTGTACTGGATTAAAAGATGAACAATATATCAAGACTTGTGAGATAAATATGCATTCACAGATAAATATTTTATAAGCTAAAGACAAATGATCCAGATGTAGCAATCACACATAAATTAATAGACCAGTGCCTTATGGAGTCGAAGCTCTGTAATTATTAAAGAGATAAAACCAAGTCCTGAAATAAAGCTAGTGGATGTTATGCGAGTGCTCTTAGTATATTTTAAATGTTTTTTAAATGGTCTTGTTTAGGGCTTCAATGAAAGGTATCACAAGATCAGCCTGGACAATCTTCCAAGTTAATCCGTTGGAGACATGACGGAAAGCCTAGTATCTTAGGCTAGTATCGCAAAGATTAACCATCTAGCTGAGACTCTAGATAGCAGGGAGTTCCGACGCCTTTACTAGGAATGACTTAGGAAGTTTTCTACAATGCCGGTGCATCGGTTATGGGGTAAAAGTTTTATTAAGACGAGTCTTGTAAGATTAAAAATCCAATGTTGTTTCTGGGTACTTCAATTTTTAGGTCGGTCAGAGCATACTCAAGCAAGGAAACAATGAAATAAATTAATTAAGTGGGGAAATGTGAGTTGCAAAATTTTATTAAGTAAATTGATTAAAACCCTCTCACAGAGAGCACTCTTGACTTTGCCTTATGATAGAAGTTCAAAAGACTTAACTAAACTAAATGCTTGATGCAAGGATATGCAGTGGGAATGCTCTCCGATAGAGAGTGCTCTTGACTTGTATTACAGAAAATTCAAGAGACTTTAAAGATTTATTAATTAACTTACAAAAATGTAAAAAAAGCTAATCTACCCAAAAATCTCTTTCAGGTTTTTAGGCCCTAATCGGGAGAGCATGGGGGTAAGTAAAAATTGAAATAAAAGACAACTCTCCTATAGAGAGCACTCTTGATCCACAAAGTGAGATTCAAGAGATTTCTACTTTAAACAGTTGATTTACTTATTGAAAGATAAAAATTTAAGAGATGAAGTAATCAACTTAGTTAATGAAGCAAAATGGGCTAATCTAGCAATTGGTATTCTAAGAAAGATAATGAAATTATTCTAAGCACAAGCACATCTAATATAATAAGCACATAAAAAAATAAGAACACCAAAAACCTCCCCAAATGGGGGAGGTTGAGAGTGGGGGCTTAAAAACCCCACTCAAACAAAAAGATAAAATTTATTGAGATTTACAATTTGCCTTGGGAATTCAACCCTTGAAAGAGCTTTTGAAATAAATCTAGAAGACTAACATGAAACTTTATTAGTGGATTTTATGTAAAAAGGAGAGTGAATTATCTTTTTTGTTTAGAACCTTTTCTTCAAACCTGCAAAGAGGGAAAAAAGAAGAAGATAGAAAAGAGCAAAAAGAGGGGAAAAGAGGGCTGAAACAAAGGAGGAAAAGAGGGGCAAAAGGGAGGAACAAAAAACAGGAAATTGGGTGCAAAAGAAGGGAAGAATAGGGCAGCGAACTAAACAATCAATGAGCTGCAAAGAATGGTAAAAACGGGACAGCGATAAGAGAGAAAAGTGACTACAAAAAAAATGAAAAAGGAGGGTAACGAAGTAAACCAAGACGAAAAACACACAATAAGGCAGAAGGAGGCCAAATCCAACCTAGAAGAAGGGGGAAAAATCAACCAATAATCAACAAAAGGTGGGATCAACCTCCGAACAAGGTGACCACTAGAAGCACTAGTCCTGAAACCATCCAGACTAGCTGGATGTATGCAAGGATGCTAGTGGGGAAAGAGAAGTAGCCACAAAATTTTGTGGCACTTGGGATAAAATCCCAAGCTATTTTCTCAGGTCAAAACGAACATGAGACAAATGGAAATATTGAGAAAGGAGAAACTTAGATTAAACTTGAGAAAAGTAACCAGAAAAGATTTCTTTTACTTGATAGATGAGGCAAAGAAATTGCGCTTCTCGATTTTCCTAAAAGAGACTGACTTCTTGTGGAACCTGTAGAATGAATGTTAACCATAAAAAATCCCTTGTATAATAGACGATACTTGAGAGCACACAGTCTTAAAGAGAAAAGCATAGATTATATGAAACAGTGCTAGATTGTTAGCCTTCAAAATCTGCACAATCAAATGCTTAAGAATCAATAAAGAAAGGAACAAAGAAAGGTATCACCTCACACAGTGAATCGTGACCAACATAGAGCTTCCGCTTTGACCTCAAGTCATCAACTTTATTAAATATTAAGAAAAATATTACAATAGAAATTCTCCAAAGTTTCTATGCCAAAAATCCAATGATGTAGAGCTCAAAAGAGCCTCTACTTATATAAAAAGGAAAGAAAATAGGGCTTAAATCCCTAAATCCGGACTAAGAGTAACACCGGAGTAATTGAATGAGCTCAGCATGATGATTTAGAGTTAAACTGAGCTTCAACTGAGTTGTAACTGAGTTCTGGAGTAATGAGGGGGGGTGAGGTGGCTCATCCTCCCTCGTAATGATCACCCAATGAATAGATAGCCCACACTTCAACCAAAAATGGATTTGACCAAAGAGAGCAAATTTCTAACTGATAGTTCAACTGCTACACTTCGATAGTTGATCTGAAACTGACTGATATTGATTGGAATCATCATAAATGCTTCGCGCCATGTCATTTAGCCTTTTTTTTTATTCAATTTGGTTAATTTTGGAGAGTTTTTTATTTTCTCCAAAATATTCATTTTTAATCTTTTTAATTAATAATTTCTCCGTAAATGACTTTTTTGAGAAATTATTAATTCTGAGGCCGAATGAACTTCTGAAACTTGGAGATGGCTGGTTGGTTGATCATGAATGATTTTTGGATGAAGGTTAGAGCCTTCGATCAATAAATTCGGGTTCCAGATGACTGACTTATTACAATTTGAATTTTTCCGTATAAATTATGGAAAAATTTAATTAAAAACTTAGGAAAAATAAAAAAAAATTGAAAAAATAATTAAAATCCTAAATCCAACGCGTCCGGTAAAAAATTTTCGGAATTTTTCTGAGGGTCCTAGTGACTTAGGACATGACCATGGTCTATTATAATAATGTCTAGTAGATTTATAGATACTCATTTGGGCTCTAATAACCCCTCAAGGCCCATAATTCAAAATCGATCATCCAGCTTTGGAGGAAGCGAGAGAAAACCTCGTCAATTATACTCGGCTATAGGAAGAGCATAATTGTCAAGCACAAAAAACTCCTTGGAATACCTTAGTTGAAAATCTACGTCTTAGGAGACTGAACCACTCAAAACACCCTACTAACACATTTTATTACAAACCCCACGGGGTCATGGTCAAAATTATTCAAAACAAAAACTGACTAGCCAAAAATGGCTAGGCACAAAAGCGGATCATTTGATACACTAGAAACAAACATTTATCATGTTTGTCAAATGGTGGCTCCTCAGGTAACCCAACTATGGTACAAAAAAGTTGGTAACACCTCTCTTTGGGATAAAATAGTGGCATGTTTAGTTGATTATGGCCTAATTGTGTATCATTCATAGATACACAGATCTCTTAAACTTGGGCATTAAACATGAAAGAAAAATACCCTTTTGTTTTGGGGAGGAGTTGTTTGTTTTATGATCCTCTCTACTTTTTTACTTCATTCTTCAGAAAATCGAGAATGATCTTCTTATGTGTGTTGTTCCTCATTAGTTCATGGCCTATATCTAAATAATTGGACATTAGATTCAAACCCAATAAGCAATGTCTCTTCAACATGTTTAGATCCTTCTTGTTCTTTTTCTAAATATTTTTTGTAACATAGAGAACCTTAAAGCTATAAGAGATTGCTTGGGGAAGTTCCTTGAAGTAGTTGAAAATAAACAAGGCCAATGCTTAAGCACTTCACTTCGTGTAGAATTTTCCTTGGATAAGGGACTCCCATAGTCCATTATTCTCGACTCCCATATTACATCATGCTCAATCTTGAGGGGTGAAACATCAATCAACAATAGGACAACTACGAAAGAGTGTGTTTGCAATGAAATATGTGTCATGCATATTGCAACTTTGCAAAAAAATTCCCTCAAGTTTTGTCATCTAGAAATCATTTTTAGAAAAAAGGCTAAAAGAAAACCTTTACTACAACTCCATGGAGCAAAATGTGAGAAAAGTAAAAACACAATGAATAGTAAGATTCACAACATCATCTATTCAATAACCATTTTAAATATTACCAGCATAGATCCAAATCCTAGGCTCTATCAAGCGTCGAGAGGGATCAAATCTCTTCTTAGGTATCCATTGATTTGATTCAAACCAAAGGACACATTTTTTATTTAAGGTCCACATATAATATTTTTATTATTAATATTTAGTATTATTTATGGCCGACATATAATATTTTTTATTATTTTTTATTTTATTAGGAACGAACATTACAACATTTCCCCATACATGGTTTTAAAACCACATGCAAGGCCCTCGTTCAACCTTGGGTTGCTTAGGAGGCCTTGCACATGGTCTTAAAACCATTTGAAAGGCCCTCCTAAACCATGTACAATAAAACCAAGGGTTGTTTAGGAGACCTTGCACATGGTTTTAAAACCATGTGGAAGGCCTCCTAAACAACCCATGGTTTTATTGTACATGGTTTTATAAGGCCTTGCACATGGTTTTAAAACCATGTGCACATAGTTTTAAAACCATGCACATGGTTTTAAAATCATGTGCACATAGTTTTAAAACCATGCACATGGTTTTAAAACCATGTGCAAGGGCAACATTTTTATTAAGTTATTAAAGAATATGTTAGTGCGATAACCTAAAACTTGACGAGAATAAAACCAAAACTATGTTTACAATTTTTTTTATTGTATATAATGTTAGTGCTATGGAAAATTTTTGGGAGTCCAATATTGTACGGCTCTTTATCATTTACCTGCTCCTGCTCCTGAATAAATTTACGTACGTACGTGTAGCGCGTCGGACTATCCTTGCATGGGATTCGTGGAATCAGGACTACCATGATGCACATACATCTCATGTCGAGGATGGGCAGCTGGCAGGGGGCTGCGTGTGAATAATAATAATAATAATTATTATTATTATTATTATTATTATTATTACATGAAAACGTTGTGATTTTGTTTTGGGAGAAAAAGCCATTTTTACATGATGGGTTAGTTTAAGCTGGCATGCTGATCTGTTTGTTGTAATGAAGTGATATATTTTTCTTTGAATTAGAGCATTTCTTATAATACTTTATTGTATTTTGTCATATTTATATTCAGTCCTAATTAGGCATTGACAATTTTTTGGATCTTTAATTTAATGGTAAATCCAGACATATAAAAGAAAAGTAGAGTATCCTCCGTGTGGTCAAAGAGTATCTATTGTTTTAAAAAGTTTAATTTCATATAGAAGTAATTTTAATTTCATATTGAACTTTTTGATATGTATTTTTTTAAAATATGTGATTATTATGGTTTAGTTTTTAAAGATTATTGTTGTGATTTATTGAGAAAATAATTTTATTAATATTTAATAAATGACTATAAAAGTGGGTTCAATCTATGTAAGAAACACTAGAGATACTCTTATAAAGAGGAAGCTATATATACAAAGTAAGGTAAACATTAAGTTAGGATATGAAAATTCTAAACTCTCTACTCAAATAACACATTGAGAGGGAGATGAGAGAGTAGATGGATCTAAGGAATGTATGGTGTTCTGCTAAGTCCATTTTTCCTAACATTCGAGGTGTGAAGAGATAGAATCTTGTCTAGAAGACTTGGTATAAGATCTAGATCATCTAAGTGCGTATTCCTTTATTGGATTCTAGGTGGTCTCGTTTTCCTCCTGGTGATGGATATGGCCAAATGTCGTCGAGGCCTTTTGGGAAGAGCAATGGTCTCTCTAGTTGTTCCTAGTGATGGATATCGTCAAATGTAGTTGATGTCTTTCAGGAGGAGAAATGGTCCCTCTAGTCCACATAGATTTAGAGTCGAATACCCTATTGATATCCATATATCTCTTAGTGTCCCTAGTTTAAGGGAGCACTACAAAGAATGATGTAACCATCTAGGTGGAGGAATACACTCTTATATATAGAGAGTTCTTATAAAAATAAAATGAGATAAAAATGTAAAGTAAACACTGAAATGAACTCTCAAATTTATAATAGATTTTAATTGCATTAATTTAAAAAAAAAATGGTCCTTTAGTCCCTCATACCGATGGATATTGCCAAATATGATTGAGGCCTTTTGGGAAGAGCAATGGTTCCTCTAGTCCACATAGATTTAGATTCGAATACCTTATCGATATCATATGTCTCTCTATGTCCCTACTTCAAGGGAGCAGTATTCGCATATATGCCAGGAGAATGTGGAAACTAAATAAAAGAACAACTCGAATACTTCATCCATCTTGATCAATTATTTGGAATTTTCAACTACTAAATTTGATTCCAACTTGATTCCTATTATGATCTAGTAGATCCCGCTCATAAATAAGAGAACCTCTACCCTTATGTTTCCATTCAAAATAGTCAAATGCGGTTAAAATCTATTGGGAACATATATCCATGCCTACAAATGCACTTCTTCAACCTATAATGTAGCTTGGTCTTTGAAAAAAAAGCTAGTATACCAACTTGTTTAACACATGTGCATCTGTGATACCATGTAGAATTTGAGCATGCAGGTCTAGACACTAAATGAGAGAGTAACATAAGTGAAAGAGATCATATCCTAAGTACCTAGGTATGAGAACGAAGATATGGAGAGGGTTATTATGCTCTAACAATATGACACAAGGGATCCCGATAAAGGAAAACTGAAGTAGTCTTCTCACAATGGAGTCACCAATTCCCTTAGAGAGAAACGTTCACAAATATATAAGGTAAAACTATCATAGATCAATTCAAAGAATAACAAACTTATTTTCCAAAAATTATATGTTTATTACTCGCAATAACTGACTATTGGCTAGAGAAATTAAGTACATTATTCGAGTGGTTGTATTCAAAAAGAACTTTGCATGCTAATCATGATAAACTTTCCAACAACTCAATCCACACACCCACATTTGCACAAAAATCACAACAACCTTTCTCAACACAATTGGTTTTAAGCGAAGAAAATATGAAAATAACTAACTTTGACTAACATAGCCAAGTGAGTTAGTTAACTCGTCCAAATAAAAATGAAAATAATCAAACAAAAACAATTCCATCTCGAGGGTGTAGAAATAACATAGATCTTTCTTTTATTAAAGATAACAACAAATTGAGAATGTATCTAATCTTCTTCTCCTAGGACCATTTTTTATTGAAATCAGGGTGTCTCTAACCTTCTCACTTAAGACAACTTCTCATATGCAAACTCATTTCTTATGAAAGGATGAGAAAACCAACAAAGGCATAGGTTTCATATGTATGGAACCATGGAAATTTAAGGGGATAAATTTATTCAATGGGATAAATTTTTAGGTTGTTTTTAAAAAACAAATTGCCATCTTCTATTTTTCTTCAAGTATAATTGACCCAAATTCCATAAGATTAAAAATTTTAACTCTAAAAATAACCAAAATTGTCCAAAAACTATATAAAACCCCTAGAAATTTGATTTTTTTTAAAATGTCTCCAAACATTTTATGGTTGGAAAATCTATAATTAGTAAGATTCATCCAAGTTTCTACAATTTAAGAAAATTATGGATCCTTAAAGTTTTCCTTACTAAGTAATATAGTTTTACATAAATGACGATTTTGATGGAATAAAGTATGATAAAATACCATGGATTATTTAACAAATAATTGCCATAGCATAAGCGTACTCTCAAACATTGTCCCCTTTTTTGCCAATAAATTAGCCCAATTTATACTTTTGTTCACAAATCAGCGAAATTTATACTCAGTAACTGTCTCACTAACTACATATGTACATGTAATGAGGAGCATTCAATTAATATATATATATATATATATATATATATATATATATATATATATTCACATTTTCAAAGGAATATGTGACTTGCATTAAGAGGAAGAGCACATATACACACGTTTCGTTGAGGAAAAGAGCATATGGCTAGAAAATGTTGAATTTTAAGAGATTTGTGAATGTACATGGTTGCAAATAATTGATATTAATGTCATACATGTGTTAGATGAATAAAGGGTGTAAAAACATGCAACCCATGTAGGTCACATTCTAAATGACAAGAACAATGCATCCAAATTACATATATTAAGTTTAAAACCAAGAAGAACGTATCCCTCTTATTGTCCGCTGATTGCACACCAACAACAAAAATCTTTCGAAAGTTGTCTCCTCACTTAGGAAAGTGGGAGAGGTGTCACCTTGGGAGCAAGCACACAGCCAGGTACTGTCACCTGCTCCTAGCTCATCCATTTAGGCTAACTCCTAACGAATCCAAGGGGGGTAGTCCCTAACAAAGAGTTTTCTATGGCTCAATGTTTTAAGTTAAGTTTTTATGTTTGGATGCGGATGGGTGTTGTTTAGGAGTTATTATGATAAAAGATGATTTAAAATTATGAATTTTGAACACAAGACATAAGCAATCCACGTTGTTGTATTGGATTAAAAGATGAACAGTATATCAAGACTTGTGATATAAAGATTCATTCACAGATAAAGATTTTATAAGCTAAAGACAAATGATCCAGATGTAGCAATCACGCATAAATTAATACTAACCAGTGCCTTATGGAGTCGAAGCTCTGTAATGATTAAAGAGATAAAACCAAGTCCTGAAGTAAAGCTAGTGGATGTTATGCGAGTGCTCTTGGTATATTTTAAATGTTTTTTAAATGGTCTTGTTTACGGCTTCAACGAAAGGTATCACAAGATCAACTTGGAAAATCTTCCAAGTTAATCCGTTGGAGACATGACGGCCCACCTAGTATCTCAGGCTAGTATCACGAAGATTAACCATCTAGCTGAGAATCTAGACAGCGGGGAGTTGCGGCACCTTTACCAGGAATGACTTAGGAAGTTTTCTACAATGACGGTGCATCGGTTATGGGGTAAATTTTTTATTAAGACGAGTCTTGTAAGATTAAAAATCCAATGTCATTTCTAGGTACTTCGATTTTTAGGTCGGTCAGAGCATACTCGGGCAAGGAAACAATGAGATAAATTAATTAAGCAAGGAAATGTGAGTTGCAAAATTTTATTAAGTAAATTGATTAAAACCCTCTCACAGAGAGCACTCTTGACTTTGTCTTATGACAAAAGTTCAAGAGACATAACTAAACTAAATGCTTGATGTAAGGATATGCAGTGGGAATGCTCTCCGATAAAGAGTGCTCTTGACTTGTATTACGACAAATTCAAGAGACTTTAAAGATTTATTAATTAACTTACAAAAATGTAAGAAAAACTAATCTACCCAAGAATCTCTTTCAGGTTTTTAGGCCCTCATCGGGAGAGCATGGGGGTAAGTAAAAATCGAAATAAAAGACAACTCTCTGATAGAAAGCACTTTTGATCCACAAAGTGAGATTCAAGAGATTTCTACTTTAAATAGTTGATTTACTTATTGAAAGATAAAAATTTAAGATATGAAGTAATCAACTTAGTTAATGAAGAAAAATGGGCTAATCTAGCAATTAGTATTCTAAGAAAGATAATGAAATTATTCTAAGCACAAGCACATCTAATCTAATAAGCACATAAAAAATAAGAACACCACAAACCTCCCCAAATGGGGGAGGTTGAGAGTGGGGGCTTTAAAACCCCACTCAAACAAAAAGATAAACTTTATTGAGATTTACAATTTTCCTTGGGAATTCAACCCTTGAAAGAACTTTTGAAATAATGCTAGAAGACTAACATGAAACTTTATTAGTGGATTTTATGTAAAAAGGAGAGTGATTTATCTTTTTTGTTGAGAACCTTTTCTTCAAACCCGCAAAGAGGGAAAAAAGAAGAAAATAGAAAAGAGCAAAAAGAGGGGAAAAGAGGGCTGAAACAAAGGAGGAAAAGAGGGGCAAAAGGGAGGAACAAAAAACAGGAAATTGGGTGCAAAAGAAGGGAAGAATAGGGAAGCAAACTAAACAATCAATGAGCTACAAAAAATGGTAAAAATGAGACAGCGATAAGAGAGAAAAGTGGCTGTAAAAAAAATGAAAAAAGAGGGCAACGAAGAAAACCAAGAAGAAAAACACACAATAAGGCGGAAGGGGGCCAAATCCAACCTATAAGAAGGGGGAAAAATCAACCAATAATCAACAAAAGGTGGGATCAACCTCTGAACAATGTGACCACTAGAAGCACTAGTCCCGAAACCATCCAAACTAGCTGGATGTATGCAAGGATGCTAGTGGGGAAAGAGAAGTAGCCACAAAATTATGTGGCACTTAGGGTCAAATCCCAAGATATTTTCTCAAGTCAAAACGAACATGAGACAAATGGAAATATTGAGAAAGGAGAAACTCAGATTAAACTTGAGAAAAGTAACCGGAAAAGATTTCTTTTACTTGATGGATGAGACAAAGAAATTGCGCTTCTCGATTTTCCTAAAAGAGAATGACTTCTTGTGGAACCTGCAGAATGAATGTTAACCATAAAAAGCCCCTGTATAATAGACGATACCTGAAAGCACACAGTCTTAAAGAGAAAAGCATAGATTATATGAAATAGTGCTAGATTGTTAGCCTTCAAAATCTACACAATCAAATGCTTAAGAATCCATAAAGAAAGGAACAAAGAAAGGTATCACCTCACACGGTGAATCATGACCAACATAGAGCTTCTGCTTTGACCTCCAAATTCATCAACTTTATTAAATCTTAAGAAAAATATTACAATAGAAATTCTCCAAATTTTCTATGCCAAAAATCCAATGATGTAGAGCTGAGAAGAGCCTCTACTTATACAAAAAGGAAAGAAAATAGGGCTCAAATCCCTAAATTGAGACTAATAGTAACACCGGAGTAATTGAATGAGCTCAGCATGATGATTTAGAGTTGAACTGAGCTGCAACTGAGTTGTAACTGAGTGCTAGAGTAATGAGGGGGGGGGGGGGGGGGGGGGGGGGGGGCGTGAGGTGGCTCATCCTCCCTCGTAATGATCACCCAACCAATAGATAACCCACACTTCAACCAAAAACGGATTTGATCAAAGAGAGCAAATTTCTAACTAATACTTCAACTGCTACACCTCGATACTTGATCTGAAACTGACTGATATTGATTGGAATCATCATAAATGTTTCGCGCCATGTCATTTATCCTTTTATTTTATTCAATTTGGTTAATTTTGGAGAGTTTTTTTATTTTCTCCAAAATATTCATTTTTAATATTTTTAATTAATAAGTTCTCCGTAAATGACTTTTTTGAGAAATTATTAATTATGAGGCCAAATGAACTTCTGAAACTTGGAGATGGTTGGTTGGTTGATCATGAATGATTTTTGGATTAAGGTTAGAGCCTTCAATCACTGAATTTGGGTTTCGGATTACTGATTTATTACAATTTGAATTTTTCCATTTAAATTATGGAAAATTTTAATTAAAAACTTAGGAAAAATAAAAAAATTGAAAAAATAATTAAAATCCTAAATCCAACGCGTCCGGTGAAAAAATTTCGGAATTTTTTCTAAGGTTCCTAGTGACTTAGGACATGACCATGCTCTATTCTAATAATGTCTAGTAGGTTTATAGGTACTCAGTTGGGCTCTAATAACCCCCCAATGCTCAGAATTCAAAATCGGTCATCCAGCTTTGGAGGAAGCGATAGAAAACCTCGTCAATTATACTCGACTATAGGCAAAGCATAATTGTCAAGGGAAAAAAGCTCCCTAGAATATCTTAGTTGAAATTCTACGTCTTAGGAGACTGAACCACTCAAAACACCCTACTAACACATTTTATTACAAACCCCACGGGGTCATGGTCAAAATTATTCAAAACAAAAACTGACTAGCCAAAAATGGCTAGGCACAAAAGCAGATCATATGATACACTAGAAACAAACAATTATCATGTTTGTCAAATGGCGGCTCCTCAGGAAACCCAACTATGGTACAAAAAAGTTGGTAACACTTCTCTTTGGGATAAAACAGTGGCATGTTTAGTTGATTATGGCCTAATTGTGTATCATTCATAGATACACAGAACTCTTAAACTTGGACATTAAACATGAAAGAAAAATACCCTTTTGTTTTGGGGAGGAGTTGTTTGTTTTATGATCCTCTCTACTTTTTTACTTAATTCTTCACAAAATCAAGACTGATCTTCTTATGTGTGTTGTTCCTCATTAGTTAATGGTCTATATCTAAATAATTGGACATTAGATTTGAACCCAACAAGCAGTGTCTCTTCAACATGTTTAGATCCTCCTTGTTCTTTTTCTAAATATTTTTTCTAACATAGAGAACCTTAAGGCCATAAGAGATTGCTTGGGGAAGTTCCTTGAAGTAGTTGAAAATAAACAAGGCCAATGCTTAAGCACTTCACTTCCTGTAGAATTTTCCTTGGATAAGGGACTCCCACGGTCCGTTATTCTCGACTCCCATATTACATTATGCTCAATCTTGAGGGGTGAAACATCAATCAACAATAGGACGACTACAAAAGAGTGTGTTTGCAATGAAATATGTGTCATATATATTGCAACTTTGCAAAAAAAATACCTCGAGTTTTGTCATCTAGAAATCATTTTTAGAAAAAAGGCTAAAGGAAAACCTTTACTACAACTCCATGAAGCAAAATGTGAGAAAAGTAAAAACACAATGCATAGTAAGATTCACAACATCATCTATTCAATCACCATTTTAAATATTACCAGCGTAGATCCAAATCCTAGGCTCTATCAAGTGCCAAGAGGGATCAAATCTCTTCTTAGGTATCCATTGATTTGATTCAAACCAAAGGACACATTTTTTATTTAAGGTCCACTTATAATATTTTTATTATTAATATTTAATATTATTTATGGCCGACATATAATATTTATAATTATTGTTTATTTTATTAGGAATGAACATTACAACATTTCCCCATACATGGTTTTAAAACCACATGCAAGGCCCTCGTACAACCATGGGTTCTTTAGGAGGCCTTGCACATGGTCTTAAAACCATTTGCAAGGCCTTCCTAAACCATGTACAATAAAACCATGGGTTGTTTAGGAGACCTTGCACATGGTTTTAAGACCATGTGCATGGCCTCCTAAACAACCCATGGTTTTATTGTACATGGTTTTAGAAGGCCTTGCACATGGTTTTAAAACCATGTGCACATAGTTTTAAAACCATGCACATGGTTTTAAAATCACGTGCGCATAGTTTTAAAACCATGCATGTGGTTTTAAAACCATGCACATGGTTTTAAAACCATGTGCAAGGCCAACATTTTTTTTTAAGATAATTCAAATTTTTATTTTTTATTATTTTGTTACGTAGGAACATTACAACATCTCCCCCATAATGTTTTTTTCATGACCCACATTTTTTTACGGTAATTATATTTTTATTTTTTTATTGTTTTGTTAGGTAGGAAGATTACAACATCTCCACCATATTAGGTTGTTTTTTTTGCCGACATTTATTTTGGCCTATAATTAAAAAAAATATTTTTGATTAATAAAAATAGCATTACGTAATGTTACAAGATCTTCCACATGCTAGGCTGTAGAGCGCCTCTCGGTGCAATAATTATATTAAAGTTATATCTAACTTAATTTATTTTAACTTAAAAATATTACACATAATAGAATTATTAGATAACCAAAGATATAAGTTAAGTAGTATAAATTTTTTATTTATAAAATAAATCAATATAAAATTTTATGTTTAGTGATTAGTTGATTAAATTTAACCTCGATTTACATTTAATAAACTCAATTGTTTAATCCTAGCTTAGTTTAAATATTGAAAATTTGTAACGAAAGGTAAAAGTTAAGTGTATAAAGTTTGTAATGATAAATAAATAAATGTAATTCACATTAATAACCCATTTTCATCATCAAATTCACAAAATTCTGAATAATCTTCAATCTCAAAGTGGCATGAGGCCTGGAATTTGACGTCCTACAAGATGTATTTAACAAAATAAAACGTATTTGATAGGTAATATTTTAGGTTACATGTCAATATCTACGTGCATAAAAAAATTTGAACCGTCAATTTGATGCATGATACGATCAACCACCCGTCATAAAGGCCAGTACCTATTTGGCATGGTTTTGAAGGTTGAGGTGACTTGAGGATTTGGACCAGCTGGAGTAATTATGGTGGCTTGTGGCGAGTGGGTACGAATCTCAAAACTATCATTAAAAAATTCCATTAACACATGAACGTGGCTGCTGGTGCTGGCTTAGCGTCAATTTCACCCAGTAATGCCATATTGTCTGCAGACTGCGTTAATTCAAAACATTAATGGAAAGCCTCTGGAAATTAAATTGGTCAGCTCCAACCCTCCAATGCTCCACATGCAACTTGAGAATGTTCATCGATTTATGTTGACACTCTTGAGAATAAGAATATTGGGTTATCAACCACTGTTGGCCTCTATAGTACATGATACATCTCAACTGGTTTATTCATTTGTTCTGCAAATGGGATGAGCCTGTAAAAAATAAAAAAACCCGATTTATTTACTGGGTTTTCGAACTGGTTTATTCATTTGTTTTGCAATCTGCAAATGGGATGATCCTGCAATAAATAAAAAAACCCCGATTTATGTACTAGGTTTTCACAAAATTCCTGTGCTGCTGAGGCTGAGGGTGTCACTAGTTTTGAAAATGAGAAATTGGGTTTCATTCTTCCCTGAGATAATAGGTTCGAAGTTGTAGGTAGTGGGCACTCGAGGGTGGCCTAGGGACCTGGAGTTGGAGTCAGTCATTTGGTTCTTAGTGTTCACCATGCATTAACATGTACACTTGCTCAAAATCTATGCCACGACTCACATTTTGGTATGTAAAATATTATGTATTTTGTATTTAGGTAAAATTGTTACAACGATTTTTTACAAACTCAAAATTGATTACTCCGTTAGTTAACCCATTAACCCACTCATTGCTTTTCTTTTTATTGCACTACTCGGTCTGCCTGTGAAAGATGAAAATGAGAAGGACCTTTCATCAAGGGTTTTTCTTTATGCCATGCTTTGTTGTTCGTAGCTCACCCGATTCAGTTGATGGCTTATTGTGGGTAAGTCTTTACATAGAATGATATGTAATAAATCTACAATACCGAAGCCAAAAGTGAAAATGGGAATGCTATTTTAGTTTTCGTGAATTTGTGTCTCCCAGAATCAGGCTTTTGCATATCCAGAGCTGATGGGAAAATGTTTAAAGTGGCGTCCTAAGGATTAATGTAGTGGTTGATCTCATGGCAGGCAATTGTATTCACTGACCAGTGACATATAGGTGTATCATTATTAAGCCTTGCAAAATACACAACTTTTCTTTCTTTATTTTTTCTGTAAAACGTCCAGCTTTATGTGTTTTTCTACCTTTTATTTGTGAACATAGCAAATAGTTTTAATCATTTGCACGTTATTGCATTTTTTTTTAAAACTGAAATGCTATGGTCTAAATGGATGCTTTAATATAAGTTAATTCTTTAGTTTGAGATCGATATCCAAAAGCAAGAGAGGAAGTAGCGGCTAGTGTAGAAGCACTTCTAGTTTTTCACCCCGTAGAATAAAATCTAGTTTCATAGCTACCATCACTCGCTTCCATAGGGACTCAAATTATTAAGTGCAGGAGAGAAAAGCATTGGGCATACCCACAACCGGGTAGCAACAAAGCAAGCATACAAAGTAAGCACCACCCATTTCAGTAGTTTCAGTAGCATAGCCTTTTGATCAGGATTGAGTTTCTCCAGTTCCAGGTACAAATAAGGAGCCCGGTTACTCATATATAAATCGGGTTCCATCCTCATGAACAAGCACATCAGAAGAAGCTAAAGTAGAGGCATTGCCATCATAGATAACCATTAGAAGCATAGCTAGCAATCCTTCTGCCAGTGTTATTAAAAAAACATAGAGAATTGATCTATACAGAGCTGTAAATTGTAAATATAATTTGTAAAGCAGTTGTTATCGTCGAGTGTTTCTTTTTAGTTTTATCCTTAAACAACAAAATCAAAGAGATCAATTAGTCAATACTCCAGTGTAAATCGTCCATATATTTTGTAAAGCAACTTTGTTTCCTCAAAATTACAATAGTATTGAGTGATAATAAAATTTAGATAAGTTTCTTTTATGTTTGGTAAATGAGACTCTCAAGTTTCATGGTGTATATCAATCTAGATAATATTTAATATTATTTTTACCATTTATTGTTATTATTTTTATTTAACCATGGTTATTGAAATATTTATTAATAAAACATTTAATAAAAATAAAAAACTTTTAAACATTTTCTAAAAATAAAAAAACATGTAGTTGTAAAAAAAAATAAAACAAAAAAATTAAAAGTTTACAGTAACATTTTTTGAAACATGCTATATAACCTAAACTAAGTTTAGAGTTTACTCATTAGTCATTAATATTATATGTTGAGTCAAAAATAAATCTATGTGACGAGAGGAACTCCGTTCTTGCCTTAAAATATGTTAAAAAATCAAGCATGGGTTGCCAATCTGGAGCCCAAATAAATAAATAATCAACAAGACGAACCACCTTTCATGTGCTGTTAATTGTAAAGGCCACAGAGGTTAAGGTTAATGGAAATGGAAACTAACTAAGTTTAGAGTTTACTCATTAGTCATTAATATTATATGTTGAGTCAAAAATAAATCCATGTGACTAGACGAATTCCGCTCTTACCTTAAAATCTGTTAAGAAATCAAGCATGAGTTGCCAATTTGGAGCCCAAATAAATAAATAATCAACAAGACGAACCACCTTTCATGTGATGTTAATTGTAAAGGCCACAAAGGTTAAGGTTAATGGAAATGGAAACTAACTAGTATTGAATTTCTTATGCCCTTACAAATTACACAATAGTGAAATATTAAAATGCAAATCCAACATAGTTGGATAACTACTATTCATAAAAAATCCTTTCAAAACTGTTGGTAAAGGTAAATGTAGTTGGTGGTAGATAAAAAACTTGAACTTCACTATTTAATCAACCATTTATTAAAATATATTAAAACATGAATGGATAATAAAATTAACCATTACCAAACTTCAATACAAAACAGAGAAAGATGCACTGAAGTTTTAAAAAAAACCACCCAAATTTATTAATTGTTTAGGGAGTTCATCATTGTAAAAAACAATATTGGAAAACGTTCCTTCACTCTAGAATGGCACTTACATGCTACATAGCCTGGAAATAGTGTGATAGATGGGAGATAAACTCATTACAAAGGAATAAGAGAACTTATTTTAATGATAAACAAAAGTTGGAAATAGTGCTAGATAGAAGGCAAAGATAAACTCATAAAAAAACTTGTCTTAATTATAAAAGAATTTTAAGATAGCCCATATTCAAATTATCTTTCGTGGGGATTTTTTATTCATCCTTTACAAGTGGGATACTTTAATTATTTTTATTTTATTTTTTTTAATAATATTTAAGTTGAAATTTTATATAAAAATTTAAACGAATTTGACAGCCATAAATTTGTATGAAATGTATGTCATCAAATATCCATTTGACAGGCACAGTAGATTTGAAATTCCAGGCCTGAGTGGCATAATGTCATCAAATTTGACAATGTACCATGTGACCTTTAATTAATTAATTATTTCTAAGTGGAATCCACATGGAGATTCACACACAATCCATAAAATGAGGAAATCCATAAAGTCGAAGAGCAATGATTGCTGCCCCAAGCTCATTCCTAAACATTGGAACTCAACATCTTAAGATCCAATTTCCAAGGATTACAATCATCATTCAACACATTAAAATCCAACCACCAACCACCAACAACCGCAATCATTATTTCTTTGGCTGATTAATGATCACCTACATCTAACCCCAACTCTAACTCTAACTCTAACTCTAACTCTAACAGCCCATGAAAAATCACACCGATGAAGAGTCATCTATACTCATTAAATTCCCAACGACACAATCGAACCCAATGGAAAATGGGAAACCCTAACTAAAAGTGATATACTCTCATAATTTGACCCAACCACCCAATGGAAATGGGAAACCCTAACTAAAACTGATCTATTCTCATAACTTTTAATATCGAATATGGGAAACCCTAACTAAAAGTGATATACTCTCATAATTTGACCCAACCACCCAATGGAAATGGGAAACCCTAACTAAAACTGATCTATTCTCATAACTTTTAATATCGAATGAAGTTGTAGAAAAAGAAAACCAAGGTGATATTTAGGTCGATCCGGGAAGCGCCCGGGTCTCTGTTTAGCGAGAGTTTGAAGTGAAAATTGAAGGAATCAGTCAGACGTGGCCAAACAATTCTGCGAGGACGAGAGAATAAAGGAAGGATTGGCCAGAGAGGAAGACTCACGTACGAAATATGGCTGGTAAGGGGCTTCACGCAGAGGACGGAGTTGTGGCGATCGGAAAGCCGTGTGGCAGGAATCTGGGTTCCACGAAGAAGCCGAAGGTTCCTCTGATTGGAATCCGAGAGATGTCAGAGACAATAAAAAATTGTGTATGGGAGGTTCCAACGGCTTCGACGTCATAACTACACTGGAATATTTCATCGGCACTTGCTAGCTTGGAATAAAGCCTTCCAGTGTACGAAGCCACTGGGAACCTCCAGTACACGAGTTTTCATCTTGTCTGAGATCTCACTGATTCCAGTTGATGGAACATTTGGCTTCTTCTTGGAACCGCGAGGCCTAGGCCGGTTTGCCACAGCCCCTGTCAGTGACAATGTCATTGCCGCTTCCTCTTTCCCTCGAACCATTGTCCGGACCTGAGTCTTCCTCTCTCGCCAATCCTTCCTGCCATAATTGCGTCTGCTGGTTTTCACTTCAAACCCTGGCTGTATTCCAAGTCGGAGACAGAGACAATCCAGGATAGATCCGTTAATTTCATCCTTCCGATTAGCAGACGGAGGTTAGAATTGAGAACCCTCTCCGTTAGCTGTAAGAACTAATTACGACGAGGTTGGTATTGTAGGTTCTTTTTTTTCTAGTTTAATGTCAACTCTAGGTTCTGCAGTTGGTATTGTATGATGAGGTTGCCCCTTTATGAAGTGTAATAAGTTTCTAAAGTTTCCTTTTTCTGGTAAAGTCTACAGATATCACTGTAGAGATTGCCAATAGGAGGGTATGGAATCTGCATGATCATAGGGTATGGAATCTGCACGATCATATGACATAGCTGGAAATGAAATGGAATGTGGCGTCCACGATCATCCTGATGTGGCGTCCACCAGTTATGTGGTGTCGTGTTCATCAGCTTTGTCGTTGATGCAATACTTAAGAAATTGGTCGACCAGGTAACCGTGAGCTCCCTGTATTTCCATGCCATTGAACCATGCCAACATAGCATTTTTGGCCGCTCTGCCAAACTGATCGACTATTTCAGATATTTCCACCATCCCGAGGGTGCCGGGTTGGAAACAACTTGCCCAACAGCCTCTAGATCCTCACTTGTTCTACAATTTGCTTAATGGTAGACGACAAAGAGGCTTCAAATAAACAAATAGTGAAATTGTTAATAATATACACTATCTATATTTTACAGTGGAAACTAGAACACATTCATTTATATCACAAATCTATTATGGGTGCAGGCACATTCAGTGTGTTGGCAGCGACAACTTAAAGTAGTTCGTTGTGAGTGTAAAAGAGTTTCCTAATTTGATATTATGAATAAAAAAACAGAATCTCCTTAGTTAAGATGGATCTGCAGTCATCTATAGTCTTGAAGCTCTGCAGTCATCTATAGTCTTGAAAATTGGTAAATATTTACTTATTTCATACCTGTGTGTGATGGCCCTTCGGCATGCCATATATGGCAGAAAAATGATGCAAACAACATCTACAACATTCTCTTCGCATATATGCGAATAGTGCTCCCTTGAACACTAGGGACACCCAGAGACATATGATATCGATAGGGTATTAGACTCCAAATCTGTGTTGACTAGAGGGATCATTGCTCTTCCCAAAAGAAGAGACATATGATATTGATAGGGTATTAGACTCTAAATCTGTGTTCCCTAGAGGGATTATTGCTCTTCTTAAAAGGCCTCACATTTGGTAATATCTATCAGTACGAGGGACTAGAGGGACTATTGCTTTTTTAAATTAATGCAATTAAAATCTAATATAAATTTGAGAGTTCATTTCAGTGTTTACTTTACATTTGTATTTCATTTTCTTTTTATACGAACTCTATATATGTAAGAGTGTATTCCTCCACCTAGATGATTACATCATTCTTTATAGTGCTCCCTTAAAACTATGGACACCCAGAGACATGGATATCAATAGGGTATTGGAATCTAAATCTATGTGGACTAGAGAGACCATTGTTCTTCCCAAAAGGCGTCAACCACATTTGGCCATATCCATCACTAAGAGGAAAACTAGACCACCTAGAATCCATTAAAGGACAACTCACTTGGATGATCTAGATCTTATACCAACTCTTCTAGACAAGGATCTATCTCTTCACACCTCGAATGTTAGGAGAGATGGACTTAGTAGAACACCATTATTTTTTTCTCTACATTCTTTAGATCCATCTACTCTCTGCAACCCCCTCTCAATGTGTTATTTGAGTCCACATTTTAGAATTTTCATATCGTAACTTAATGTTTACCTTACTTTTTATGTATAGCTTCCTCTTTATAGGAGTATTTCTAGTGCTTTTTACCTAGAGTGGACCCACTTTTATAGTCATTTATTAAATATTAATAAAATTATTTTAACAATAAATCACAACAATAATCTTTAAAAATTAAATCATAATAAACATACATTTTAAACATATATATATATATATATATTAAACAAATACATATGACAGACTTCACTATGAAATTAAACTTACTTCAAACTTCAATATGAAATTAAACTTTTTAAAACAATAGATACTCTTTGACAAAAACTTTTTAAAACAATAGATACTCTTTGACAAAACCCAGGATACTCTACTTTTCCTTTATATGTCTTGATTTAACATTATATTAAAGATCCTAGAAATTGCCAATACCTAAGCAGCCCTGAATATAACTAGGACAAAATACAATAAAGTATGATAAGAAATGCTCTAATTCAGAAAAGAATATCTCACTTAATTACAACAAACAGATCAAGCTAGTATCATTCAATTATCAGCTCGAACTAACCCATTAGGTAAAAAATGGCTTTCTCTCCAAACAATTAAGAACATTTTCATGTAATGAAAATGATTTTATTTAAGAAATGATGAATGTTTCCCAGAAAACAATATTCCTTAAAATCCAATTAGCAACATATCCCAAACAAGTGACCGTTGTTATAAGAAAACCCAATTATAAGTTACTACTTTGCTCTGCAAATTGGACATGCAAATTTAGATCTGAGACATGAGGAAATGCAAACATCGTGGTAGATATGGTCACAATTGAGTTGACATACCTCTTCACCTAATACAAAATCGAGATGGAAAACTAGGCACGATCAATTGATATTACGGTTATTGCTGGTATGCATATGCGATGCAGCAGCGTTGGGTTCCTGTAATGCGCTAACGACTTCTGATGGAGACTCTAAGTCTCCTCTCTGGATAAGTCTCCTTATCCTTATCATCTTTGGGTAAGTTGTTAGCGCGTTACAGGAACTAGCCTTGAACCCAACACTGTTGCGTCGCATAGTTGTTTCAGATGAGCATAGAAAAGATAACAGTAATATCAGTTCATCGTGCCCAATTTGCCATCTCGATTTTGCATCAGGTGAAGAGGTATGTCAACTCAATTGTGGCCATATCTATGACGATGTTTGCATTTCCTCATGGATCATATCTAAAGTTACATGTCCAGTTTGCAAAGCAAATCAGTAACTTATAATTGGGTTTTCTTATAACAACGATCACTTGTTTGGGATTTGTTGCTAATTGGATTTTGAGGAATATTGTGTTCCTGGAAACATTCATCATTTATTAAACAATAGCCACGAGTTGGCAACGTCAAGGTAGTTGTCAATAACTATTGCTATAATATAGTTGTTAATAATTGTTGCTATAGATATACGATACTTTGGTCACAAAATTGTAATAAAAAAGAAAATTATTTTGCCACAAAATTTTTAGTTATCCAATAGATTTGATTACTTAGCCATCAAATCGATTTCTCAATGTTTTGTTGAAACAATGATAATTGGAAAAGATGCAAAACATGTGCTAAGCACCTTCTTCATGGTCAAATACCAAATTTGTTACATCTTAAATATATATACATCCACTTACACTTAAAAAAGGGTGTAACATAAGTGTAGACTTCATTGAAATAGCTAGAACATACGTGTAGACTTTAACAAAATTCTTAAAATAACTACAACAAATGATAAACTATCATCCCAAATGCTTAAACTATTATGAAGAAAACTATTCAAAACTTGGTCAATCTTTATTGTTGTGGTCCAATAAAATATTGATGCAAATGAAGAGGAATGGAGAATGACGATGAATTACAAAACAAAATTGAAAACATTAGAAATTATATTTTACTTAAACTTGCAAATGAAGTTATAATGACTATTTAATCTTACTTTCATTTTTAATCAAACATTTAAGATGCTTTCACCTACATATCTTTTACATATCTTTTTCATAGAAGTTTTTATTTATGATTTTTTTTAAATGGAAGTTTTATACTTAGATGGTTGAATTTTATTAATTTTAATTATGTAAAAGATTTTAAATTACAATTAAATAAATTATTTATTTTAATTATTTTTATGAAATTTATTTTTATAATCATTTTGAATTGAAGAAAGGGAACAATGGAGTTGACCTAAGGGAATGGGCATCCAATTTTAATTGTTTGAGCAAAAAAATTAATTAAATATGAACAATCATCATAATAAAAGGAGAATACAAGTATAATGGGTGCAAAGCCATGAACTTATGTTTAATTTAAATATTATATAAATGTGAACCTTTGTATAAGTATTGATCGAACCTTTCGGAAAAGGTTCAAAACACAATTGATGTGGAAATGTCCCTGACAAAAATGGTTTCCTTTTTAGGGGAGCAAATTTGCAATTGCATGCTTGTACCTTTTGTATTTAGGAAGCATGGATTGTAGATCCTTTGATATTTTGAGTTGTAGATGCTTTGGAAGATGAGAGAACTTGTCATTTATTCTTAAATGCTAGAAGTTGAAAGAAATGTATTTTTTCATATGTTACTTGGCCCAATTTTGATCATGCTGCCACATTTGAGTTGTTAAAAAGTATTGTATCGTGGTAAATTTTCTCGTTATGGTAGGATCCCATGCTCGACTCGTGACAGTCAGAATTTGTTATTGTCAAGAGTCATTGAATCCGTACGTGATCCGCACACAACAATTGTGACATGTTTTTACTAGGGTTTACATGGGCGAATTGGTAATGGTTCAATATCTGCATTCCTTGAAGCTCCACATGGAAGAATGGTGTTGTGAACATGGCTTGTAAAGGCATTTCTTTTTACTAAAAATCATAGGCCAATAGCGAAGGGAAAATTTTGTGGTGTTAAAAATTGGCCATGCTTTCGAAGTGAGTTGCTTGAGACATAATGGTAGAATTGTTTAGCCTTGGAACCTTGTTGATGAATCATCAATAAGATTAAGGAGGACAATCATTTTATTGATCTTGGGTGATAGTTTTCATGTTTGAATCGAAGATTCTGGATTTGGAACTGCTTCTAGGGAAAGTTTAGTATTTTTAGTTAAAATACTCATTGGGGGCATATAGAGCTAGGTAGATATGCATGATTCATGGCTTTCATAATTGAAAATTTTTACCTTGACAGTGATCGGAAATCATCTCCATTGATGTCGACTCATACTACTGAGGAGGTGGCAAGAGCAACAGTTGCAACAACATAGTGTTCATCCTAGTCCTTCAATAGTTGTTTCAACAAAGAAACATAATAACCATAGTTTGCAGTATTGGAAACGACAATTGAAAAAAGTTTAGCGATGGGGTCCAAATACAATGGAATCTAATTGGAAATCATCCTTCAATCTAGAACTATTAACAAGTCATAAGCACCAATCGTATGAGCTACACTTGTAGCACTTGGTGAGTTGCGCATTCCTTAACAATGTAATAGATAACATTGTGTATGTTATGCATGATTCTTTATAATTCCTAAAATTACATGAGTGGAAGAACATGGTGTTGAATTTTTATTGTTTTAAGTTCTAATATATGCATTATTTGATTTCTTTTATTGAGACATTGTTGTTTGTTTGAAGATTCCTTTTACATTTTTGACAATAATATTTCCAAATTAGAATGCATGACAATGCACTAAATATGATATATATCTTTACTATGGACACTGGTATTAATTATCACAAGAATATTAGATATTATACAAGGTCCTTACTAATATGAGTTGCTTCCAAATATTAGGTTTCATCGAGAGCCACATAGATCCAGATCAAAACGAGATATGATTTTACAGTAACATCAAAACACCAAGCCTCATGGAAAATTATCAACATAAATCTCTACCACCAACAATATTACTATAGAACCAAAAAATAACACCCCTTGTAGATAAAAGTAAAACCTAACCCATTATCTCGTTATCATATCTATTTTCTTGAGCTACCACCTTCACAACCACCCCCACCATAGAAGGAACCACCACCATGACCATAACCATAACCATAACCACCGTAGCAATCGTCGCCACCGTAAACATGGTCGCCACAGTCACGACTACCACCACCGCCTCCATAGTAGCCATGGGAACCATCGACACCACCTCCACTATAGTTTAAAAATGTTAACAATGATTCTCCTCCCATTAAGTATCTTTCCATTCATTGCATGGATGGCATCTCTCATTGATTGCTCATTGTTAAAGGTCACGAAGCCAAATCCACGGGATCTGTTAGGGTTAACCTTGACTTGAGATTGAGTCAAAGGTGGTTAGGTCTAGCACATGGTTTGGGCACATGGTTTGTTGTAGCCCATGGTATTGTCCCATGGTATTGCATGTGTTAACCTTGACTCGGGATTGAGTCAAAGGTGGTTAGGTCTAGCACATGGTTTGGGCACATGGTTTGTTGTAGCCCATGGTATTGTCCCATGGTATTGCATGTGATTAAGCCTTTATAAGGCTTGAGGAGGCTCCATTGTAAATTGTACTGGATATGAGTACTGTATGGTACTGGATGTGAGTACTGTATGGTACTGGATGTGGGCATTGTATTGTGCTGGAAGAGAGACTGTGAGAGAGTGAAGAGGAAGTGCAGTAGTTTTGCTATAGGGCGTATCCCTTCATCTTTCTGGACTGAAATAAAAGGACTGGAAAATTTGTTTGTGGACATAGCCCATTGTTTGGGAAAACCACGTTATATCTGTGTCTCTCTATTTAATGTGTTTTTGCATCTTGTTTATTGATTTAACTGTATATCTGTTATTGCTTTGCGGTCCTATTTTTCTAACAATTGGTATTAGAGCCAAAAGGTCTATTTGGTTTGTAAACTCGCAGGAAAGAAGGGTTCCTAGTTCAAGTGGGAGCAATGGCGGAAGAAGGAAAGTTTAGGGTCGATAAATTTAACGACCAAAACTATCAGTTATGGAAGATGCAAATGGAGGACTATTTGTACCAAAAAGATCTGTACCTGCCATTGGGCGGAAAAGCAAAACAGCCAGTGGCTATGAAGGATGAAGAATGGGAGGTTCTTGATAGAAAGGCACTAGGAACAATATGGCTGTTCCTAGCTTCGTCAGTGGTCTTCAATATTTCGAAAGAAATAACAATAGAGGGTGTGATGAGCGCATTGAGTAAGCTCTACGAAAAATACTCGGCTTCTAACAAGGTATTTTTAATGAAGAATTTATTTAATATGAAGATGTCAGAAAGTGGATCTGTTGCTGACCATTTAAATGAGTTTAATACACTTACCAGTCAGTTAAGTTCTGTAAAAGTGAACTTTGATGATGAGGTTAGGGCTCTTCTAATCTTGTGCTCATTGCCAGAAAGCTGGAATAGCTTGGTCATGGCTGTAAGTAACTCTGTCCCTAGTTCAAGCACTCTTAAGTTTGATGATGTTGTTAGTGCTATTCTTAGCGAGGAAATGTGAAGGAAAAGCACAGGTGAGACATCAGGTAATGCGTTGACCATGGAGAGCAGAGGGAGACAAAAAAAGAGAGGAAGGAGCCCAGGAAATCGTGGCAAGTCTAAAAAGGGAAGATCCAAGTCCATATTCAGAAAAATAGAATGCTGGAACTACGGTAAGAAAGGACATCTAAAGAAAGACTGCATAGCACCAAAGAAGAAAGGTGAGAGGCAGCAAGAGACTACCCAAGAAGCTAATGTAGCAGGTGATGTGTTACAAGATGCTTTGATTCTTGCATTAGATAATACTAGTGATTACTGGGTAGTAGATTCAGGGGCTTCATGTCATGCTACACCCCATAGGAAATTCTTTTATGATTATGTTCAAGGTGATTTTGGGCATGTGTTATTAGGGGATGATGAACCATGTAAAATTGTTGGAAAGGGTAAGGTACGGATTAAACTAAATAATGGAAATGACTGGTTGCTAAAGGATTTAAGGCACATTCCTGCTATGAAAATAAATCTGATCTCAACAGGGAAGTTGGGAGATGGTGGCTGCTTGTCTACGTTTGGAGAAATGTGGTGGAAGGTCACTAAAGGATCAATGGTAATTGCAAAAGGAAATAGGATAGGTACGTTATATTTATGTCGTCATAACATTGATTATTCTATTTCTGTAGCTTCCACAGAAACAGGTGCAGTGTTGTGGCATCATAGGCTTGGCCACATGAGTGAGAAGGGGATGCAGATTCTCCACTCAAGGAAACAGCTTCCAGATCTGAAGCAGGTAAGTTTGGAATTTTGTGAGAACTGTGTTTATGGAGAACAGAAGAGAGTTATATTTCTCAGGGTTGGGAAACAAAAGAAGAGTGAAAATTTAGAGCTTGTCCATACAGAAGTATGGGGACCAGCTCAGGTACAATCTCTTGGTTGCTCTCGTTATTATGTTACTTTTATTGATGATGCAACTAGAAAAACTTGGTTTTATTGCATTAGACAGAAATATGATGTGTTTCATACTTTTAAGAAGTGGAAATATTTGGCTGAGAATGAGACAGGAAAAAGGTTGAAATGTCTTAGATCTGATAATGGAGGCAAGTACTGCAGCAAGGAGTTTGATAGTTACTGTTCACACAATGGGATTCACAGAGAGAAGATAGTCCCTGGAACACCCCAAGAAAATGGCATGTCAGAAAGGATGGACAGAACGATCAAATGAGCATGCAAGGTGTATGAGATTGCATGCAGGGTTGCCCTTACAGTTTTGGGCTGATGCTGTAAACACTGCCGTTTATTTAATAAACAGAGGGCCTTCAAGCGCTTTGGATGGTGGAATTCCAGAGGAGGCATGGACAGGTAAACAGGTAAAATACTCATTTCTGAGAACTTTTGGTTGTGAAGCATTTGTCCATATTGATAAAGATGATAGAACAAAGCTTGAAGCTAAATCCAAGAAATGTACCTTCATTGGATACGAGGTTGATGATGTTGGTTATTGCTTATGGGATCTTAAAAATCGCAAAATCATCAGGAGTAGAGATGTAGTATTCAATGAAAATGCCATGTACAAAGATCAGTTGCAGGGAAAGAAAGAAGAAAAGGAAAACACAGAGTACACAGTGCTTGATGAAATCAATGAAAATGAAGTTCCAAAAGTACCAGAAAATCAAGAGCAGTAGCGGGTACCTGAAACTCCTGCAACTGTAAGAAGGTATACCAGGTTAAGTAGACCCCCTGAATGATTCTCTCCTTCACTGTATTATTTATTGATGACTGATTCTGGTGAGCCAGAATGTTTTGAAGAAGCAATGCAGGTAGAAACTAGAAAGAAGTGGGAGCAAGGCATGGATGAGGAGATGGACTCATTGGTAAAAAACCAGACTTGGGATCTGGTTAAGTTGCTTGTAGGAAAAAGGGTATTGCAGAATAAATGAGTTTACAGGTTGAAGGAAGAAGATGGAGGAAAGAAGGGGTACAAGTCTAGACTTGTTGTAAAGGGGTTTGCACAAAAGAAAGGTATAGACTTTGATGAAATATTTTCTCCTGTTGTTAAAATGACTTCAATTAGAACTATTTTAAGTCTAGTGGCGGTAGAAGATTTGCATCTTGAACAATTAGATGTAAAAACGTCCTTTCTCCATGGGGATTTGGAGGAAGAGATTCATATGCAGCAGCCACAAGGGTATGAGGTCAAAGGGAAGGATAATTTGGTTTGCAGGTTGAAGAAGAGCTTGTATGGCCTGAAGCAAGCTCCAAGGCAGTGGTATTTAAAATTTGATAAGTTTATGACAGAACAAGGTTATGATAGATGTCATTCTAACCAATGTGTTTATTTCAAGAGGCTAGATAATGGAAGATATATTATCTTGTTATTGTATGTAGATGAAATGCTTGTTGCAGGGTCTAACATGCAGGATATAAATGTTCTCAAAAGAAAACTAGCTAAATCATTTACGATGAAGGATTTGGGTGTTGCAAAGCAAATCCTTGGTATGAGAATAACAAGAGACAGGAAAAATCGCAAATTGACATTGTCTCAAGGTGAGTACATAGAAAAGGTGTTGCAGAGGTTTAGAATGCAGAATGCAAAACCAGTCAGCACACCTTTGGCAAGCCATTTCAAACTAAGCAAGCATATGCATCTAGAGACACGGGAAGAGATAGATTACCTATTCATCAGCAGTTGGGAGCTTGATGTATGCCATGGTGTGCACAAGACCGGATATTTCACATGCAATGGGAGTTGTGAGCTCAGGTATATGAATAATCCAGGTAAAGAGAATTGGAAAGCAGTACAGTGGATTCTCAGGTATTTGAGAGGTACCACTTCTCATGCATTATGTTTTGGAGGTTCAGACAATGTTCTACAGGGATATGTTGATGCAGATATGGCTGGTGATAAAGACAGCAGGAGGAGCACCACAGGGTATGTGTTCACTGTAGGTGGAACAACAGTAAGTTGGATTTCAAAACTGCAATAGGTTGTTGCACTTTCAACAACGGAAGCAGAGTATGTTGCTGCTACAGAGGCTAGTAAGGAGATGATTTGGTTGCAGGGGTTCATGGAAGAATTGGGTAAGAAACAAGAGAATAGTAGGCTATACAATGACAGACAGAGTGCCATTCATCTTGCAAATAAATCAATCTTTCATTCAAGGACTAAACATATATAACTCAAGTACCACTTCATAAGATCTGTTCTAGATGAAGAACTGTTAAAACTGGAAAAGATTCACACTAGCCAGAATCCTGCATACATGTTGACAAAGGGAGTAACCAGAGAGAAACTGAGTTCCTGCTTGGTTTCTGTTGGCCTTAAAGCATGAAGGTGAAAAGAATAAATTTTCCAAGTCCAAGGTCCAGCAAGTGCAGCAGCGGTAGAGTTGCTGTGATTAGTCACCATGAAGGCACATAAAAATGTAATGGAGCAGTTTGCATGTAAATGGGCATATGGCTGTAAGACCTGGTAAGGCATGCATACCCCTGGTAATTCACCGGTAAATTCGGGAGATAGACCTAGGTGATAGGGGGGTGTATGTAAGATTCCTCGGTAAATACTTAAGGGGAGTTGGTGATTACTCCAAGTCAAGTTTAAAGGGGGGATTGTTAGGGTTAACCTTGACTTGAGATCGAGTCAAAGGTGGTTAGGTCTAGCACATGGTTTGGGCACATGGTTTGTTGTATCCCATGGTATTGTCCCATGGTA